>JACVVK020000090.1:962500-1060000 GCA_018292915.2 Batillaria attramentaria
TTTTTTTTTTTTTTTGGCCTAATTATAATAAGAATGTGTAGGCACATAGGCGCTTTTCCCAGTCACTGAGCTGACAGCCGTACGAGGTGACCACAACACGCGCAGACACGTTAGTCCGAGCCCGACCCTTGTCCACTGTAATGATAAGACTGGTTAAAAAGAACAAGCCACTGCACGCCAGTTGTAGCCATTTCAAGCCACTTTTGCGCTCACGCAACGCGCGAGACTGCTGTAGATTGCGTAGTAGTGGCTTCAAATTGCCTGTAGTGCGATGAAGTAAAAATGCGATTTTGGCGTGAGCTTTTAAGAGTAACCACGCGCATTCTCTCACAGACTGGATAGTTATAAACACATTGCAATCACGTGGTGCGGGTGAAAAAAAAAACTCGGCTCTTTAGCATTCGGAATTATAGAATTGTATTTGTTTTTAGATTTTGTGGGCTGATCATTTCGAAAAGGGGGGAGGGGGGGGGGCGTACCCGGGAAAAAACCTCCGACTGTCGATCCGAATGAACAATGCCACATACTTCTGCTGATAAATTCTTTTCCCCAAGTGGGACTCGAACCCCACCCTCTCGCACTGACGGCAAGATATGTTACTTCTACGACACCAATCGCCCCTATGCAGAGGATTTGTACTCATTTTGCCAGTTTATCATCATCATTAGCTTGCTTTACGTCCTATGGCTTTTGGCCCTTAAGGACAAGTTGTTCCTGGCGTGTGACTTTGGCTGCTTGGCTAGGCGAGTGTCTTTGGGGTGTGTGAGGGCTGATTTGCTTAGCTTTGGTCAGCGTCAGAGGATCTTCGCTTGGCTTTCAGATGCCTGGTCTGGGTTTGTTTTTCAGTGCCTCAGTCTGTTCTGTCATCCGTACTTTTGCCTTTTAGATTATCACTTGCCAGTTTAAGAAGTATTAGGCATATTTATAGGACTTCGTAAGGAGAAGCGCAACCGTCTTACATGCAAATTAGGCGCGTTAGGGGGGCACCATTAGCCAACCACAGCGCCAAAGCCGCTCGGGGCCTCTGCCGTGTGAGCCTAATTTACATGTAAATGGATTGCGCTGCTCAAGGCCCCGATCCACGATCCCTCACGGCCGTACGACACCGCCGTATGACTTTGCCTGATGATGCATGCCGTACGGCGGGGGAGCGCTACACGGTCTGGCAGTGCAATACGGCCCTGCGGGACGGAAGTACGTAATACAGTTTTCGCTCCATGGCGCGTGTTTTGATTAAAGCATTTTCATTGGCTGCCGGACGCTTGAGGGATGCCTCACGCCGGATGAAATAGAACATGCTGGATCGCCATCAGGTATACGGCAGCGCCGGACGGTGACGTCACATTTTGCCCGTTGCCACGGGAACGGGCAGTGCCGTACGGCCGTGAGGGATCGTGGATCGGGGCCTTCAGCAAAGTCCTCAGGACCTACTAAACGTGCCTATTATGAAAATGTTCCTTGTCAAAGGGAAGGTAATGTTTTCCGTGGCATCTCTTTTGACCATGCTTGGTAAAGCTGCACAACCAGTTACCACTTCAACCTCCGATAATAAATGGGTCTGTTAATTATCGCCAGTAATCATCTGCATCTTTTTTTTTTCACTATCTTTCCTTTCAAAACCTCTCCCTAAGCGTCGTGAGCACTCAGTTAGGGTGGAGCCGTGCGCTATATCAAGTATCTATCATCATCATCATCATCATCATCATCTATTACGGTTGCTGTTTTGGCGTGGTAACTTTCAGGGTACAGCCGTCTGCATGAGATCAAAGAATACAATAAAGCCTCCAAAGCCTTAGGCGTCATAGTCACCAATGTTTCAGTGTGGAAACAAAAATTACCATGCACAGACCATCCAAGGGCGTGTACCTGACTGTTGTTGTTGTTGTTGTTGTTGTTGTTGTTGTTTTTTTTAATTGAATCTCTCCTTTCCGCTCAGGCCTCACAGGAGTAATGCTAGTCTACTTTCTGTTTAGGCCAGAAAGCCACTTCGCCGAAATCCACTCGCGTCACCTTTACCTCTCTTGTGCGCAAAAAGTCCCAGCTCCACTTGCAGCTTGCCTCCTGTTGCAACCCCCTGGCACGCACCTTGCCCTACAAAATACAAAAATCAGCCCACGGTCAATTCATGCCATTACGCCTAAAGTATGTGTGCGTACGTGCGTGCGTGCGTGCGTGCGTGTGTGTGTGTGTGTGTGTGTGTGTGTGTGTGTGTGTGTGTGTGTGTGTGTGTGTGTGTGTGTGTGTGTGTAGGACTTCGCAGATTCCTGAAGGATGTGAAGTACATGTTGGGACGAAAGCCGCCTTGTTGGCCTGTCTGGTATTTCACGCTGGGGGGATGGTCTCAACTGGTTCTCATAGTAAGTTTTAGACTATTTCCCCTCTGTGTGTGTGTGTGTGTGTGTGTGTGTGTGTGTGTGTGTGTGTGTGTGTGTGTGTGTGTGTGTGTGTGTGTGTGTGTGTGTGTGTGACTTATTTTATATTAAGATCACATTATAATGAAAAGAACAATTCTGTGTATCTGAAGACAATTTTCTGTTTTAAAACTGAATGTTGTATTTATCGGACTGACAATTCAGTTCAATTCAATTCAATTCAGTTCGATTCAATTCAATAAATCTTTATTGTCCCAAAAGGGCAATTTGTTTTGCGGCTGTAAAATATATTACCTGTAATGAAAATAAAAACAAAAGTAAAACAAGATAGGGTATTAGACTAAGCTGGATTAAATTAAATTAAAAGGTAAGTAAAAACAACAGCATTTCTCATTATATATATCACAATTCCTCACTCTCTCTCTCCCTCCCCCCCCCCCCTCCATCGCCCCCCTTCCTCTCTCCAAAAGGCACAGCTGCCACACCCTCACGCACACACCAAGCGCACAATTAGTACGCACTAAACATCCGCAAACTAACCACACACACAATAAACACAAAGCAATATAAAGTATTTTTGAATTAAATTGAATTGAATGTTTTTCATGTTTTACAAGGTTAGACTTTCCCTGTATTTTACAGGTTATGACTGTCGACGAGTGGTTCTTTGGCTATCTCTGCGATCGTTCAAAGTATGCGTCAGGAGATGACTATACCGATGGTCTGATCGCCGTGGCTTGGCTCACCTACACCTTCCTTCTGTTGCCAATACCGATATGGGCCTGCTTGTACGCTCGGGCCGTGTATGATGACACTGTCTTTGTAAATCGGAAGGAGGTGAGGGTTTTTTTTAAATTTTTTTATTACACCCCTGCCCATGAAATGAGAAAGGGGATTATTGCGATCAACTGCGTATGTCTGTGTGTGAGTGTGTATGATTGTGTGTGTGCGTGTGTGTGTGTGTGGGGGGGGGGGGGTTGGATCGGATCTGTGTGTGTGTGTGTGTGTGAGGGGGGGGGGGGATCTGTGTGTGTGTGTGTGTATGTGTGTGTGTGTGTGTGTACAGTGTGTGTGTGTGTGTGTGTGCAGTGTGTGTGTGCAGTGTGTGTGTCTGTGTCTGTGTGTCTGTCTGTGTGTGGGTGTGTGTATGTGCATGTGCGTGCTTCCCAGTTCATGCGCGCACACATCTATGCATGCGTTCTCCCCTCTTCTCCAGTTTCTGAAGAAGCTCCTCGAGCCGTTACCGAGATGGGGTCCAGCCGACGGCACTCACAGGCTAGCGGCCAGGCGGACATGCAACGTTCTCCGAGACATCATAAGCATGTCGGCTCAAACCACAGACGTCCCCGAGAGCGCTGGCTCCACAGACACGTCTGAGCATCAAGATCACCTCCAAGAAGCGAACGTCGGCGACTTCTCATCGGAGATGAAGAAGCTACCGGCCGCTGTCTTCGACAGGGCTAGGAGGAAGCTCTCCTGCGAGAAACGGATGAGCATCGGGCCTGGCGGCAGCCATAGAGTCAGTGCCTCTGTCGACCCGCCTGACACGCAGAGTGTCAGCAAGGAAAGTGAGCAGGCCGACTCCGTTTTGGACGATGCGTAGTTTTTAAGGCTGCTGGTGTTTGGGTTTTTTGGGGTTTTTTTTTTGTTTGTTTTTTTTTGGTTTTTTTTTGGTTTTTTAGGTATCACGGGGTGTTTGTCAAAATCGACCTTTTCCGGTGCTAAGTTCCGACGATGACTTGCTCTGCAGCAAAAACCGTTGTTTGAAATGTGAGCAGTGCGTACGTCTTCGTGTCGTAGTAACGCCGTTACTCAGAGTCTTTTGTGTGGTTGATAAACAGCGATCCCTTTTTCCCCAGTTTCACGCCGACAGGCCGAAGTACGTTTGCCGGAAACACTCTGTGCAACCCTGTACCCGTGTCCTCGCTTCTATTGGCCCCTCCGACGACGGCCAAGTCGGGCTAACCGAGACCGAGCCGAGCCAAGTGATACCCAAGAAGGAAAAAACAAAGATACTCGGTGACAAGGAAAGTGGACAGTTGCGAACAACTTTGAGGTCCCGGTGTTATTTCATAGTGTGCACAGAAGCGATGAAAACTGTCGCATTCACCAGCACAATACATTTTCAGCCTGGTTAGAGAGCATTGCCTGCATGTGTTGTCTCCCTTGCCGTAACAAGCACGCATTTTTCGTGGCAGAGCACAAAGCCCCCACGAAAAATGCATGCTTGCCGCAGGTCTGTGTATGCACGAGGGACAACTCATGCAGGAGATAATCTCTAAACAGGCTGAAAATGTACTGTGCTGGTAAAATGCCACAGTTTCCACCGCTTCTGTGCACACTCTGAAATAACACTGGGACCTCAAAGTTGTTCGCAACTGTCACCGAGTATTTTTGTTACTTCTTAGGTATCACTTAGCTATGGAAACACTCTGTGCTGGTGTTTGGAAACACTGTGTCCTGGCGGTGCTGGTTTTGAAGCGGAGCAGCACCCGGAAAGACTGACGTCCATTTTGACTTACACCTTGTGGTATAGTGGTTTCTGATCCACTCACTGGGGCAACAAAGCGTCACTGAGATATAGAGGCCACTGAGCTATAGGGGCAACAAAGCTTGACTGAGCTATAAAGGCAAGTGAGCTATAGGGGCAACAAACGCAACTGAGCTATAGGGGCAACAAAGCTTTACTGAGCTATAGAGGCAGCAGAGTTATAGGGGCAACAAAGCTTCACTGAGCTATAGGGGCAACAAAGCTTCACTGAGCTATAGAGGCAGCAGAGCTATAGGGGCAAGAAAGATTCACTGAGCTATAGGGGCAACAAAGCTTCGCTGAGCTATAGAGGCAGCAGAGGTATAGGGTCAACAAAGCTTCACTGAGCTATAGAGGCACCAGAGCTACAGAGGCAACAAAGCTTCACTGAACTATAGGGGCAACAAGGCTTCACTGAGCTATAGAGGCAGCAGAGCTATAGGGGCAACAAAGCTTCACTGAGCTATAGAGGCAGCAGAGCTACAGAGGCAACAAAGCTTCACTGAGCTATGGGGTCAACAAAGCTTCACTGAGCTATAGAGGCAGCAGAGCTATAGAGGCAACGAAGCTTCACTGAGCTATAGAGGCAGCAGAGCTATAGGGTCAACAAAGCTTCACTGAGCTATAGAGGCAACTGAACTATAGGGGCAACAAAGCTTCACTGAGCTATAGAGGCAGCTGAGCAATAGGGTCAACAAGGCTTCATTGAACGAGGGGAGCAGAAAAGTACAAACTTAAGGTCTTTCTGCGGCGCTGTGGGTGGAGTAGTGCCACGTGCCACCATTGCGAATATGGTATGAAGTTCGAGTCCTGCTTCGAGCTTCGAAGCTGTCCGGCCCTGGAAACATCGTCAATAGTTAAAATGAGGGAGTTCAGCTGTTTTCGGAAATGACTTTTCAGTTTTCTTACAGAATTGCATGGCAATTCGTGTACTGGTAGCTCTGGTTACGAGACGTCTGGTCTATTGCATTGCTCTAGTATTCCAACACGCGCAGCAAGTTTGCAAGCTGGGTTAGCCATCCGCTTCTTGTGTAACATACACACGTGCAGACCAAAACTATGCTCACACCACGAAAGCATCTGAAGTTAGGTGGCCAGCTGAACGGCTAGGGGAGTATTTTAGTTATTTTGTAGCTTTGTGTCAAGTACTCTGCTCAAATTCATTACAAGTAAAATTGAAATAAAATTGACAGTAAAAAATCTAATCTAAATTTTATCATGCGTGAATGATCCAGTGTGGCCAAGCCATCTTTCAATGTATTTTTATATCCTTGCTTGTTTTCTCTCTATTATGACATACTGATTTCGTGATTAAACGTTCCACCCCTGTTAATCGACATTGCTGGCTTTTTGTTGTTGTGTTTGTTTTTGTGTTGTGTTTTTAGGGTGTTAAAATGACACCTAGAGAGAGAGAGAGAATACGGGGTTGTTTTTGTTTGTGTGTGTGTGTGTGTGTGTGTTTCCTTTTCATTTTATTCTTTCTTTTTTCTTTGTTTGTTTGTTTTGTTTGGGTTTATTGTTTGTTTGTTTGTTTGTTTTTCTTTTCAACCGTTTTCAGTTTATATAAAACGAAGACCAACCTCTCAGTCACACTCCTCCCCCCTCATCCCCTCCACCCGCCCACCACGACCAACTCTATCACACACACACACACACACACACACACACACACACACACACACACACACACACACACACACACACACCCTTTCCCACTCCCTTCTCCCCACCACGCTCCCTCCCCAAATGACTGATACAGTTTGTCATATTTCATCTAGAAGTAGAGCAGTCAGGCCGTCACAGTGCCGCCACTTCATAGTTCATTGCCAAACCAGTGCGCATGCACAGACCCCCTGAACAGACAAAATTCGCCAAAATCATCGCTTTTCACACTCGCGATGTCATTTGCTAAATGGTTAGCTCGCAATCATTGTGTTAGTCACACAGCCTTTATCTCGCTGGCGCTATCGGGGATTTCCAGATTGTTGCGCCCCTTTGTAAAGGTCTCGTCAGCACAGTTGTATCCCTTGGGTCATGCTCTGTCCACTTTGCCAGAAGGAGTGTGTTTGGGCAGAGAGAGAGAGAGGCCGGCCGGGGGAGGGGGGGGGGGGGGGCTGGATCTGATTCATTGACTATGTTCAGCTGGACAGGGCAAAAGATTTTTGGTGGTGGCTGTGTCACACAGCCTGATTATGTGTATGTATATGAGTATATGATAAATTTTTTACGTGTGTGTGAATTTATAACTATGACTGAAATCATTTGAGTTGTCTATTGTGGTGGCGCTAATTTTGTTTCGTTTCCATATTTCTGTGTTTTTTATTACAAAAAGCAGGAATGTGTGCTTTGTATTGTTTGTTGTTGTTGTTTTGGTTCTGTGGTTGGTTGGCGCTTTTCAGGGTTTTTTTTTTTTGGGGGGGGGGGGGTTGTTTTGTTGTTGTTGTTGTTGTTGTTGTTGTTGTTGTTTTGTTGTTGTTGGTGTTTTTTTTGTTTGTTTGTTTGTTTTTGTTTTGTTTTGTTTTTGTTGTTTTTTTTTTTGGGGGGGGGCGGAGGGAGGGAAGGGAGAGGGGGCGGGGCTTTTATGTTTTACCTTCAGTGCAAATGGTTGAATGGTTGGAAAGTTCGTTTCTTGGTTAGTTTTAGTACTTATCGCCTTCGTCCACATGATCATTATTGTTGGTGAGCATTTTCGTTCACAGCGACAGGCCGGGAAACAATTTAATCAGCCGCGGGCTGAACACACGACCGTGTCTCATGATGTTGGCAAAACCCAGGCCAATCTCCATTTTCCTGATTTTCATACACGAAACACGGCCGTTTGTGTACATCTCTCTCTCTCTCTCTCTCTCTCTCTCTCTCTCTCTCTCTCTCTCTCTCTCTCTCGCTCACACACACACACACACACACACACACACACACACACACACACACGCGCGCGCGCGCGCGCGCGCGCGCTGACAGACACGCACGCACGCACACCACATACGCAAAAACACACAGACGCGCGCATACGCGCGCACACACACACACACACACACACACACACACACACACACACACACACACACACACACACACACACACACACACACACGCACGCACGAGCGCGCGCGCGCGTACACACACACACGATCTCTCTCTCTCTCTCTCTCTCTCTCTCTCTCTCTCTCTCTCTCTCTCTCTCTCTCTCTCGCAAAGCTAACCTCGCAAAAAAATTCTCATCAGGTTGTTTGGGCAATGCCTCTCTGGCGTTTTAGAGCGATGAGTTTCCCCGTGGAGGGCGAGTAGCGAATGGATGGTAGGAGAGGTCCAGAAAGTTTGACAACCGCCTGGTAGAGAATGGGAAAAATGACTTTGCCAGAGAAATGCTAGAAATCTCGTCCGTATCCTACCGGAGTATCTGTTGATGTATTTGAAGCGCCATCTTCGTGAAGGTAAGTGAAATGTTCTGGTGAATTTGAATTCAGTCTCTCCCTTTTAGTTCTCTGACAATTCTCTTTCTGTTCATTAAAATATATATTCTTGTAGTTTGTTTGATGGAGAAGATTTTTAGAATTGCATGACCAAAACAAAAACAAAAAAACAAAAAAAAAACGCTGTGTGTATGTGTGAGGGTATGAATGCGTGTGACATAAATATAAATATGTAAATGTGTGTGTGTGTGTTCTATGCCATATATTCTATGCATATATGAGGGTATGAATGCGTGTGACATAGATATAAATATGTAAATGTGTGTGTGTTCTATGCCATATATTCTATGCATATATGAGGGTATGAATGCGTGTGACATAGATATAAATATGTAAATGTGTGTGTGTTCTATGCCATATAATCTATGCATATATGAGGGTATGAATGCGTGTGACATAGATATAAATATGTAAATGTGTGTGTGTTCTATGCCATATAATCTATGCATATATGAGGGTATGAATGCGTGTGACATAGATATAAATATGTAAATGTGTGTGTGTTCTATGCCATATAATCTATGCATATATGAGGGTATGAATGCGTGTGACATAGATATAAATATGTAAATGTGTGTGTGTTCTATGCCATATAATCTATGCATATATGAGGGTATGAATGCGTGTGACATAGATATAAATATGTAAATGTGTGTGTGTTCTATGCCATATAATCTATGCATATATGAGGGTATGAATGCGTGTGACATAGATATAAATATGTAAATGTGTGTGTGTTCTATGCCATATAATCTATGCATATATGAGGGTATGAATGCGTGTGACATAGATATAAATATGTAAATGTGTGTGTGTTCTATGCCATATAATCTATGCATATATGAGGGTATGAATGCGTGTGACATAGATATAAATATGTAAATGTGTGTGTGTGTGTTCTATGCCATATATTCTATGCATATATGAGGGTATGAATGCGTGTGACATAAATATAAATATGTAAATGTGTGTGTGTGTGTTCTATGCCATATATTCTATGCATATATGAGGGTATGAATGCGTGTGACATAGATATAAATATGTAAATGTGTGTGTGTTCTATGCAATATTGTTTTTTTTTTGTATTGTGTGTATACATATGTGAAATGTCAAAAATAAGAATAAAAATAAGAAGAAGGAATTAGTGTAAAGAAGTAACTTCTACCAACATCGCGATCGTAATGTTTGTAAGTATACTTTTAGGGGTATCAGGTAATGGCGACATTACAAGGACACAAATTTCTAATTTGGGAAGACCACTGATTCTATAGTGGCAGCATCTCTGTCAAACACGTTGTTGATTCGGTGGGAGTTGCTCCTCATACTGCCGCTTTAACATCCACAATCTTACAAACAAAAGGGAAAAAAAAAGTTATGGTAGCTCTTGTTTTAGTCACGGGACTTCTTAATCTACTTTTGACCCTCAGATCCCCCTACCCCCTCCCCTCCCTCCCCCCTCCTGCCCTCGGCGCTTACTGAAACGTAACCGTAAACTTCGGCCCTGCTACTCTCTTTACCACCCACGCAAAACTACTGCGAGAATGTACGCAGATGACCACGAGGGAGAAGAAGTATTTGTTGGAGGGGAGGTCGAGGGTATAGCATGTTTCTCATAGGCTTCCTAGATCGAGTGCGGTTCAGAATTCCGCTACAAAAAAAAAAAAAAAAAGAAATTTCGGTTCCGGTTTTCCTTGCGACCACACTGAGAGCTGGTAGTACAAAATATAGATTGGCTTCCCTTTCTCGGCATACGTGAACTTTTCAGTTTCTAAGGTTTAATTTTTGTTTAAGTTCACAATCTGATCTGGTTTTCCATTGCTCACCTATAAAGATCCGGATATCTCTGTCTAGGCGAGAATAGGAGCAAAACTAAAAGCGAACATCCACCGGCCCCCGTAGTGTAGTGGTTAGCACTTCGGATCATGGACCGGGAGACCCGGGTTCGAATCCCAGCCGAGGCAAGCGGGATTTTTCCTACCTAGGTCGGCTCCTACCCAAAGCGGGTGTGCTATGGGCCCGATGGGGAGGCTGTTGCCACACAGCCGAGCTTCACCCACTTCACGGGTGCGACTTTGGGGGTGCTTCCCTTTGTATGACACGTCTTATGATGTGGATGATTACACGGCCGGCACCGCAGGTGCCGTAGTTCCCGGGCCTGGTTAATGCCGGGATATTTATGACAGGAAGCGTGGAATGCGGCCCTGTCCCGCAGTCCCAAACCACATGGACCTCCATAGCATCATCTTGTCAACACTATTGTCGTTTTTTTGTTTCTGATGATGTGACGATCATTAAGTAAATAAAACAATAAAATTCAACATTTCCATCTGTAGTGAAATGGCGTCTTGCCTGAAAAGGACCCGGACAGCCATTGCTGTCTTCAAGGCCATCATCAGTCGGACACTGTTTGCCCTCCATGGCTTCATTTGCATATGGCGCGTCACTGTCATCAAAGGGCAGCCACTCTACTGGTGTCTGACGGGCACCATTCCGATCATGGTGTTGGAAACAGTGTTGACCATAAAGCTGAAGAAAGGCGGGGAGTGGAAATGGTGAGTAGGTCTGGTTTAGACAACTGTCCAACCCAAACTGACGATTGTTTCCGACAGAAAAGAAACAGCGCACGCACGCACGCACGCACGCACACACACACACACACACACACACACACACACACACTGTCCACTGACAGGAAAAATTAAAACCGCGAAAACGTAATTTTCCCAGTCCACTGATCCGGCGGCAATGCCAAGTCTACATACTGAATTAAGTAGCCGAAATTAACTGCGCACTTTCTTATTCGTGTTCTGCATATGCTCAAGGATATGGTTAAAACAGGCCATCGCCAGGGGCGTAGGAACCACGGGGGCCCAGGCCTCCGTTCGCTTTTTGGAAGGGGGGCCCGGATATCTTTGCCCCCCCCCCCCTTCTTGCTTTTGATAAGAGGAGAGGGGGCCCACCAGTGGTAGGGCCCCCCTGCTCTGCTGTCGCAGGACACAATCCTTGGCAGTCAACACACACACACACACACACACACACACACACACACACACACAACCCCCCCCCCCCCCTTCTTCAACCCGGCCGTATGGCTCACCCGACTTAGTGGGCCCCCCTTCCTCTCAGCATCTTTCTACGCGCCTGCATCCATTAGGTCAAATCAGCCTGTTTTCAACACGCTAGACTCCTGTCAACCCATCTCATAAAATCTGAAAATGGCGTATCAGATGTACGTTTAGAAACTCTCAGAAGTGAAAAACAGGAGAGAAAGTCATTTTAATATTAGACATGTTCAGCAGGACTTTGTAAAGAGGACTTCGCTGAGCAGCGTAACCCATTTACATGTAAATTAGGTTCACGCGGCAGAGGCGGCTAACCCGCTGCGATTAGCTCATGTTGCCCCTAACACGAAGTCGTCCTTACGAAGTCATAATAAACATGGCTAATTCTGGTCCTATTACTCCTTAATGTGTGTGTGTGTGTGTGTGTGTGTGTGTGTGTGTGTGTGTGTGTGTGTGTGTGTGTGTGTGTGTGTGTGTGTGTGTGTGTGTGCGTGCGTGCGTGCGCGCGCGCGCGTGTGTGTGTGTGTGTGTGTGTGTGTGTGTGTGTGTGTGTGTGTGTGTGTGTGTGTGTGCCGGGGGCAGCGGAGACCGTGTATGATGCTGCACATTATGTGTTTGTAGTTAAATGTATGTGTGAAGGAATGTTGCGTGTGTTTCCGTTTCTGTGTAAGTGAGTGCGTGTTGACTGTAAGGCGCCCTGAGCTCCTGCGGGAGGGAGGGCGTCCCTTAAAACCCATTATTATGATTATTATTATTATTATTATTAACCTTGCCTCGTTTGATTTGCCTTCTGGGGCGTGCAGGATCTGCCCGAGTGTGTTGCTGTACCTGGGCACGGCTGTTCCGGCCATCTGGTTCCTGGAGCTCGACCTGATGAAGGAACGTATGAAGCCACTCGGCCAGCAGGTGGCGCAGCTTCACAACGTCACCAATGAGGACGCCATCGCTGTTCTCAACCAGAAGGTTCGAACGATTTTTCTTTCTTAAACAATCATTCACAACTACACTCGCGTGAACTAAGCCCCTTATCACTACAACGACAACAGCACCTACTACTACTACTACTACTACTACTACTACACCAACAACAAGAACAACAACTACTACTACTACTGCTACTCTGTTACTACTACTAATGCTTTTTCATCGTTGCCCCGTCTTTGATATTACCCGTATGTGGTGGAAAAGGACGTTAAACCCCCAAACACCTACCCATCCACGCTACTACTACTACTGCCGTGGATGCTGCTGCTACTGCTACTACAACAACTACTACCACCACTACTACTACTACTACTACTACTACTACTACTACTACTACTACTACTACTACTACCACCACCACCACTACTACTACAAATGCTGCTGCTACTACTACTATCACTACAACTGCTACTGCCACTACTACCACTACTACTACTGCTGCTACTACTACTGTAGGGATTCATTTCTGTTGAACTTTATTAGGGAAAAAAAAGTCATGGCTATTGTAAAAGTATAGGCCGTGAAATGTTGGTCTCCTACTGCCCCTTTCGGGTAATTCGGGCTGCTTTCCCCGGAGGAAAGCGCGTCGCCACGGTGCAGCGCAGACCTATCCTATTTTCAATTTTGCTGGGGGAGGAAAGCCGGATTACCCGGAGAGAAACCCCCGATGAGCAGCACGGTAGCCAGGAAAAGCCGGTATCTCGAATCACAAGCTCGGTCTTCCCTGGGGGGAAGCGCGTCGCCGCGGTGCAGCGACACCCAAGACCCATAATATTTTTCAATTTTGCTGGGGGAGAAAAACCGGATAGCCCGGAGCGAAACCCCTGATGCGCAGCCCGGTAGCCAGGAAAAGCCGGTATCACATATCACAAGCTTAAGCTGGACTCGAACTGGTCTTGGTGACTGTTGAAATGTTGTTCCAGTTAGGGCTGCGGATCTCCATCTCGCTTGGCAAGGAAGAATGGTGTAAGATTTTGGAGCAGATGCTTCTTCTGATCCTCATCATCGGACGCTGGCTGCTGCCCAAGGGGGAGATAACGCGTGAACAGCTCTCGCAGCTTCTCCTCGTGTACATTGGAATGGCTGCAGACATCATAGAGCTGTTCGAGGCCTTCAAGGTGAGGGTTTGTTGTTGTTGTTGTTGTTGTTCTTCTTCTTCTTCTTCTTCTCCTTCTTTTTTTTTTTTTCTTTTCTTTTCTTCTTCTTCTCCTTCTTCTGGGGAGCCGGGGTGGTCGAATGGTAGAGCGTTGGACTTCTAATGCTCGGGTCCTGAGTTCGATCCCGGTTGGGGCCAAATATTTGTGCTGGCTTTCTCATCGTTGCCCCGTCTTTGATATCACCCTATGTGGTGGAAAAGGACGTTAAACCCCCAAACACCCACCCACCCTCTCCTTCTTCTCCTTCTTTTTCTTCGTCTTCTTTATGCACATGTTTCGCGTGGGCTAGCGTGTTGGGGTCAGTAAAGTAACTGCTTAATTAATGCGTATAATTATTAGTACACAACATTATCACTAGGCATGTGTAGCAGGACTTCGGAAGGAGGACTTCGCTGACCAGCGTGACCCATTTACATTTAAATTAGGCTCACAAGGCGGAGTCCGCGAGCGGCTAACGAGCTGCGATTGGCTTATGGTAACCCTAACGTGACTAATTTTCATGTAAATGGGTTCGACTATTATTGTATTTTACTCCTGCTATGTCGCTGTCTTGGTGCACTCGCAGAGAAGACACGGGATACAACAGGATAAAACTCCAATACTTTATTAACAGAAGATGCGCGGAGAACAAAGTCATGAAAGAAGAACCCAGAACGCTGTGCAGGGCTGCTTATATACTAAACAGATCAGATCTAGAACATTCCTCAACTAACTTGCAAGTTCGAAATCTTTCCAAGGTTACGTAATCTACTGACATTACTGCACCAGCACATGATGTTCTGGGATGGTCTAGAAATTTCCATCGAAATGCAGTGACTTTTCGCGATCTCTACAACAGCTACTCAGCGAAGTCCTCCTTACGAAGTCTTAAGGCCGTTCTTAACCGGGCGATCTTTTGGTTCGCGAACTAGGTTCGAGGAGTACGGCGAACTAGATTCGCGCACGTTGTTTCCTAACCGACCAAATACTTGTGCGCAAACCCTGGTTCGAAAGGTTCGCCGAACTAGGTTCGAGGTCTGCACAGCGTGTTGTGGGAACCCTCGCGATCCTTTGGCCGATCCTGCGCTCTGATTGGTTGCTCGGGGAGAGCTGTTGTGCGCATGTACAAAGTTGAGGAAAATGGCGGACGGCATGGCGGCTATCGACTCACTTCACATTTCCCTCTCTTGCGCTCTTTTCCTCTTTTTTCCTCTTCCTCGGCTTCCAAGAGTTCACTCAAAACGATAACTACCGCAAATGCCTGGTCGTCTCGATCTACGAAGGCGGCCATTTTGGTTGTTTACGATTGTCTCAACTTCCGAGTCCGCCTTGTTCGGGCGATGACGTATGCATATCATTAACGGTCGGTTAAGAAAGAGAACTAGTCCGGCCGAACCTCTGGAACTACGTACGTGTGCGCGCTTGCCCTGTTCGTATACAATACTCAGTTCGCCGAAAAAGTTCGCCAGACTGGTGGTTCGCCCGGTTAAGAACGGCCTTTACTGAATATGGCTGTTATCATCATTATTATTGTTATTATTTCAGGAGGACGGTGTGAGAGAGAACTTCATGCTGACGCTGATCATTCTCTCCCTTTGGACCGCAAGCCTCATGCAGTTCACGTTCGTTCTCACCGCCACCAAGTCCAAGCGCATGCGCCCTGTTCTCATCCATTCCGGAAGTACTGCTTCCGCCATTAGCATCGGCGGAAAATCATGTTGCCCGACTGAGGTGAGTGATGGTATGACAGAACGAGGTACACGCCACGCCGAGGTACGCGCGTGTGCGAGGTACAGCGTAGTTAAACGAGGCTGCTACATGAAAAAAAGCAATAATACGACCATTACGCAACTGAACACTAATTTTAACCGTGATCGTTAACCCTGACCCTAACCGCGGTTCCTTGCATTTGGTTGTTTTGTATAAGTCTTCTTTCAAAATTGCAGCCTCGCTATGGCAACACTGCGCATTCGCTTACCTCGACGTGGATTCTGCCTTCTTGTGTCGTAACTTTTGAAGCGTTTATTGTGTGAGAGTCTCTACAATACATATGTTTTGCCGATTGTCTGTTCGATATACTAAAGGACAGAAGAAGATCTGGAGATGGTACCAAAAAAAAAATGCCGCAATTTTCCTTACTACGGTAGTTGCAAACAAACAAAGCAAGCATAGCACAACAATTCTAATTCTCTCTCTCTCTCTCTCTCTTTCTCTCTCTCTCTCTCTCTCTCTCTCTTTCTCTCTCTCACACACACACACACACACACACACACACACACACACACACACACACACACACACACACACACTTTTTTTTCACTCCAAAGGCGCCGTGAGTATGCTTACTGCATGGAAGTTTTCTTGTAGCGCTATACAGATGGCCAATCTAATCATCATCATCATCATCATCATCATCATCATCATCATCACCAACAACAAAACAAACAAAAATTGTGCTACTTTGAAATGTTTGTCGAACGGTTCAGGACTCAGTGAGCCCTCAGTGAGCCGGGGAGCCGGGGTGGTCGAATGGTAGAGCGTTGGACTTCTAATGCTCGGGTCGTGAGTTCGATCCCGGCTGGGGCCAAATATTTGTGCTGGCTTTCTCATCGTTGCCCCGTCTTTGATATCACCCTATGTGGTGGAAAAGGACGTTAAACCCCAAACACCCACCCACCCCTCAGTGAGCCAGTAGCTCATGGTAATTGGTGTCTATGTGTGCAGGTCGTGTCTATTGTGATCAGTATGATGCTACAGGATGGCCCGTTTCTCGTCCTGCGCATGTTGCTCATCTTCCGCTATGACGTGCTGAGTTACACCAACCTCTTCTTCACCTCCAAGAACACGCTTGTCCTTGTTCTCCAGGTAAACAGTGCTCACCACAGGTCGGCTGCTTGGCTTCTTAATAATAATAATAATAATAATGATAATAATGAGTATTATATAGGCGCTTTACCCAATTTATGAATCGGCTCAAAGCGCCGCGAACTGAACCCAACACGCACGCTCATGTGAATCACACGCATTCTCTCACACACCGGATATAAACACATTACAATCACGTGGTGCGAAGGGTCAGCTCAGCTATATAAATTTTGGAATTTAGAATTGCATTTATTTTTTCAAATTTGGTGGGCTGAACATTTCCAAAGCAGAGGGGGAGGAAGCCGGAGTACCCGGAGAGAACCCCCGACGATCGGCCCGAATGAACGGTGCCACATACGAGAAGGAAAAATGCTTTGCCCCGGGTGGGACTCGAACCCCTGACCTCTCGCATTGGTGACAGGTCTCTTAACCACTAGACCACCGACCGCCCCATTCTTGATTGGTGCCTTGGCTTGATAGTCATTTTAAGGGGAAAAAAGGTTGAGTTCAAGATAAAAGAGATTGGCATATTGTGATAAATTTATGCTTCAGTTCTATCGCCTGCTGGTCCTCTTCGGGCAGAAGAAAAAAGAAAATGCGAACAAGGTTGTCATGTCGTCCAAAGACGATGGCCTCGACCCTGAAACAGGCCATTTCGGCCCTGACACTGGGACCAACAAGGGTGGCAGAAAGGGAGGAGGGGCGGTGGCCTTCACCTCCGACGACCAGGCGAACTCGTCAGATGACGAGGACGCTACGGGAGTCCTGAACGGCAGGGCACTGGCGCCGAGAAAGACGCCCACAAGCGCGAGACGCGAGTCGTTCAAGCGGCAGCAGCACGCTGCGGCGGAGTCTCCGCATACGTCATCAGAACGTGAGTACGACTCGCCGCCGTACGATTCTCCGGCAGACAACTGCTACACCGGCACGCCGACGTCAGTCAGCTCCTTCCCGCAGTCCGTGTCAGATGCTGAGGTACACTCGGTGCGTTTGATCAAAAACAAGGTCAGTTCCAATGACAATGTCTCATTCAATGAGTTGGGTGGTCAGTACTTGTCTAGTCAGTCTGTTCTTTGTTAACTAGACACCTGATTTACTTGTAAATATTTTTTAATAATTCACAATTTTTTATCTTTTCTCTCTTTTTTTTTCTTTCTTTGCATTTTTTGGTTTGTTTGTTTGTTTGTTTGTTTGTTTGTTTGTTTGTTGTTGTTTTTGGTTGTTGGGGTTTTTGTTTGTTTGTTGTTGTTGTTGTTGTTGGTTTTGTTTTGTTTTTTGGGGGGGGGGGGTGTTGTTGTTTGTTTGTTTGTTTGTTGTTGTTTTTTTTGTTTTTTTTGGGGGGGGGGTATGTTTTTCTTTTGTTTGGTTTTGGGTTTGTTGGGTTTTTCTTTTTTCATAGAAAATCTGTATTTTGATGGATTTTTGTTGGCATCTTTGGTTAAGCACCATTGCCATATTCTATAATAATTATACCGGTTTAAGCTCCCCCCCCCCCCCAAATTCTCATCGTCCAGCTGTCTCTGTCTTAATCAGGGCCACCCATGCGTGTGCCTAGCCTCCACATCCTGGTATCGTAAAGAGAGGGTCACCAGGACTGTTACTGTCTATACTTGGTGTGAGTTTTGCCAAAGAATGTGCTACCGATTGCACCTGTTCGGACACAGACTGCATGTATCCCCTCACCGGTTTGACGTGCGTCTGAAATACAACGTGATGTGTGTTGCAGGTTGGCAGGAGAAAAGTCAGCGAGGACAGTACAATGGGCAGCATGACCGACTCACGTGAAGACGTTCGGAGAGGAGGCAAGAAGGTATTTTCTCAAGTTTATGCATCAATTATTACCCCTGTTGTGGAATTCAGGTTATGGGGAAATGCATGACCGCGGTGCAGCGACACCCGATGACCTATGTTGAATTTCTCTGGGAGAGGACACCCAGAAAACCAGGACAAAACCCTCGACCAGCAGCTCGGAAACCAGGAAAGTTCAGAAATGTATCGCACAACACAGCTCGATCTGGGATCGAGCTCACTGGTGCGAGTGCGGTTGCCTCGGTATAGAAGTGCCGGAAACTTGTTGAGAGGGAGCATGCGGGGATGAAGGAAGGGGTGCGTGCTGGGGGCGGGGATAGGGGGCGAGGCGGGGGGGGGGGGGGGGGGGGCGATGAGAAGAAGATGGTTTTGCAGCGAATCAGATTTTCGACGTAGTCTACATCTGTGCATTTTTCTTGCATTTCCCGCTTATCTGGGGGTGGTCTAGTGGTTAAGAGACTTGTCACCAATGCGAGAGGTCAAGGGTTCGAGTCCCGTTCGGGGCAAAGAATTTTTCCTTCTCGTATGTGGCACCGTTCATTCGGGCCGATCGTCGGGGGTTCTCTCCGGGTACTCCGGCTTCCTCTCCCTCTACTTTGAAAATCTTCAGCCCACCAAAATTGAAAAATATGCAATTCTTCGCACCACTTGATTGTAATGTGTTCATGTCCAGTGTGTGGGAGAATGCGTGTGATTCACGTGAGCTTGCATGTTGGGTTCAGTTCGCGGCGCATTGAGCTGATTCATGAAATTGGGTAAAGCGCCTATACAATACTTATTATTATTATTATTATTATTATTACCTTGTTCATTTCACTTCAAAAAGAGCAAAAGATGTTACAACTCAAGAAACTCTCTACGTATCTATATGTACAGGGTCTGAGGCGCCAGAGGTCGGCCAAGGAACACTGGCATGACGTCAAGAGTCTCGCCAAGGCCATCACTTTAGTCAACCGCTCAGGCACATGCAACACGCTGGTGCTGAAACCCATGCAGACGGCAGACAACCAGACCGTCTTCTACCTGGAGTCCGAACACGTCGACACCAAACACTGTGTCTGACTTGTGGACGCTGAGATTTGTGGGGGGAAAAAGCGGTGATGGCGAGCGGAGGCGTATACAGAAAACAACAACAATAGCTACAAGAATATGAGTAAACAAGCCATTTGGAACAACGTATTGAAACCGCGTTTCGGCATGACACGTCCGTCAGGGACAACCAAGACCTGTGTCTGAACACGCTATGTGTTTGAACACGATCCTGTTTGAACAGTTCGCCAAATTTAGTCAGTTGTAACATGTTGGAATCCGTTCTTAAAGTGTGGCGTGGTCACTAAGAATTCATATTCTGTCGGCGTTAGAAAAGCCTGTGAAGATGTTAGGATGTGAAACACCACTTCTGGATAATTATTTGCCTAATGTGCGGTCCTTATTTTGGGGTCTACGTGTGGCACAGGTAATAGCTGCTGGTTCGAGAACTGCTTGAACCGGATAAACGGGACTTCAGTTAACTTTTCTAAGCTCACAGATCGACCAGGACGATAACTAAAGCATGACACTATTAAACTATTTGAAGTCCATCTTTGCTAAGCCAACTTATGTTTTGGAACAGAGTGCTCGAGAGTGATTGATGATTAGTACAGCTCTTAATGCGACACAGTGTTGTTTGCACTTAGCACGAGCGGTCCGGCGAACATTCAAATTCTACGACTGTTGTGACACTGCTGGAGCACTCACTGTGGTCACCGCGTCGTTGAGTACGCTTTCGTTGGCTCAGTCGGTGCCAGCATTACAGACGCTGTCACTATCCAGTTGTCCAAGCGGTCTGATGATAGATACCACGAAAACAGCTCAGTACGATCTGTGAGCATAAACATGGTAGTATTGTCCTCTTTAAGACCTTGGCAGAATTATAAACCTTCTGTAGATCGTACTTTGGAACACTTTATAAGTTCCTAGTTCTGTTTGGTCCATAGAAAATCCAGTCTTGCCCCTGTGCTTATCGTTTTCCCGTCTGAACATTCGTCTGAAATTAGTGGGTTGGCTGCTACGGTTACGATCACGGTGACTAACATAGTTTTTCCTTTAAATTCCCTGTCAAGCTGTCAAACACTGACTTGTGACGAATCTTTACAGTGTAACATAATTATGTACATGACGCACAATGGTCAGGTTCAAACTGTTCAGCAAATTATAACAAAACCGAAATATAAACCAACTCAGTGCACCTTCTTTTCTAAATTCTCTTTGCAGGAGACGCACAATATTTCGCATTACAGTCATGTTGAAACCCATACTGACTACTCCGTAGAAGTTACCATAATGAGATGTTCTTATGATACACTACAGACTCTCCCCAGCATAATCAGGTCCCTTGTGCACAACGCATTAAACAGCAAAAAATCTAATAAAAGCTGTGAACATTCCACATAAGTTTAGAGGTCTGCCCCCCCCCCCTCCCCGCTCTTCCCCCCCCCCCACCCCCCACCACCACCTTCCCTATAGTAACTATTGGTCATTCGTTGAAATGCCTTCAGTCCCCATGTCCTCAACCCCTGGAGTTTGGGGTACACGTATCAGCACTGAGCACGGAGGTACAAGTGTATAATCGTATTCCATGGATATGCATTTGTCCCACTACCGTACCGTGCAACAACGTACAGTACGGGAGTGCACTGACAACCTCTGCATACGAGAGATAAGCGGTTATAAGCTCCATTCTAGTTGTAGGCTGTGGGGATTCTTGAAAATGGGAAGGTCTAGAAATTTCAACATCCCCCCCCCCCTTCCCCACCGCCACCACTGGAGAAATCGGTCGGCATTCGCCGTACTTCATTTAGTCTTTCTGTCACTTTATTATGAATGTACAAATGATATTTGTAGTAAAGAAAAAAAAAAAAACCTTAGTGCAGTTCAGATTCAAATTGTGTGTATGTGTGTGTATGTGTATGTGTATGTGTGCGTGCGTGCGTGCGTGCGTGCGTGCGTGCGTGCGTGCGTGCGTGCGTGCGTGTGTGTGTGTGGACAATGGCAGAGAGAGAGAGAGAATTGCAATACTAATGACAATGACAATGATCTTTATTTTCCAACATTATAAGTTTTAGCATAAATACCATGTTCCAACTTGCCGTTGCTAATCTACATAAATGTGAAAAAAGGAGAGACAGACAGGCAGACAGACAGAGACAGAGAGAGAGAGAGAGGGGGGGGGGGGGTCAGAAAATTGATGTACTTGTACAAGAAAGGAAAATGCGTTCTGCAAGGAAAGAGCATGAATTGTGTGCCAGAGATCAAATTCTCAGCTCTGACTATGTCGTTTTTCGTCTGCCATATTTACAGAAAATCGCCACGTGAGTTGAAATTTATCACCAATTGCAAATCCGTGCCAGCGCATTACACTCAATCAGCCTAACATGCATGCGCCGCTGTTAAGGCATGGGAAAATCTTTTATTCTGCATTTGACACAACTGCGTGAGTTGTTCTCAAGCTCGTGAAATGTACGTCCTTCGCAAATTCTTCTTACCTCTCCCGGTGTGTTGTGGACAAATTCAGATCCAGTAATGTGAGCTCTCTCCGTCAAATCCAGCTGTTTGAGGTAAGCTGGCATGCTATCGTAGCTGTTTATGTTCTATTGTGAAGGGTATGTTCAGGTTTTTAGTGTGTGTTTATTTCTCCCTCTGACTTCTTTTTGTTCTCAGTCGACAAGAATAAGCTTCCTTTCGGATCACAGATTACGTTAAACATTTTGTCTTAACGTTTTGACCCCGTGTGATGCAGCCTTCGACACACTTTGTTGACGCTTCGTTGATACCTAACAACGACGGTTCGCTGCTATAGTGGAGCCGGGATAGCCGAATGGTAGAGCGTTGGACTCTCAATGCTCGGGTCGCGAGTTCGAATCCCGGCTGGGGCCAAATATTTGTGCTGGCCTTTTTTCTTTTCTTTTTTTCTCGTTGCCCCGACTTTGATATCACCCATTCGTGGTGGAAAAGGACGTTTAACTCCCAGACACCCACCAAACCCACCCTGTAGTGTTTTAGGATTGTCGAGTTCGTCCGTGTTTGTGATTTGTTCTACAACATCAGTAAAACACGGTACTTTCGAAGTAAACACTGAGGTTCATCATTTACAGTTAAAGGCGTGACAGAAGACAGAAGACAGAAGCAACAGCATGCATTTTTGACAGAAGGAGAGTTGCATTTCCTTTTGTGTTTATTTATAGATACGGTTTCATTTATTTTTGCGGAAACAGTGAGCCCCTTTTAAACTGTCCCCACCCCCTCCCCGCTACGCTCTTGTCTCTTTTTTCCCCCTCCCTCTCCCCCCCCCCCCCCCACCCCCACCCAGTCCCCCCCCCCTTCCCGTCTAGCTCTCCCCCACCACCCCACGCTTCGAAACAGTCCCAACCCCTCTACTCATTATTCACTACCAAACACCCGGAATAAGACCTAAACGACCCCCCGCCTCAATCGTCACCCCCGCCTCCCGCACCCGATACCCCTAATGAAGCACCCAGAAGGTCCAACCCTGCTACCCGATTGGCCAGGGAAAGTGTGTCCGCCCGTATTTAGCCGGCGAACCTTCGGACACCCGACAGGGAGTCACTTGAGAGATGATTCAATCAGCGATTTAAGCGTTAGTTTCCTCTGTGTCGGGGAAAGTGTCCATGGGAAAGGACAAGGTTTTCGTCGCTGTGACCAGTTGGACTCTGTCTGTGCCGCTTCATCTGAGTGGTTGGATGTAGTATTGGGACTAGTATTGTCATAAACAGGGTGATGTAGTAGAGGGTTTGTCGCCAGCTTCAGATCTTGAGAGTCTGTGAGTATGATTATTGCATCCAGTTGAAATTTTAGTGAAAAAATTTCATGCACCATACGGATAATTTCTCGTTTGTGAAACACGCTTTGGTCGAAACCAGTTGTTGTAGGGAATATTTTTGTTGTTCTTACTTATTACTAAATAAACAAAAAAATGAATGCATAAATAAATAAACGCAGAATTAAATAAATGCATAAATAAATAAATAACAGAGCCACATAAATTGCGACTCAAGACTTTACCAGTACTGACGCCGAAAAAAATACAAATAACGAAAAGATTTCCCCCAAAAAGTTTTTTTTTTAATTTATTTTTTTATTTCTTTCTTTATTTATTTAGTACGCTTCTCGTTCCCATGAATAAATAATTATGTGTGATGTATTTTATTTCATTTTTTCAGATCAGTCAGTATAACCTGCATAACAACTACATGTAAAAGGAGTGTTAGCGAATCAGAGGAGAGAAAACATCCTGAGGTCCTGATATCACATAATATATTCCCGTGGAGTACCAGCAACAGCCACACTGCAATAATGAACAGCAGCTCTTCGTCCGGTATCTCGTCTGACCCAGACGTGTCTATAGATGTGAGCAACGATGATCTTCAACAGGAAACCGATGACAGAGGAAATACTAGTTTTGGTGGTGAGTACGCGGTCCATCTAGATTCTTATCTAGCTCACTAGCTGTTTTTGTTGTTGTCGCCGTTGTTACTCTGATTACTCCATTGTTAGTGTGTGTGTGTGTGTGTGTGTGTGTGTGTGTGTGTGTGTGTGTGTGTGTGTGTGTGTGTGTGTGTGTGTGTGTGTGTGTGTGTGTGTGTGTTTTGTTGTTATTGTGTGTGGTTTGTTGGTGGTTGTTGTTGAAGTTGTGCTTGTTCTTTGCCTGTGGGATTTCTTTTGGTGAAAAGTCTGTTGTTGTTGTTGTTGTTGTTGTTGTTGTTGTTGTTGTTGTTGTTGTTGTTGTTGTTGTTGTTGTTGTTGTTGTTGTTGTTGTTGTTGATGATGATGATTTTGTTATTGTTTTTGTTGTTGTTTTGCGTTGTTGTTTTTTTTCTTTGTTTGTTCTTAATTTTTGTGAGGCCCGTAATGTCAGTTAATAGTGTTGTTGTTATTGTTTTCATTGTTTTCTCGCTTTTTTGTTCGTTTGTTTCGTTAATTGTGGTTTTTGATTGTTGTTTGTTTGGGTTTTTATTCTTCTTCTTGTTTTTAGAGTGTTGTGTTTGTTTCTTTGGTTGTATTCGCCTAAAAGAAAAAAAATTAAGGGCTGCATTATTTCTAAAGCCATATTTGAACCTCATCGAACTTGCAACCTTCTTGTTTTGGGACAACTAACAGACACAAGCCCTACCGAATTTGATCTTGACGACCTGCACTGCCTAAAGAAACAGCGAAGGATTCGAACCACATTCACTCAGGAGCAGCTTCGCGAGCTGGAGACAGTGTTCAGCCGCACCCACTACCCCGACTGTACTCTGAGGGAACAGATCGCAGCAAACGTCAACCTGACCGAGGCCAGAGTACAGGTTAGGGTTTTGTTGTGTTTTGTTTTGTTTCTTGTTGTTTTGTTTTTGTTGTGCTTTGTTTTGATTTTGTTTGTTTGTTTGTTTGTTTGTTTGTTTGTTTGTTAGGGAAGGGGGGGGTGTTTGTTTTTGAGTTTTGGTTGGTTGGTTGATTGGTATGTTTTGTTTTGTGTGACTGCTTGGTTGATGGTTAGTTAACTAGCTGGATAACTGAATGGTTGGTTGGTTGGTTGGTTGGTTGGTTGGTTGGTTGGTCATTTGGATTAATTATTGTTTAGCCTCGTATGTATAAGTTTGTATTTTCTTGACGTGGTTTCTTGTGTTTGTGGTGGGGAGGTGGGGGGGGGATTTGTGTCTGTCGTAACAAACATTCGTTTGTTGCGTGTTTGTTAATATATGCCTAACATACTTAAATCTTGCCTAGCTAGCGCGTATATCACTACCGTATTTGGATAAACCGCTGCAGAGAAAATTCTTAATCTCAAAATTCCCATTTTAGTCACCAGTGAAGGCGTTGCCCATTCACATCGCCCATACAATACACACAGGCACCCTCACTTGTGAACACTGACCGTCCGAATACGCTTGTTAAAGTTTGCCTCCCACTCTTTACACTTCTTGCCCTCAACATTTTAACACCGCTGTACCAATGTGACAATGAAGGAAGTGTCCGAGAGGAGTACGGAGTACGGCAAAAACGCCGAAGTTTTATTGAATCCGTCGCCAATTAGGATGGATTTAGAGAGAGCGGCGTACGAACACCCTGCTGGGAACGAGATGCGCATTGTTCTGAAGCTATTCCTAAAAGAACCGCGCACGTGTTTCAGGAATGCTGTGGACAAAAAAGACGCAAACATTCAGTTAATGGACTTAACACATGTACCAGAGACCGGCCTTCGGAGTTAAAAGATTCCCGCACCGGATGTTGAGCGCGTGGGTTGGGTTAAAAGTCGCGTGACTATGTTATAACTCGGTGGTTTGATACTCGTAGGCATGAGGTCAGAGATTAGTGGACTGGTAGGTTGTGCTTGAATTTTGTTTGTTTGTTTGTTTTTGTTTTTGTTTAAACAGATTTATTTCGTTGCGTATAGTGGAGATACAATGGAACAGTTTTGAGCATGAACAAGATAAACTTATAATATGTTCAGTAAACGTTCTTAGGAATATTTTTTATGGAGAGAAGAGATGTTTAGGATCTGTGATGAATTTATACACTCATACCCAATGGGAGCCGGGGTGGCCGAATGGTAGGGCGTTGGACTTCTAATGCTCGGGCCGTGAGTTCGTATCCCGGCTGGGGCCAAATATTCGTGATGGCTTTTTCAACGTTGCCCCGTCTTTGATATCACCCGTATGAGGTGGAAAAGGACGTTAAACCCCCAAACACCCACCCACCCACTTTCATACCCGATATACTGTACATAGCATTTAGCAGCTAGCTCATAGTGGAGGGTGAAGGATAGTAATCCTACTACTGTAGTAAGAAAGTTGCCAAGTTTTTTCCATAGTTTAGACGAAAGATAACGACAATAAATAAATGGATAGATAAATAAATAACCTCGCATAGACGATAAATAAATAAATAAATAAATGCATAAATAATATACGGAAAGACAACTCATTCTCCCAGAGCTAGTACTGTAGTCAAGTTTTCAGTCCCCACTGCCGCGCTACACCTACAGTCGTAACAGTAAGAAGTGTGCGAAATCTTCGTTCTGTTCCACCGTTGCTAATACCTGGTGGCCTTGGAGTGGTCTACCTTTGAAACGGTTCGCTTGTTACCATTGTGTACGTTTTTCGTGCGGTTTGAAAATAACGCCGGGCCAAAAGAAAACGGCTAGGTGTCACCACGGGTGCTCCAGGCAGCTAACGTAAGACGTAATAATAATACTAATAATACTACTAATAATAATACTAATAATACTAATGATGATACCACCACTACTACTACTACTGCTACTACTACTACTGAGTATTGTATAGGCGCTTTACCCAATTTCACGAATCGGCTCAAAGCGCCGCGAACTGAACCCGACACGCACGCTCACGTGAATCACACGCATTCTCTCACACACTGGAGGTAAACATACTACAATCACGTGGTACGAAGGGTCAGCTCAGCTGTTTGAATTTTGGAATTTAGAATTGCATTTATTTTTCAAATTTAGTGGGCTGAACATTTCCAAAGCATAATGACAATTATGATGGCAGCGTCAGTGTGGGAAAGGTGGATGATGATGATGATGATGACATGTATAAGCTGAGTTTGTGAGCCGGCTTCGTTCATCATTTTTGAAATGTCATTGTAAATCATCCTTTTTTTCCCGAGTCTTCGACTCTTCTTCTAAGTTATTAGGCTTCCCAGAAGACAAACGTTGTTATGAAAGAGTTGTGCGTTTGAGGGCAATACTGATCGAGAACTGCAGCAGCCCTAAGCTGTTCTGTTCAGCCGTGCTGGCAGCTTTGGCAGACGGTGTAAAGTCAGTTATCGGCTCAGTTGCGTTTCAGTTACTATCTGCTCAGTGACAGCCTTTGTCTGACTGTGTGTGCGCTGTATGTCCGGCTGTGTCTGGGTGGTGCCGTACAAATCATGATTTTTGTCGGAAGATGGGTCTCCGAACAAACTCAGTCAGTAATGACACTGATTCAGTCACACAAAACACTACATGTATAACCAATCTTGGGAGAATGGGTGGCTGGGTGTTTGGGGGTTTAACGCCATTTTCCACCACGTAGGGTGATATCAAAGAAGGGGCAACGATGAAAAAGCCAGCACAAATATTTGGCCCCAGCCGAGCATTAGAAGTCCAACGCTCTACCATTCGACCACCCCGGCTCCCCCCAATCTTGGGACTAATCCGAGAAATCACGTGCTGTCTAGTGCACAGCACTCCTTGGGGACAGTGCGCAGGCTACCTCAGGGCTGAGGTAGGTTTTTTTTTTTTTTGGGATAAATCCTTAACTGATAACAGGGCACGTGAGCATCGTTCTCTGGAGGCTTACAAGCACGTGATTACAGCCGTAAGTCCTGTTAGACCCAAACCCGCCCCTATTCGTCTCAAACGAACCTGGCCCGCCACTGTAACAAGCCTAGCTCTCCAGCCAGAACCCGGGTGGGCGGGGAGATAGGGTAGGTCTTTGCACGGTTGTCGGATCTGGCCAGTGAAGCAAGGATCCCGATTCAGCCGAGCGAAAGGGTCCCTTCACATGACAGAGACCGTCTCCCTCCCCTAGCGATGCTGAAATAAGTGGGCCGAAGTGACTTAAACATTATATTCCTTCCAGGGATCAGCCGCTTGATTAAAGACGGGGACGGTCCCGACGCAGGTGTGGTGAAAAAGATGCGTGAAGAAGTGGTTAGTGGCTTAGGAATATTTACCTGGATAAAGTTCATTCACTGGCAGCGCAAAAAAAAAAAAAAAAAAAAAAATTCTTGTCAGCTGGATAAAGGGTCTAAGCGCGATGAATTTGAAAGACGCATAGACCCTTATTCCCGACGGCATGAGAAATCACAGACAAATAACAACACATGTTAATACGATCTTCAGCTGGCGTAGTTAGAGAAGCTTGGGGATTTTCTGTTGGGTGGTAGTTGTACGATTTACTTACACTAAACTTAGATGGGCGCTGTGGTTTTGTCGTAATTTACTTACGCTAAACTTAGATGGCTTTTGTAGTTTTGTTGTTGTAATTTATTTACACTAAACGTACAATAGGTTCTCTGGATCTAGCTTCACTCCTCTAAGCTAATTTATCTGTATGTGGTACCTGTGACGCAGTTTAGGTGTAATCAAGACGTGCCATTTTCATAACCAACTTTTTGGCCATTATGCACACTTCAAAGTAGATTAAGATATGAAAGAAAGAATAATATCAATTTAATGTATAAACTATCATTTTTGTGAAGTTGCTGTTGTTGCTGTTGCTGTTGCTGTTGTTGCTGTTGCTGTTGCTGTTGTTGTTGTTGCCTTATTGTTTTATTTTCGATCATTATTTTGTTTTTATATTTCGTGCAGCCTGGAAATCAGTTGTAGGTTTTGATGTCAATTCCCAAAATCAAATACTTGAGTAAACACCAGTCCAAGCGACTACTGAGAAATAAATCACAAAAATGAAAATCCTGCTTACACAAACACAGAACTTGTTACCACTCCCCATTACAAAACAGTTCAATGAAGTGCTTACACTCAGCACGAATCAAGAGGACTTGAAAGCGTGGTCTTGTGTTCCCAGCATTTCTCTATGAACCTAATCAAGTGGGCTCCTGTACCAGCAAGACATAAACTCCTTTCGGTTTGTGTCACCCCTGCTGTACTCATCCGAGTGAGCGGACCAAACAATCTAACGACCGAGAAGCTTGAGCTTATACGTGTAACTGGCCAGATTTGTCCAAATCAACGAGACAAATGAATCGAGGAGAGAAATGGACCTCTTGAAAGTTTCTGCTGGATTAGATGGGTTAAAGTTAGACGAGTGCCTGTTTAGGCAAACACTCGAGACTCAAGTGGCCTCCTGTGGTGTTTCTGCCGCTAAATCAGCTCGTGACCGAAGTTAGGGGAGAAGGGTGAAGGGAGTAGGGGGGGGGGGGGGAGGGGGGAGTATTGTGGTGACAGCAACAAAGACGCCACGCAACCGATCACCTGCTGTCAATCCTATCACCGATTGGCTATTGATCTCTTCTCGCCCTGATGATCGATTGTTGGTGGAGAGGCGAGCTAAGCGGCTTGGTTTGCGGGTGGTAATCGGCTTCACCACATACCCGGGGTATTAGGAGGCGCGGGCCTCGGGGCGCTACCAGTCTCCCTCCCTAGAGGTGTCCCTCCGTACGCGCAGAGTTTGGTCAAAACAAGTTTATTGCAATACAGATTGTAGAAATAAACAATTGATGAGCATAAACAAGCACAGCCTATGGTAATGCCTAAGGTGGAACAAATACATTGTGACAGTATTGCAATGGCAGACTAAATTGATCCGTGATTATGAGAAATCAAGGCTGCAGGAGAGAGAGAGAGAGAGGTGGGTGGGTGTTTGGGGGTTCTACCACATAGGGTGATATCAAAGACGGGGCAACGATGAAAAAACCCAGCACAAATATTTGGCCCCAGCCGGGATCGAATTCACGACTCGAGCATTAGAAGTCCAACGCTCTACCGTTCGACCACCCCGGCTCCCCGAGAGAGAGAGAGAGAGGGGGGGGGGGGGGAGGGGGAGTTTTATGTGCACTCACGACAACAGCAATAACAACAACAACAAATCTCCGCTGGGCTGCGGTAGACTCTGTTAAGAAATTATCATGTAATTATACACGTGTATGCACAGGGTTTCTGGTTACGCCAGCCCCGATAAATATCACTGACCAATTTAACAGTTGTGCCTGTGGAGTTGCGATCGAGTCCGCTCAACACTTCTTCCTAGAATGTCCCAAGTATACAGATGCTCGAAACGCAACAATCAGCAAACTTTCCTCAGTATAACCATACAGATCTACTTCTTCATGGCAACACTGACCTTCCATTGTCAGTTAACGTACATATTTTTCACACAGTTCTAGAGTTTATCACACTTTCGGCATGTTATTTTTTAGCCACATAAACAAATACATTAATACATACTATGATCGACTGTAGCAGCTGACCGCCGTTGATATGAAAATGCTCACTGAAAAACTGACACCTACCCCCCCCCCCCCCCAACTCTCTCTCTCTCTCTCTCTCATAATTCGTGAACCACCGTTGCAAAGGTTGCTTTAATTCAATTTTTATTGAGCATGTCATAAGTACGTCTTGTTTATGATCAAATTGTTTTTCTGTACTTCCTCCAGTGCAACAAAATAAATCTGTTTAAACCAATTTAACAGATGGAAAATTGTAACCACGTAGATTAAATTACTGACGGCAAAGCAAACGTTGTTCTGGAGATGGAAAATTATGGCTGCAACCGCTGACATCACATAAACACAGATTTTGATTATTGAAATACCTCTTTGTTGTTCTTGTTAAGTTCGTTCGTTGTTGGTGTTATGTTTGTTGCTGTTGTTGGCAATTTTTTGTTTGTATGTGTGGTGATTTTTATATGCCAAAAGATGAATGAACAACAATACAACAGTTTGAGTTGAAACGTGTATCGAAAGCGAACGAACAGTATAGACTGAAACCCAAAGTTGTCGCTTAGAAACCCGAAGTCTACAACTACTGAAAGAAAATTGAGTTCTATGCCTCTCAGACAACTTCCAATCAGACGAATTAGGCGACAATTGGCGGGTTTAGGGCCCATGAAATGCTGAGTTACAACTTACCCCCAAACCATCCACGAGGACCAACAGGGGTGTGGGAGACAAGACTGAATAGAATCTGTCCAGGGGGTTTATCGTCGGCAATTAGTTGGCGTGAGTACACTTGATCCCGTTTTATATCTGACTGCACTCATCCTCTTTGTGTAACGTGACATTCTGAGTCCCACAGTCAGCAGTCTGGGTCGTTTGTCACGAACTCGACTTGAACGTGCTGACTGTTCTCCACAACGTGGGCGTGCCTTTATGGAGTACTTGTGATGTCATACGTGCAGTGTTTTCCCTCAATTTTTTATAAACATTTCAGCATTTCAGGTTCATAGTGTAGCCTGTAACTGTAAGATTTTTTGTTGTTGTTGTTGGCTTTTTTTGATGTTGTTGGTTTTTGTTTTTGTCGGATAACATTCGAAAAAGGGCAGTCACAGATTTCCCATTATTCCTATGTTTTATATATAAACAAAACAAAAATCAAGGAAAGTACTCACTTATCAGATGGATACATGGATCCACTGAGTCAGTCATGAGAAGACGCTAATTCCATTCAGCGAAGATGTAAAAGTTTTGTTGTTTTGTTTTGTTTGTTCCTTTGTTTGTTTGAATGTTGTTGTTTTTCTGCCGTGAAAACTAAAAGACCATGGACTGTGAAAATAACAGCACTGCACCCTTTATTTTGCTTGTTCGAAGGAATTTACGCCGACAGACAACTTGACGTTTTCAAATAACGAAGGCCCTGTTTTAGCCCTTAGTTGTAGCAATGGCAAGGTCTAAACTTAACTGTTGCGTTAAAACGTCTTCCGTTGCCCCTCTCTCTTTCTGCGAACATTTACAGATCACTTAGTTCAGTTCCGTTTTCACCTCGAAGGCATTTTACGCCTGCGGAGTCACCCCAAAGACTTGTAATAGACCCTACGCTGGGAGGCGCAGGGAAACGCTGCGACTGGAAGTTTACAAACACAATAGACCCCTCGCGTATTATCCTCGCATTATTTTAGATTCGCGTTCGTCCCTCCCTCAATCCCACGTTAATTGCCTCTAACCAAAAAGATGGCGGCGCACAAATTGGAAGGCGCCCGCGCCGTGAGCCTTTCTGCGCAGCGGGAAACCAGTTCCGCAGTGAATGGACACAAGGTCCGCACTGAATGGCTCCTCGCCCCGCCAACCGCGGAAATTGAGCTAATAATTATCGCAATTATTTGCTTGATACGAGTACTATTTTTCTCTGGCCAATGGGAGCATAATGGGGGTGATACTAATCCTCTTAGTGGGCGGGGCTACATGCGAGAGATAAGGGAGAGGGGGTGGGGACAGAGGGGGAGCAGGGTAGCTATGAGGCTGGTTGGAGGACAGGAGACCGGGATGTAGTGAAGGACTCTCCACAGCGGCATTCTTTCCTCTTTCCCTCCTTGATCTCACTTTCGCCTGCTTGTTGAGGGACAGGACAGTTTGGTGGACATTCTCGGTAAAGACAGGTTGAGGTCCACATTTGAAATAACTCACGATATAACATGGTAGGGCAGGACGTTATTCCCCGAATGGCTGGCGCTCCTTAAGTCCACTAGTATTTCATCGTGGTGTCAACTGACAGCGCCTGTCAGAGAATTTGTTTCGTTTCATTCGGCGTGTTGTGAATGATCTGTTGTTTTTTGTTTTGGGTATTTGTTGTTGTTTTTTGTTGGAGGGGACGGGGGGGGGGGGGTTGGTTGGTCTTTTTGTTGTTTTTGTTTTGTTTTGGGTCTTTTGTTGTTGTTGTTGTTGTTTGTTTGTTTGTTTGTTGTTTCGTTTGATTGTGGTTTTGTTGTTGTTTGTTTTTTGTGGTTCTTTAATTTTTTGGAGGGGGGGGGGGGTGATTTTTTGTTGGTTTTGTTTTGTTTCTTTTGTAGGTCTACCAACAAAGGAACAAATGGTTAAAATACTTCTGTTCTCATTGGTGGACATTCTCGGTAAATACAGCTTGAGGTCCACATTTGAAATAACTCACGATATAACATATTGGGACAGGACGTTATTCCCCGAATGGCTGGCGCTTCTGAAATCCACTAGTATTTCATCATGGTGGCAACTGACAGCGCCTAACTGTCAGAGAATTTGTTTCGTTTCATTCGGCTTGTTGTAAATGATCTGTTGTATTTTGTTTTCGGTTTTTTGTTGTTGGGTTTTTTTGTTGTTGTTGTTGTTGAAGGGGGTGGGGGTGATTGGTTGGTTGATTTGTCTTTTTGTTTATTTTTGTTTTGGGTTGGGTTTTTTTTTTTTCGTTTTTTGTTTATTTGTTTGTTTGTTGTTGGTGTTTGTTGGGTTTTTTTGTTTTGGGGTTGTTGTTTGTTTTTTTGTTTTTTTTGGGGGGGGGATTTTCTTTTTGTTTTTGTTTCTTTGTAGGTCTACCAACAAAGGAACAAATGGTTAAAATACTTCTGTTCTGATTATTATAACTATTTCGCAATACATACACACATTCAAAGCTTGCACGAAATGAAGCAAAACGAGAAACAATCCAGATTCTTCGTTGTTGCTTCTAAATTTCACCACTGTCCCCCGTCAGTCTTTACAGATAGTAAACCTTGGAAAGAACATTCCTTGCTCAAGTCTCCAACGCTTTACTACAGTTCATTTCTCTTTAGATGTGCTTTGGTTTATTAAGTTGAGAAGATTTACTTTACTTGTAACAACATGGGGCCATCTCACTGAAGATAAGGTGGCCTGCTTCAACCACTTCTAATTTTCCTACACGTATATTTGCGAGCGTGCAGTCTTGCGCAGGGCGTGAAGTATTCTCGCTGACCACTCACATCCACTCAACAAAGAATTTGAGCTACTTCCCTGAGGCAGACGATATCGATGTGTTAAGTGCAGTAAGAATAAATTTAAGAACAGCTTTGTGCCAAATGCAATCCATTTACTTAACAAATGATTTATTGGAGCGGGTCTTACAGATCTCGGAAGCGGTGACCAGAAGGTTGTGTTCTGCGATGTGTGTGTGTGTGGGGGGGGGGGGGGGGCGGGCGGTGGGAGTTGTGATAGGAATGGGAATGGAGTGATATTTATATTGGTCTTAGCTATGTGATTAGCGGTAATTCTTACTTAAGTCAAGGTTAGTTTAACGTAATTTAAATCACAAATAACTATTTTAACGTGATTGGATGCATTCTTATACGGTGATTATGACTGTACACTGTATTATTTGCATGCTTTTTACGTTTTATGTCAGTGTATGTTCTACGCGTGTTGCAAAGCGATTTTCTCAGTTCTGGGACAAATAAAACTGACTTGACTTGACTTGACTTGACAACCGTGACCCGAGAGTCGCTACAAGACTCCAAGGCTGGCTGATCCTTAGCCCGGCCAGCTGCCTGAAGAATGTCCAGAAAGATACAGACAGTTGCAGCCGGACTCAGCTCTCTAATTCAAAGGCTATGGTCACTGATTTGGCCAATTAGACCATCCTGTCCAGAGACAAGCTTAGAGGCGGCCGCCGAGCACTGCCTCCACCCCGGGTTGCCCAGGGGGGTACCCCGTATCACTTCACCATCAAGTTTCGGGTGGGAGACTTGATACCGCCCAATTAAGACCCTCTCGCAAACACGCCGAGGCCACAGGGAGGGCTTATCCGCTAGTGAGGAACGCGTCCCAATCGCCTTATCCATCTGTTCGCGTGCTTGTTCGCCGGTCCATTTTAGTCAAAAGCGATTGTAATCCCATAACAACGTTTTGGTCAAAGCAAAAGACTGGGGTCAAATGGTCAACAGATTTTCCACCATTCGCTGTGAGAACGCCGAGGGAATTTCAAGTGTTCCGCAACAGCATTATGTCGTTGTCGAAGAGCGTCTGCTGAGCAAGGTTAGAGTGCGGATTGTTGTGCTGGTTATCTGGAAAAGAATTCCTTCGGCTTGTGGCCGATTGTGGTGTCTTTAAATAACGGGGCTCAGAGCTAGAAGACATGACAGGCTTCCTGTGTATGGGAAAGGTTTCGTAAAGTTTCAAAATGTCGTAAGACCAAGAAAATCATTTCAGGAAACACGCAAAACAAAGCACCCCCCCCCCCCTCCCAAAAAACAACAACAACAAAAACAACAACCAAAAAACCAAACACACAAAACAAAACAAAAACAAACAAATAAAAACCCACCACCAACAACAGACAACAACAACAACAAAAGCAAGAAAACAAAAGCAAACAAACAAACAAAAAAACCCAACCAACCAAACAACATCAACCAAAAAACACTGTAAGGTATTTGTTTCAACGTTATGTTCCGAACGTCGATTTGCGTTTTTTGCATGGACATCACATTTTACTGTTGGGCCGCAAACCAGTGTTTGTTTGTTTGTTTTCTTGTTTTAGTCAGGTGGTGGTTCTGTTTATTTTGTTTGGTTTTATTTTGTTGGTTCGTTCGTTTTGGCGCATGTCCGCTTCTAAATGAGAGTTGTTTGACAGCGTTATGGACAGACCGGTACAGTGCATGAGTTGTGTTCCGTTCAGGCGAGATACATGTACAACAAACGGTTGTCTCACGAGGACTGTACTGTCATGATGTGCAGGACACCAGAGACTGAGTCTAAAATCCAGGACTGACACGCGTGTCTGGGAAACAAAAACATAATGAGTATAATTATGAACAGTTTATTTATTTCGTTTATGTTGTATTAATGTTTTATTTTATTGATTTCATTTTAGTTTTATTGTTTGTTTTCTTTTTTTCTTTTTCTTTTTCTTTTCAAATATTTTGTTTTATTTTTTTGTTTTTAATAGTTTATTTTATTGGTTGTTGTTGCTTTCCTTCAGGTGTGGTTCCAGAACCGACGAGCAAAATGGCGGAAGCAAGAGAAGAACATAGCACGGGCCGTGGACGTCTGGCAGCAGCAGCACCAACAGCAGCAGAGTGATCACGTGCCTCCCGTCATGCACCACTCCTTCCCACATCCGCTGTATGGCCTGCTTCCTGTTCCGCCCCAACTGATGGCGGCAGCACGACCGCCCCTGTTTCCATGGCCACTGTCACATTTGCCGTATTTGCCTCCCTTTCCTCTGCCGTTCTGCAATCTCTCTGACAATCCACAACCTATGTTTGCAGGTATGTTTTATTTTAAAGTTATTATTATTTATCTATTTTGGGTGGTTTTGTTTGTTTGGTTGTTTTGTTTTGTTTTTTGGGGGGGAGGGGGGCATTTTATTTTGTTGTTTTCTTTTACTAGGGGGGGGGGGGGGTAGGACCACGGGCATGTCTCAATGTGAATGTCACCTTTCTTTTTATTCACGTATGCGTGTTTCAGTGTAAATGGCATGACAATCCTAGTGTACTTGGTAAGCATTGAATAGGGTAAAGGTGGTGGTGGTGGTGTGTGTGGGAGGGGGGTGGGGGGGGGGAAGGGGAGGTGTAACTTCTAAGTTTAAAGGAGAGTCAACGTAACGGTCAGTGGCAATTCAAATAATATTATGCTTAACCAAATTTCATTTTGGCAAAAAATGTTAGAAATCAGTTTCTGCTCCCCCCCCCCCCCCCGGCATTCACTGTCTTTTCAAGCAGGCTTTTCAGTTGAAATTGTGCGAACACTCAAATCTCTCATGGCAGGAACATAGAACAATCATGAGGTTTCGACGGTTTAGACAGAGGCGGAGTACGTGAATTGGCTCCGTGAGGTCTCTGAACAAATTTCCTGGCCACATTTTTTCACGCCTGCTTTTCGTGCTATCAAACTTGAGCAGGAAGTACACACGACATCTGTAAGTTTCCAGCACCTACTCTTAACCTGTCCAAAAGCTCAGGAACTACGCACAACCAACGACGCTAGAAACATTTTCTGTCTTCGGTTCTGATATGGTAATTGGTGTTTTTTTAAGTAATTGTGCAGAAAAGCGTGTCTCCGCCGTGACCAATTGCGCACAGACGCGTGCACAAACTAACCCACTTACAGACTGTGTTAAGAGTTCAGAGTGGGTTTATCCACGCATGGAGGTGAAATCAGTAATTGTTACCTAGTGTAGCCTTGTTTCTTTTCAGTGGATCTCAAATTGCAACCACCCAAGGCGACCGTCACGGAGCAGGCGCCGGCGCAAGCGCACTCGGGGGTCAGAGTTCAGCCTACGGACGCAGCGCGGGTGCTTCTGGGAAAATTGTCCCAAGACAAACTCAAGGACTTGGAGGGAAGACGCTCTGTCTCACCTATTGATGCCACCAGGAAAGAGAGTAGATTGGAATCAAGAGCATAGCGTTAAGAGAATCATAGTCATCTGGGAAAAGGCCTTAAACGCCTATCAAATCCATGACGCTTAGGCGTTTTGTTTGTTTTTCAGCCGACGGCAGACTTTATCTCTTTGAAAAAGAGTCAGTGTGACAATTGCAGTTATTGTGATTACGGGTAAAACACAAAGACAACTTTCAGTGGTTCCTTGTGGAAACCACGCAGAAAGCCGATGAAAAATGCAGTAAGACAATCATAGTATGGAGACTACCATGACCTGTGCCAAATGTTTTCAAAGTGTGTATGACATTTAGGGAAACGGGCTTTCGCTCTGGTGCAGAGCCAAGAAACTTTCTCGATGTCGTCATGTACACTTTGCTTTCCAGATGCAAGAAATTTGCAAGGTTATAATCAAAGTCAAGCCCGGGACTTACTTAAGTCGCGCGAAAAAGTGATTTTTTTTCTCTTCCCCCCCCCCCCCCTCCCTTTTCCCCTGTTTGTTCGTCATAGCTTACTGTGGAATTTTTTTCCTTGGGAAATATCTGAGAAACTGATTTTGATGTGAGCGTTTTCATGTGTTCAGCTGACAGTCAGTGACAAAGAGATTTCCCCCCATGATTGCTACTTTACAAGCCAGTGAACTGTCGACCCGACTGGCACTTTGAACAGCAAGAGTGACTGTTTGTCTTTTTTGTTGTTGTTGTCATTTTGTATTTTCAAATTATGTTCAGTGGATAGGACTAAGGTTTTGCCTGGTTAACCTCTGACAAAAAAATGAAAATACAGCGCTGACATGTAAACACGTATTCTTCTACTGCAGCAACTGACGCATGAATCGGTGTGTGTGTGTGTGTGTGTGTGTGTGTGTGTGTGTGTGTGTGTGTGTGTGTGTGTGTGTGTGTGTTCAAGTTTCAAATTCCCATCATTGTAAAAATATTAAGAAACAGAGTTGAGTACAATGGAATTCCTGTCGTTTGATCACACTTCAAACGAAGTCATTTTCACTAATTATGACGAATGTTGCGTTTTGACTGTGATGCTCGTAACTTTGGACGCAAATGTTTTTGTGGATTTCGTTATGCGCACCAGACTGAAGCAACACGTACGCATTTTGTTGACAAACAGCAACAGCCGGCTGCCGTGGAGTTAACGGTGTGTATCATTCGAACAAAATTAAATGAAGTTGTTTACAGAGCCATGCTTGTTCATAGAAAAAAGTTCGAATTGCCACTGTTGTAAACAGTAGAGATGTTGATCAGATATCTGTGCCAAATTTAAACAATTTGTATTCACTTTTGCAAAACGTGTGAGGTACTAGTGGCTGGTTTGGCCGGGCTACTAAAAGGGAGATAAGACATCACGATGTGAAGGTACTTCCGGTGGTATCTTTTGTATCTGGCGAAGTTTGAAGCTGAGCGTACAGGAATTCCAGTTTATTTTTATGGAAGAATTTCTTTGGAAATTTCCTTGTATTTTGTGTAAATAGATATGCCATGGTTTTTTTGTGTGTTTTTTTTTTTTTTTTTTTTTGGTTTTTTTTTTTTCATAGATGGATGTAAACTGAAGCCAAAATGTCAAGCAACCCTGTTGAAATCCACGACAATGTTTTGATAACTCATAAATCACAATCAAACTCATCTATAATATGAATATCACAGAGAAACTGTTAAATCAAAGCGCTGTACTTCACAAAGTCCCACTGAAATGGGACTGATTGCCAGTGTTTCACTTCTAAAAAAAAAAAAAAAGTTTGAATTTGAAAGGGCGCAGAAAAAAAAAACAACCCCCCCCCCCAAAAAAAAAAAAACAACAACAAACAAACAAACTGCTGCTCAGTGTTAAGTTTGCGGCTTTGTCATGAAAAACAGATCCTTGTCTTTCACATTCACACACAGTCATTTCCGCCGTGTTTACTACTGTTAGTAGTGGGTGTAACCTCCCCCGGTCTGAATCACCTTCCGGTCCGGCCTTGTCATACTGCGGACCAGCCGTTTTCCTGGTCTAAACTGTTCCACTCCTCTTGCACCGCGAAAATACACACACTTCACGATCAGTGGGCAAGCTAAAACTGTTTTGAACTGCCCAAGTCCGACAGCATTAGCATATGGCAAAAATGCATTGTTTTGTGGAAGGTTGCTAGATTTAACTCTTTGGCTCGAGTTCACAATCATGGACATTAAACTCACGGCTGTACAGCGCGAGAGTTTTTGTTCCAAGGGATGTGCACTCCTACGCAAATTATGTACAGTTCTTTTGATTTATTTCTCCAATTTATTCAAGTGCTCAATGGCGAATTACCGTAAATGCAAATTGTGTAATGTTTGTTCAATTTCTTAGTTTATTTACGCATTGCAATTTTATGTCGACTCTTGCCGCTTCACCGGCTATTGCAAGGCAGGTGATCCTGTCGGTGACCTTATTTTTCTTTGTCAGGGATGAGTACATGTTTACACGTGTTATTTATTTTCATCTAATGTCATTAAAAAAATCATTTCCATTTCTCTGAAAAGGACAATCAAAGAGAAGGCTCCTTTGCAAGTCCTGTCTTATTTTTTTCTCGAATTTCAGCAATACGAGAAGGAAGTGACCGTTTGTGCACCTCGAAGTGTATACGCTGTCTAAAGTTTATATTTCTCCACGATACAAGTTCTTTGGCGACCGTCAGATGCTCTCTGTATGTGTATTCTGAATGATCGCCAATGAATGAGCAAAACAGTATCGGGCAATTTACACATAGAAAACAATAGAAATAAATTTATTCATGTTGTTTGCAAAGACGTCTTTGTTCTAGTGTGTTGCAAGAAATTTTGCATGCAGCTATGTGTGTGTGCGTGCGTGCGTGTGTGTGTGTGTGCGTGTGTGCGTGCGTGCGTGCGTGCGTGTGTGTGTGTGCGTGTGTGCGTGTGCGCGCGTGCGCCCTTTCCCTGTTGCTTTTCAACACCAACTTGGTTCGTTCAGTGACAATTTTATTTTAAAAACGCAATAACAAACCCATTAACAACGAAACGCAAATCACCCAAGACAAGAAAAGACCACTGTAATACTGCTTGCAGTGCATTAAAAAGTCAAATGCCCACTGGAATTAAAAAAAGTGTAAATCTATTAAACAACAATAAATAATAAATATCAATCAACAGCGACAGCCGTCTTCCACAAACAAGTTTGGATAGCAAGGCGTTCAACGCTTGAAGGTAACAAAAACGAAAACAAACCTGAACAAAATTAATTGCTAACCAACAACACATAAACAGGGTACAGATAACGCCGCAAAGATATCAACAAACTAGAGAGGCAAAAGCCTCCATGGCTCCCTTGTGACTAGGGTCAAGGTCATTCACAAGTGTATGTTTGTAAAGCTCTTATCACTATCATCACGGCAAGTAAAGTGTCTCTGGCGTTCCAAGTTCCTGGCAATATTACAATTTTCCCCCCAACAGTTTGCATGGCCTTGACCTTGGGTCAAGGTCATTAAAATGAGATCACATCAATGTCTATTATTATGCCAAGTTTGACGCCTCTAGTATTTGTAGTTCCTCCGAAAACGGCAATGTTAAAATTCACAACAGACAGCGTTAATGACCTTGACCTTCAGTCAAGGTCATTCAAAAAGGTTGGTCTCATTGCAGTCTATCATCATGCCCTGTTTGGTGCCTCAACTGTTTGTTGTTTCAGAGAAAATGCCAAGGTTAAAGCTTCCCCAAAACAGCTTGCATGGCCTTGACCTTGACTAAAAGTCATTGAACACAGGTATGTCTGTGAAGGTGTTGTCAATGTCTATCATCATGCAAAGTTTGATACTTCTGGTTCTTCTAGATTCCGAAAAAATGCAAATGTAAAAATTTCCAGACTGCTTTAATGACCTTGACCTTGGGCCAAGGTCATTTAAAATGGTATGTGTGCATAGGTCTTATCACTGTCTATCAGCACGCCAAGTTTGGCGCCTCTGCTGTTTGTTATTTCTGAGAAAATGCCAATGTTAAGGTTTCACAAAAATAGCTTGTATGGCCTTGACCTTGACACAAGGCCATTGAATACATGTATATCTGTAAAGTTCTGATCAATGTCTATCATCATGCAAAGTTTCAAACCTCTGGTCTTTGTAGATTCCGTGAAAATGCCAATGTAAAATTTTCAAACAGACAGCGTTAGTGACCTTGACCTTGAGTCAAGGTCATTCAAAATGATATGTTTTGAAAGGTCTTATGGTTGTCTATCAGCATGCCAAGTTTGGTGTCTCTGCTGTTTGTAGTTTCTGAGAAAACGACAACGTTAAAGTTTTCTGGACACACACACACACACACACACACACACACACACACACAGACAGACAGACAGACAGACGACGGAGGGCTATTACATAGACTCCCATTGTTACACAAGGGAGCCAAAAAGCATGGATCGTAACGTTAAACATACAGTACTCCTCGCTTAAGGTGACCCCCCACGGGACCCAAAAAATTCTTGATCTTATCCGAGGGGCACGCTAAACAGTCCTCTGATAAGATCAACTACCAGTAAAAAACTTGATCTTATCCGAGGAGCTCAATATTTGGCGATTATGTCATTTTTTTCACATTTTAGACCGAAAGACTTTCCGCCAAAATATGTAATTCTACACACGCACACGCACACGCACACACACGCACGTAAGCACAAACGAACGCAAATGCATATACATATTTTTTTCCGAACCCTGTGGATCGCCCCCCCCCCCCCCCCCCCCCCCCCCCATTTGCTGATGTCAAGCCCCCTCCAAACATCTTTCCCGTGTTACATGGTTGAGGGATGGTTGCACTGATGTTTCGTGAACTGCAAAATTACTTCAACTTGCCTTCCGACTAAGCCTAGAACTGAATTAACAAGGTCTCTCGCCCCCCCCCCCCCTCTCTCTCTCTAACAACATAAGTATCACCACCACCACCATCATATCGCCACATTGCTCCCTGCATTGCAGCTCTTACCTCTTTCACAAAGATTGTACCAATTTCTAGATCTAACAGGACCCTGAACGAAATAAGAAATCTTTTGTAAGTATACTCATCTGCGGTAAACTATCTTTATCGTCAGTTCACCAAAAACAAGCCCCCCCCCCCCCCCAACCCCCGCTTCCAGTTTCAGTCTTTGGGTATCATCTCATGGAATAAAAATGAAATAAAAATTCGTCTGTTTCGTCTTCACCTCGCATTGCAAATCCGGGTGTTGTTTCCAAGGGAAGCCACTCTCATCACATGGATTTCATCTTAAGCGGTAGTCTTTTTCATTCGGGAACCAAAACGGGGGTGATGTAATCCGAGGTTTTCCCTTATCCGAGGTGACGCTAAGCGAGGAATTCTAAATGGTACAAAGAAGGCTTTTGGCCGGGACCAACAACCTGATTGATCTTATCCGAGTTGTGACCTTAAACGGTAGTGACGTTAAGCGAGGACTACTGTATTGTCATTTGTCATGGGTAACGTCACTACCGGATGACGAGTGTGTGTGTGTGTGTGTGTGTGTGTGTGTGTGTGTGTGTGTGTGTGTGTGTGCGTGCGTGTGTGCGCGCGCGCCTCCGTTCTGTGTAGTGAAGTGTCACCGTGCCATTGCAAAACGTATCATAAATAAATCGATTCGTATTTTCTGCGTTTTCTCTGTGTGTGTGTAGTCTTTCCAAAATATAAGTTCAAGGGCTGGTACTGGTCCAAAATAAAGAGGGGAAATTCCACCCCCCTGCCTGTGGGAGAGAAACCCCCCCCCCCCCCCCCAAAAAAAAAAAAAAAACCGAAAAAAACCCAAACAAACAAACAAAGAAAGAAAAACAACAACAAAAATTGCTAGTGCGTAACAGGCAAGTCGGTATGTTTGTTTTGTATTCAACAAAATGACTGGCAATGCTACCACTATCTGGTGTGAAATGTGTACTGTAAAAGTTCATCAACACTTTGACAGTAAAATAAAATCAGAAAAAAAGAAAGGAGGACAAATTAAAAAAAACAACAACAAAAAACTACAAACGAAAAAAAAAAAAAAAAAGGACATGTTTAGTCAGATTCAATCCTCCGCCATTTCCAAGGGATCAGAGTCAGCGCCGTCATCGTCACTTTGGCCTTTGCCCTTGACGCCCATAACCTGCTGAAGACACGGGATGGGGATGTCTTCCTCCAGGTCAAGGTCAAGACAGTCGCTGTCGTCGCCCCCGCCCTCTATGACATCATCAGTGGATACAATCGCCGCTTTGGTCTCGCTAAGCATCGGTAACACGTCTTCCTCGTCATTCAGTTCAAGCACGTCATGTGGAACGTCATTGTCAGGAACAAACTGGTCTCTGTCTGCTGAGATAGTCGAGGATGAACGTTTCCCGGAGAGTTCCTTTCGCTCTGGATACGGAACCTTGGCTTTTGCCTCATTACTTGGAGAAGGGACTACACGGGAGGTACCCCTAGCTTTTTTACTATCCTGTGTATTGGACTTTGGCGCAGTATTTTGTCTATGCGGGCTTCCATGTTTGTCCTCACTGGTGACCGTCGTTTCTGCCTTAGTTCCTCCATCAGCTGATTGTCGTGAGGGAACCATGAACTTCTGTGATTTTGATTTCTTTTTCTCATCGGTCGCCGAGACTGCCGTCTTCTTCTCTGGCTTTCTTTTGGTCGGTTTCACTTTTCCCTCGGCGTCTGGGTGTGTTTCCGCATTCCTCTTTTTCTTCTTGGACGGTTTTTCTGCTGAGGATGGGTTTTCTAAGCTTGGGGTTTTCTCTGAAATCTGGACAGTTCCCTTCTTTTGCAATTTAAGTTTCTTCTTTTGTGAGCCTTCTTCACAGCTCTGTGCCTCTAGCTTCAAAGACGCAAAAAAATCTTTGCTGTCCTGTTCCTTGCTAGGCGTCGCTTCAGTGCGCTCTGGAGATTTCGCTGCTGGTCCAACGCTCCTTTGTATTGCGTTCCCCTTCTTTCTTTTCTTTGGCACTTCCAATTTCTCCTCAGCATTTACTGCAACTTCAGACTGCTTTCTTTTCTTGGGTTTCTTGAAGTGATGCGCTTCTGTGGAAGATGGGCTTTGTGAGGTGTCAGACTTCTTTTGGCGGTGGATTTTCTTTTTATCCTGAGTAGATTCAGTCTGTACTTTTGCAACTGGTTCTGTGGACTCTTGGACTTTTGGTTTCTTCTCTTTGCTGGCCTGTGCAGGTTTCTGAAGAGCCTGCTTCGGTTTAGATGTCAGGGTCAAGGTATCACTGCTATTGACAGAGATGTTCATGTCCTTTGTTTTCTTCTTCTTTTTCTTCGGAACCGTTTCACTTTCCTCTACTAAGCGGCTGCTATGTTCGGTACTAGGCAGCTGTGGAGCACTAAAACCCTTTTTTCTTCTTCTTGAAATCTTGATTACAAACTTCCTTACATTTCTGGGATCTGTCTGCAATACCCTCCTCATCAGTCTTTTCCTTCTCTGTACACAGTTTCGAAGAACTGGTCTCAGCACATCGCTTTTTGGTCTTCTTTTCCTCCCCGTCGCTTGCATCGTCAGCGCTGCTCTCTGAGTCTATGCTGCTCTCTTCATCGGAGTAAATCTCACAGCACTGTGTCTTCCGCTTGGCAGATTTAGCCAGCTTGTGCACTTTGCAATGCTGATTCTGGAACTTAACGTGGAGGTTGTCAAAATCTCTGTCAGAACTGTTGCTTGGATCTGAGTCAGGGAAGTATCCAGTACAGAAAAGCGCGTCTGATTTAGAATCATCCCCTGATGAACCCGGTGAGGGTTTCGGTTTGCAAGTGCCTGTTATCTCTGAAGCAACAAAGGAATTTAAAAAAAAGAGAAAAAAAAAAGTGTCACATTACAAGAATTTCCGAACATTCAGTACAGCGAGGTGAAAATACAGTAGCAAGAAAACCAACCTGGCAGCTTCATCTCTTATCACAGCTTTCGACATTTGGCATAATAATTCATTTAAAATGTACCAGTAATGCAGTTTTAGCAGGCTGATACGAACAGTATATATACTTGAGCATTTCTGAGATATTTTTAACATAAAAAAGTACAACCATGAACAAAGACAGCATTTCTCAATTTCTATTTCACTAAGCAGTTTGTGCCTCAAACATGGCCTTTCTACACAATCATACTCAGATAAGCATTGGAAAGTACACTCACTTGGTGTTTTCCTGTGTACTGTTTTCAGTTTTTCTTCTCTGCCTGGAATGATCTTCCCATGACCACGACCTGATGAATGTGCAAATCATTCAAAACCATGAAAAGACAAAGCATTCGTAGTCATACAACTAAAACAAAATACACTACGTGAGGAAAGGGGGACACTTTATTATCATATTGTTATTAAAAAAAATTCTCAAGCTAAATTTTGACCTACAAAGGATACACTGAACACACCACCCAGTGTAAACTAGAAATTTGGGCCAAGACCGAATCAAATAAAATAAAGTAAAAAATCAGAAATACTTCATTGTGTCTGAGAGACAAATTCATCTTTTTATGCTTGGGCAGTAAGTACAAACAAGAAATGATCAGTGTCTTATTCTGTCAAACTCTGAAACGAGAACACAGGCACACACAGAAATGCAAGTGAAACTGATTTACGACATGCCCTAAGAAATGTGTGCACTAATGTGGTATGTTTCTTTAGATGTACGACAATAATGAACGCGACATGACAAACAGTCTTGGATGTGCGCACAATGATGCATGTTCACGACTAGTCATCTCCCTTAATGCTGTACATGTGTAAAACAGACCTCTAGCTTGTTTTGCTGGTTGTCTTCCCCTGAGGTTCTTTGAAGACATAGCAAATCCAAACTTCTGCAGTCTTTCCTGCACAAAATAGCAAGAATGTTACCATGTTCACAAGCTGTGTATTCCACACACCTGTAAAACAAAATATTTGAATTAGCACGCACACCAATGCAGTTTGCTTACAAGTTACATACTGATACAATTAGCACTCCATGATCCTCCATGATTGTTATACAGGATGACCAATTGTCAAGGGAGGAAACTGCAGTAATCTGAGCAGTGAGAACAGAGACCAAGTTTTATGTCCCCTCGCCTGTTTGGTCACACCCGACCAGCTGGTTACCTGGAGTGGAATGCTGAATGCTTCACGTGCTTTTCTCATTGCTGCAGATACACCCTTCCTGAACTTGTGACCTCTGAGGTAGGGCTGAGACACATGAATGAAACAAGCACACAGCAGTCATTCAACCTGTGCCATCATGAGACACAAAAACACACTCCAACATTTGTAAATTCAAGGAAACAGGTGCGCATGATATACCTTTCAGCAAATTAGTCCCAATTTTTTTTTTTTTTTTTTTTTGGGGGGGGGGGTGGGGGGGGGGGGGGGGGCTTCTTTTCAGTCCACTAACCACTCAAGCAGACCTTCGGAAAGGTATGCAATGAACTCACTCTTACCGAAAATTCTGCAAGGTCAGAAAACTGCATGGGTCTGATGCGTGCCACCCTCATCCAAGCTCTGCTTACTCTCTCATCCAAAAACACCACATGGAAGTCAGTCTGAGAGAAAAAAAAAAATTAAAATAAAAAATCAACAATTACCCATTCACCTGCTGAGCATAAGTATCTGGAAAATATGGCCAAAACGGTAATACACTGGCAGGAGAGACCTAATGAGCTACAGAAAAGTTCTCCTAAATGATAATCTTATGTAAAAAAAATTTCCCAAAGGTTATGGTAACTTTTCACACTAAATGGAAACTTGGGAGTGATTAAACTTCAACATCCAGTTAATATCAACCCTGTAAATTTAAGTCTGATGGGTACATGAGTGTTCTAAGTGAACCAAAAATGAAAATAAGGCCCGCACTTATGTTGCAATTCACTTATTCATGGCCCTTGCAAAGTGATACAGTTGAACTTGTTTTTGATTCTCTTAATAACTGCTGTATTTTTTGTTGGCTATGAAACTTGTCTGTGTGTATGCATGAAGTTTTACACTGTTAGACTAAGAAACTGTGACTAGTGGCTGTCAGCTTACTGGGTACATGCTTTCTTCTGATGGTACTTCACAGTATATGTCATAGTCAGGGTCAATGTCAATCATTCCAGGCCACCTTAAGAAATATCGAAGCATGATTCATTTGAAATATCAAAGAGTGACTATCAGATTAAAACAACATTATATTACAGATGGATGAAGTAAAAGAATACGTACTATCAAGCAAGCAACCAACCTGTGACTCAGTTTGAACTTGATCTGTGTCCAAACAGCGTACGTTCAATGTTGATTTTTTTTCCTTTGTGTAAGAACATTCCCTAAGTCATTAAATAAGTAAATAAACAAATGAACGGAACAGAGCTTACCATGGATATCCATCCATCTTTACCCACACAAGGGAGCCAAGGGTGTATCTTGTAAAGATATGGTCAGATTCATCATACTCTTGTTCCTCCTTCTCACAGCTGTTGTACCTGGAATCTAAAACAGGAAATAAACATGAAAATGTAGTACAATATGGCCCCTAGGATACACACCATTACATTGCACTGCCTCCTGTTTCTACTATCGGTTGGGCGCTGCTGATCGAATAGGGGGATAGGGGGGTAGGGTGGCCTGGGTTTGAAGTTGTGCACAGAGTACAGCGAGTGACATGACTAAAGCACCTGCCCCCATAGTGTAGTGGTTAGCACTTCGGACCATGGACTGTGAGACCCGGGTCTGAGTCCCAGCCGAGGCAAGCGGGATTTTTCCTACCAAGGTTGGCTCCTACCCAGAGCGGGTGTGTTATGGGCCCAATGGGGAGGCTGTTGCCACACAGCCGAGATTCACCCAAGCGACTTTGGGGGTGTTTCCCCTGGTATGACACGTCTTATGATGTGGATGATTACACGGCCGGCACCACAGGTGCCGTAGTTCCCAGGCCTGGTTAATGCCGGGATATTTATGACAGGAAGAGTGGAATGCGGCCCTGTCCCGCAGACCCAAACCACACGGACCTCCATAGCATCACCTTATCATCATGCATAATAAAAATTGCCCCAGCTTCCGAGCCCTCAGTGGATTCCACCCATTATCAGGGAAAAACACCACTGGAGCCGGCAAAGAGTTGTGGAAGCAAAAAAAAAAACCCCCCAAAAAACTAAAGCACTGGACTGATCAGGAGAATACATGTACATAATTATGATAATACCTGGATGCATTGAACAATTCCAACAGTCTGCAACGTGCAATGGGTCCTGGACATCAGGTAGGTATCTCCACTTTTTACACTGCTGTTGACTGCACTGAACCCACGTTCCTGAAATATTCCTGCTATCAGTAATGCATGACTTTATCACCATTAATTTTTCACGTGTAGAAAAATAATACAGAAACCCAACAGCTACATTACTTTTGGATCCAAAAGAGATAACCCACTGTAAACTGATTCCTGGGCCTAATACTCACTGGTAACTCATGCCAGGTGCAGTTACATTCACTGTGTGTTTTGCTCATGCCATACATCATGGGCGTACCTGCACCGATACTTTTTACACAGAGCTCTCAGCTCTGTAATGGCAAATGCATCCAAACTTTACCTAGGCCCACACAGTGTGGGTGAATATACACGTACATATACACCCATACTTCTACCCATAAAACAGACGACATCGGTAAAATTAGTTTTCATTTTTGTGACTTTTTGCATGTGCCTCATGGACTTATTATACTAACCCAACCAAAGAAAACAAAACTCTACCGAGTTCAGCAGGAACCTCTTCCTCTTTGACTGGCTGTTGCTCTGCTGCCATCTTTCTCACTGCTAGGTCTGAAAATTACACGACTGCTATGAGGGTTGCAACTTTGAACAATACATGCATGTACATTTTTTTTTGTTTTTGGACAAACCAGGATATAAGAATACATGTTACCATAAACCATACTGTGCACAACTCACGAGGACAGCTGCACATCAGCAAGAAAGTTTCTGTAATCAACATTTAAGCGCACTGTCAGTTTTATTGAAGATAATGTCTCACCTAATATCTCAGCTGTTCCTTTGAAAGAAGGTTTATAAAGCTTTTTCTTCTTTTCTTTTGGGAATGGCTTTGAAATCTTTGCTGCAGATGGCCTTTCCTTTTCCTCAGCTGGCTTTCCTGGCCCTGAATCAGCACTGGTGCCTAGGAAAAGAGAGGAACTCTGTGACTGATACAAAATACTGTACTGTTTTAAAAGGGCAATCTCTATTTTGAGCGTACATGCGCACTCACACACGAAACTCTTCCAACACATAAGTTGACTTAGTGAACACGAAAATAGCCCATTTAAAATACTGATCTTATATCTTACTTAAAATTAATTCTAGCGAAATGTAAACAAAAAGAACAAGTGCTGTTAGTTTTGTGGCCAAAAGAAACAATCGCAAAAATCTGTAGGGAAAATAAATGCCAGTTTGTGTTAGTGAAGCAACAGGACAGAAACTCAGGTGATGCTGGTGCACAGCTCCCTGCACTGGTACATGTAACATCACATGCATGCCACTGTGCTCCACAAGGCTGACTTAGATGTGCAGATTTGTTAGTGTGAATCTATAACTCCTAACTGTCCACACACGAATCACATCCTGAATCAAAATCGTCACAACACAAGACAGCACTAGACAACACTGTTATGCAACTTCGAGGCCAGTAGTCCGCCCGACAGACAGCGCAACATGCGTCACACTCCTGCGTGCGGTCGACCCTAGCCAGACAGCTCAGCGATTTCGCACCCTCTAGTGAATACCGTGGTCACTCGCTTGTTCGGGTATTGGCCACGTAATAGCCAATGGCACACTCAGTGATGGACCCCCTTACAACTTGCCCCAAGCACTTCCCACTGGCTTGAGGGCGGCAGACAGCAAGAGACAAATCCCGAAGCATGAAACCATGTGTGACGTACTCACAGCCGTATGAGTCATACACAAGACTGCCCTGAGCAGGCAAAGGGATTATGAGAGATTATGCAATCTGCTGCAGGCTGGGCGAGGCAAGGGAAGGGATAGGGCCTCACCGAAAGTGCCCACACCTTGCGTAATAGTGTTGTGGAGTGGTGTCTAGTGCTGTTTAGTGGTCTTGTGAGTTTTGGTAAGTCTTGTCATGTAGTGTGGACAGGGGGGTAGGGCTGTGGACAGTTAGGAGTTAAGCCTGTTACAGTGCACCAGCATACCAGCAGCAATAAATCTGAATCAACAGTACCACTGACCAAACTAATGAACTACATGTACCAGTAGAAAGTTCAATGGACTGATTGAAATATATACATGTATCTGTACAATAAACCATGCAACACACTTGGAGTTGGATCGTCGAAGCACAGCTTTCGAGGAGCGAGTTTATTGGCCCTAGCAGCACGTTTCTTTGTCTTGTTCTTGATAACAGGAGTGTGAACGCAGCTTTCCTCTGTTTTACTGGCTTGTGGGGTATGATTATTGTCTTGCTGGAAATCCTCAGCCCTGAAAAAAAAGAAAAAAAAAAAATTCTTGCTGCATGTCAGCAATAAACTGGTTAGATAAATTATGTCATTAGATATTAGCTATTATTTTAAGCAAATAACCATAAACAGAATAAAACCCGTTGCCGTGCATTTCAATTCTGCAGGCCACTCCATCTTAAATATGACAGTAACTGGCCTGTGGCTTATGCACGGTGACGCCACAGACAGACGCGACATGGAGTCGCACATTATTCAGCGCCTGGGAAGCCAGGCCCCGGGTGGTTTGAACGAAAAGCCGTAACATAACCCTCTGAACTTTTTTCACACACAATCCATGGTCCTGTGTCACCAAAGGATGGGTGTTGTGATTGCTAATTTTCACTATTCTTTTTTGTTTTCTGCCCAACATTTTTTTTTTTTTTTTTTCACACACAGTCCATGGTCTTCTGTCACCTAAGGATGGGTGTTGTGATAATTTTACTATTTTTTCTGGTCCTTTTCTCGCCCACCGTTTTTTTGTTGTTTTTTTTTTCCCGCGCCGTGTATGTCAGTACGTTCGCAGAGTTACCTTTTGCTTGTTTGTTGAAGTTATGTCCCATTTGTTTATGTCCTGAAGAAGGCGTAAGCCGAAACGTCGACCTGTGCCGTCCTTTGTCAAAGTTAAGTGGTTTCTGTCCCTTTTATGTCGCTTTTATTTGCTTAACTTGTAACCACTTCGCAGTCATTACCGTTTCCGTTTCAAATAACCATAATTATTACCAGAATAACTGTTTATTTCGTGCAACTGACTGTTATCTTCAAGCTATTGTGAACGCATGTCTCACATCTTGTAACAAAGCCAAGCACCGTATTGTTGTTGGTCTGTTGTTTTTCTTGTTGCTGTTGTTTGTTTTTTTTAACCACCTAGATAGGCCTGACTGTATACCCTTGACCAGCAGATAAGCAGCATTATCGTACCTGTCCCACTGATCCACTTCCATTGCTATGGCCTCCAGACTGCTGGCTGAAGACTGCTCACTGGCAATGGATACCACATCGTCTTTCTCCTCCTCTGCCTCCTTTTCCTTCTCTGGATCATCAGACTGACGTTCTTGGTCATCTGCTACTGCCCCGTCATCACCTGGGCATCGCTTGTCTGCTTCAGTCTCATTCCCACAGGAAACACTATCATTGCCCTGCCCCTCTGGAGATTTCTCAGGCGGATCGTCTTGGGTAGAAGCTGCATATATGTCATCACTGGTATCTGAAATATCAAGGAATATCAAAACAGCCTGCAAAGGAGTTGAAAATAAATTTCACCAAAAAGTCCTGGTTTTTCAACAACAAAAAATTGTATTTTGCATTATCTTCTTCACTGGAACATTTTTTTTTCGAAGTGAACAGTTGTATACCCTTGAGAACCCTCCTTTAAAAGTAAGGGTGAGTTTGCACCCACAATGTCCGGTGACAGTTACTGTTGTTTCTTGTTTAAAAGTATGGGCAAGTTTGCATCCGTGACGGCATGCATGCAAGTTTCCTCCTTTAAAAGAGTGGGTGTGTTTGCACCCATGGTTATACGTTTTTGTTGTTTATTCTTTTTTTTCTTTTTTTTTTAACTACTTTATTGTCCCTTTCAGGAAATTCGGGCTGCTTCCCCCGGGGGAAGCGTGTCGCCACGGTGCAGCGCCACCCAATACCTATCCTTCCTTTTTTTTTCTTTTTTTAAAACAATTTTGCAATTTTGCTGGGGGAGGAAAGCCAGATAACCCGGAGAGAAACCCCCGATGACCAGCCCAGTAGCCAGGAAAAACCGGTATCACATATCACAAGCTCGACCTGGGCTCGAACCCACGCTTCATCGCCGTGACATTGGTGATGGCTGTTCAGTAGCGGAGAGTCTAAACCCGACGCGCTACCTATTAGACCACTGCTCACCCCTCTCTTCTTTGTTTACTGTCAAAATCGCACAAGGTTTGGTGAGCGCTTGCCCAATACTTGTATTGACAAAGTCAAGATGTTTCATGGATCTAGCTTCAAAATTTACTGAGCTATGGAATTTTGAATGAACGTACGGCAAAGGTTAAAGAATTAGATAAAAGCAAAATCTACCACAGCTTAGAATGACATGGACAAACATGTCACTCACCTGTAAACATAAAGTGCTGTGGATTTTACATTCACAAAATTTGCTCACACAAACTTGTAAGCCCTTACCACAAGGTGTTTTTTCAGGAATGCCTTCGTCATTCTCCTCTTCAGCAACAGAAGAAAGAGAAATCTGCTGCAACACAGCATCAAATATCTCTCTGTACTCCGCATCACTCAGAGGCCTTTGGTTCTTACGAACACTGGACTTCTCTGTCGTCCTTGGCTTGCTCTTCTTGGTACTGCGTGCTGTGTCTGTTTCTTTTCCTTCCTATCACACAGAGAAAAGGTTATGCAAAAACCATGGGAATGTGACATAACAACCACTGTTATTCACATATTGGTCCGTATCCAAGATCCCAACAGACCCTCAAAAGCGTAGAGGCAGAACCTGAACAATTAACCTCTTTTGTAGAATATTACTGGTACATGTACATCCGTATATAATTTTTTATACAACATATGTGAGCATTCAAATTCAAGTGTGTGTGTGTGTGTGTGTGTGTGCAAATGCACGCCAGGTTTCGAAATATTTTTCAAAAGCAGGCACCAGTCTGGGCACTCTACTTGGAAAAGTTGAGTGCCCGAATGAAGTGAAGGGAGCACATTATGTATTTCAACAAATAATTGGTCCAAACCTGTATCTCCTTCTTTATGGGTGTGTCACCATTTGCTTTTATTTCATCTGAAGCTTCTACCAGTTTCCTGACTGTGGGCACTGTTTGACAGAATACAACATAATTATTGTTTCACTCTTACTGCATGGATGTGAGATCGGTTCTTTTGTATACCTCTAACAGGAGCTCTCCTTAAAACTTTCAGTCAAAATCAAGAAATGAGTGTGGTGTATTCAAGTGTACATAATCAGGAGTAAGGATTTGGGAAAACTGACTCTCTCTCTCTATATATATATATCCCTGTCTGTTTACAGGATACCTGAACATGAATAAAACAGTGATGGATCACTGGATGTGCATATCAGACATTGACACACTACAGTATAATTACCTGAAAAATTCTTTTTGGATATTTTCTTTTTAGATTCCATGATGCTGGTGTGTCATCTACACAATGTACTGGGCATGCATGCAGATGATGCGGGAACCCTGGGGGAAAAAACTGGACACACTGATGTAATATATTTCTGTGACAGCTCTTCAGGATTAACTGAAATGATAGGAACATTTTTCTGTCACTCCCTCTCTGTTTTTACAGGCACTGCCCAACCCATTTACTGTAACTCCACCAGCTTTCACCATTATTAGCCTTAACAGCATTGTTTATCAATCTGCACCAGACAGCTAGTGTACAGTGTCAGTAAATGCGAGTGGGGTGGGTCACAAAATCACGATGTTGCGACACTTTACGTATACAGTACACATACGTATACATTTCTCCATTCATTTCTTTTCTAAGATTGCAAATGTCTGAGGATAGTGAGATGTTCGTATTTCCCGCTGACACAAGTCTGCGTTAGCGATAATGCACCCCTCCAATGGATCACACAAAGAGTGAATCTGAAGGATACTGTCAAAAACTCGACGCGACACTTTGGGAATATCATAAACAAATTAGTCTGTATATTACAAGACGTGCATATGTTTTCAATCTTTACACAAGACTGAAACTGTTCATTGAAGTACGTGGTCCTTGTCTGCAACAGACGACACCAAAACTTCCGGCAGTAATTGTCCCATGATGCCTCAGTATACATGCGCAATCTGCATTCGCTTTGCGCGAGCGAGGCGGACGACACGAGGAGCAGGTACAGTACTTCGAAGGAGCTGATCTGCAAATGTGGAAAATTCTGTGGCCAATATTTCCTCAGAGATTTAGTTCTTAAGGTTGTCTAAGTGTGTTATATGCGTTGGGACTCTCGCTTTGAAGGCAGACGGCCGCTGGACGCTTGCTTGTTTACGTTTGGAACTGTCGAAAGTCGATCGTCCGCTTGGGGGCGCTGCGAGGATATTTACACGTTCATCTGTCGTTCCTTCTTTCTGTCTATCCCTGACGCAAGCCGCACGTTTAGTGCGGGCATTCGGCCTGCTCGCGGGGCCGCTTGGGGGTGCGACAGCATCTACAGGCATGAGTGTCGATGTGAAGAGGCCTAAAAAATTCGAGTTTGGTCAACATTTTCAGTGCGGGGAATTTTCTTCACGTGAAACAAGCGGTATTAGAGGCGACATGGAGAAGCCTGTAACAAGAGGTAGAGGTAGAGCAGGTGACAGGCTTCAGAAACGGTCTGCTAGCATCTCTGTCCCAGGGCTTCGAGGCGAAAATAAAGTGCAGCTGCATAAGAAGCGTAGATTTGTGCCTGGTGACAAACAGAATGATAGTTCGGTTGGTGAAACGTTTGGGAATTTCAAGAGACGAAGACTAGGGTCTATGGATACAAGGGGTGCCATGAGAGGAGCGGAAAAAATTGTCCTGCCAACCAAATTCCTGCTCGGAGGGAACATCAACGACCCATTGAATTTGAACAGCCTGAATGATGAAGAAGTTAGTCGGATGTTGAATGCAAAGACGCCAGAAAGCTCGCCACTTCCCTTGCCACCACACCGGTTGAACGTTGAGGTGAAAATTCCTGTTAACATCCATGACCCCCTGAATCTGAACGGTGGAGAAGAGAGCGATGATCCCATAGTGAAATCCTTCCGGAAACGCAAGAGACACCGGCCTAAGAAGAAAGACCACAAAGATGCAAGCTTGAACACCACCGGTGTGTCCGAAGCCAGTCTGAACACCGGCAAGGGAACAGAAAAACCAGCCGGCGCTAGAGGTGCGCTTCTTGAGGCCCTGAAAATAGAAATTGACCAGCCAGGAGAACAGCAGGTTATGCCTGAGCAGCAGACGACGCCAACAGAAAAGACTGCACACCCAGCATCCTCATCAAAATTAACGAAAATTGTTTCACCAGTTATTTGCCAACGCAGTCCCAAGTCACGAAGGGTAAGGAGGAAGACTGTTAGTGAGTGTGGTGTGAACACTAGACTGGATGCTTCAAGGGCTCTGTTTCGGCGGTCGAGCAGCCCAGACGTTGCAAAACTGAAACACCTCGCTGCAAGAAAGTTTAGGAGACAGACAAGTGGGTCGTCGGTGAACAAAACAAAAACTGTGCAGCAGAAACCTGCTCCAGTCCCTCCGAAAAAATTTCCCTCCAACCCACAGTTCATCCATGGAAATTACAATCGTTACTACGGCTACAGAAATCCTAATATGGAGGATGATGATCGCCTGAGGAAGTTCAGGTCAGAGTGGTTTGAGTGCAAAGACGTCCTTGACATTGGTTGCAACGTAGGTCATGTGACACTTGCCATTGCTCGTGACTTTCAGCCCCGGAGGATTTTAGGGATTGACATAGACCACAACTTAATCCGGGCAGCGAGACACAATGTCCGCAGCTTCCTGTCCACGATGCATGACGTGGGAAGATACCCTGCCTCCAGTGCCATAAGTTACGGACCCATCGAGGCTCCGCCTGTTCCTGACAGATCTACACGCTTCCCTCGCAATGTCATGTTTATGCAGGTTTGTGACAGAAAGGAAAGCAACCCTTAGGTGTTATTCTCTATTATTTTGAAAAAAATATGCGAGTTTGGTGCTGTCATTTTGTGATGATGTAGTTTTCAAACGTTTCAAATTATATATGATTATATCTGTATACATGTATCTAAATTCTAATTATTCAGTTTGGTAAACTTGCAGTCTTAGCCTTGTCTTTCATTAGCTTTTAAAGTTTTATCTCTGGTGTGACTGCGTCGTCTAAAAAAAATTAATTTATGAAAACCATGTTATATTTTGTTTTCATGGCAATGGCCAGTGTTGGTTACAGTTTGCCAGCTCTCGGCTATCAGGAATAAACTGTGTGCTTCTCAGACGTGCCTTACTCGCGACTGATGTCACACGGTACATGATTTCCCCTGCTCCCTCTTCACATTTCTAGTATGATTTATCTCGGACGTGTTTTTTGTCACAGGTGCGTGACTGTCGCTGAAAGTTAAAAACTTGAAATTAAAACCATGGTTAATGTTCATTTAAGTGGCAGTGAAAACAAATTTTATGTTGACAGAGTAATTATGTCCTGGAGAAAGACGAGCAGTTGGAACTGGTGCGTGAGGAATATGACACAATCCTTGCCCTCAGTGTCACTAAGTGGATTCATCTCAACAACGGCGATGCGGGACTCAAGCGTTTCTTCCACCGCATGTTTCGGCAGCTTCGCCCAGGCGGACATCTGATCCTTGAGCCACAGCCATGGGCGTCCTATCGAAAGCGAAAAAAACTGACGGTATGTGTTTTGTATAAAAGTTCTGCTAGAACAGTTCTTTACAACAACACTTATTGCGCATTTCAAGACCCTCTGCAAGATATTTTGTCAAGTAGCGTAATTTGCCCCACAAGCACACATGTTCAGTGAAGGAAGTTGGATTATATTGAAACTTTTTTTTTTTTTTTTTTTAGCTCCTCGGTTTTTTACCAGACCCTCAAATTCAAGATTTTGTAGTAGTGGAAAAGTTAAGGTCATTATGGTAACCTTTATTTTTGTCATTGATTTGTACAGCCTCACAAAGCAGTATAAAGTCTTTGAGTTACATGCTTTGAGTAACGCCTGAATGGAGGGGAAGGGGGTGTGTTGTTGGGTGTTTTTTTTTTTTTTTTTTTTTCAAAACTTTGATTTACATCCCACAACATAAATTCAGCCCTAGTTTCAGATGTTCCTAATGAATTAATGTGGCATTTTACAGGAAACGATCTTCAACAACTACCACAGCATTGAGCTGCGGCCTGAGATGTTTCGTCAGTACCTGCTGACAGAGGTTGGATTCTCAAAGTGTGAGCCGATTGACGTTCCGTACAACAAATCAAAAGGTGCGTGTTATTGCTATAATGCCTCACACTAATTTGTTCTGATTTCGAAGTAGGAATTAAAATTCCAAACACTGATGGTTGTACGCCATGCTACAGAGTAAGGGAGGTAAGTCTTGGGGATTTCATTGAGTTTTGCTTTGGATTGTTTCCTCTGCACAAGGTAAGTTCACTATTCCTGCCAACTCTGTCGCTCCCTTAGCAGCCCTGAATGTCTGATGTTTAGGCTAGCCCATAAAAATCATATGTTTACATGCCACAATAGAAGACTTACTACTACTCGCCAAAGTCTGATTTGATGACCAGGGAAGGGTTATGTGACTGGGAGCAGTTAATAATTAAAACAGCTCGTCTTGTTTGCCTTTTCGTCATACTTAGCTCAAAATTGTTTCTTTCACCTCGGAAGTAGCACTGCTCAGCTGCTGTTGACCCTGCTTGCTTTGGACCAGGAGGTGTCTTTGCCTCTGATGGCTTGAAGCTTAATGGCTTGTTTGCTTTTGATTTGTTGCGTTTCATGAATAGATCAGTGGCAGCTTCAAACAGTGATTCGTTGAATTCAGACTCAGAGGTAGCCTAGGGAACTCGCTCATTTTTCCGGTGATGGAGAGTATGGATTGGAAATTTCATGGAACATCTGTTTACTACTGTGACATTGAAAAATTGGATTACTGTATTTTACTTCACTTGCGTCTGGGGAGATTTTAATTTTACTCGCCAGCATTTCTCTTGCACCATAGTGAGTAAAACTACTAAAGTACTAACCACTTTTAGGAACTGTTATGTGGTTCTGTAGAACTTCAGTCTCTTTTTTTTTCTTTTTTTTTTTTTTTTGGCGTCAAGATTTTTTAGTGTTTTAGCAGTGCTATGTTTTTGAAAGAGATGCGTTGACTGGTTTATCAGATTTTATCAGGCAGAGTTCATCTAACAGTCCTTAGGTTCGTGACCAGGTGAGGCCAAACCCAGTTCATCTTCACTTGATTTGGAGCCATCTGAAGCTACAGCTCGAACATGATTATGACAGACACTGCTGTGCTTGAGAATGTTCATCCATCTTGTTTCGGTGTGCAGTGGGTAATCTGCTGTTGGCTGCACAGTTGATGATCTGTGAAATTGTTGTTTCCACAGGTTTCCGCAGGCCTCTCCTCTTGTTCACCAAACTTGACACCCAGTATAACAGTCCTGCCGCCGCCATCCTGTCCACCCCAGCTGGTACTCCGCGCCTCATCCGCCACGTGCCATCAACCGTGACGTCTTCAACAGCCGGAGACAGAGCCGCGTTCGACAGCTACACGCCTTCCAAGTGCTCCACCTGCGTGTCTTGCAGCAGCTCGCGCAGTAGCTGCAGCAGCAGTTCTTGCAGTTCAATGTGCAACAGTGATCAAGAGAGAGAATTGATGGATGGGGTGGATGAAACATCTGTGTCCAGTTACAGTGAGTTTGGCGTGGGTTGTTCTCAGCGGGACGACTGCGGACAGGAAGGTGAAGGTGAAATACTCGAAGGCACGTTCGTCTCCAGTCACGGGGACGTGGGTGAAAGTGGGTCACAGTTGAGCAGCCACGGACAGGTGACCTCAATGGGTGGGAGTGGTGACTTCCGCGTTCCCGAAGCGAAGGATCCCATGGAGTTCACCCACAATCATCCTACAACGACCCATCAGCGTAGTCAGCCAGCTAGAGGAGTAGTGGGCGATTACAGTGTTGAACCGGTTCTCTCACAGAGTGACTTTTCAGCAGGGGAGGAGAGCGGCTCAGCAGGACAAAGCAGGTTTACTGACCACATTGACAGCTCTTTTCAGCCGGATAACGCAGCATGTGTTTCCACTGTGCAGACTGCAGCTGATGGAACTGTGCATGGCCATACTGATCAAGTGGTCTCCGGCACAAGTGTTTCTCTGACAGCTGAAAAAGCTGAGACAGATGCCGTGTCAGCATTGCCAAAAGAGAAGTCTCCTGAAGACGCCAGTGAAAGACATGCCCAGGACATGAAGTAGAAAAACGGAGAATTAATGGTATCTTTTTTGCAGCTGTCCGGCAGTATTGTTATGGCTTGTTGGAGGTCCGATGCAACTGATTTTTTTTTTTTCTGCGGTTCTACTGATAGCTTTGTTTATGGCAGTATCATCATGATGTATGTGTGTGTGTGCAGTTGTGTGAATGCACAACACTTGTTTTGCATGTGATTTAAGCTTCTCGTACCCCCCCCCCCCCCTTTTTTTTTTTTTTTAAAGAAGTGCTCAAGGCACAATTGCTTAGTTTTGACTTGGAGCAATTGTCTGTTCTTAAAACAGGATTGGGAAGTAGTGGACAGTGTAGTCCATTATAAAATGCAGACTTTCTTAATAAGCCTGTGCAGGGCGTCATCAACTGATCAAAAATGGTTCATTGTAACCAACAAAAGTGTTTCAGCGTCCAGTGAGTAGTTCATTCTTATCAAGTTGAAGAAACTAAGCTAAAAAAAAAAGATGATAAAAAATTGTTGCAGAGTTATCCCCCATACTTAAATCTGAAACTGGGCTCTGTACCATGAAACTTGGACCTGAAACAAGTAAGGAGGGATCACACAAAAGTGATTTCTAGCAGGTCACTTTGTGAGCAGAAATAGTAAAGATGTGAAATCTTTAAAAGCGTTGCAGCTTCAACAATTCTAAATTCAATCATGACTATTGTCATGCAAAACAAAGGGATCCCAGAGCATTTTCCTTCACGGTTTCAGCAGAACTGAAGCAAGTGTCTATCAAGTTCAAGATACATCTCATGTTTGTAGCAAGTTGTATTTGAGTTTGAATTTGGGAAATGTTTTGTCTCTTTTTTCTTTGTTGTTGTTTTTGTTTTGGGTTGTTGTTTTTTTTGTGTTTCTTTTCTTTTCTTTTCATTCTTGATGAACTGGGGGGGTTGTGTCACTGTGTAGGTGGGCGGACAAGAGACGTTTGGTATGCTACTGCCACTAGAAATGTTGAATGATAATGAACGTTTAAACCAAAGAATTTGTCACTTGTGAAATATTTAGAAATCAGAGTACATTTTGGAAAGTATTCTGTTGAGAATTCTTTGTTGAGTATTCATTGGCTTGAAGTGCTGTGGTGAATTTCCTGTATACTTTGTGATGTTGATGTTTACTTGGCAGCAATTTTTTTTTTTTTTAAATCGTGTTTTTATGTGCTGTTAGTGTTACACCATTGTATTGCCGTTTGTACTGTACTTGAAAATGTGAAGCAAGCATGTTAAAATGTTACAGTTTGTAATTAAGACACTGAAACCGTTTCACTTTATTTTTCTCTTCTTTTTTTTTTTTTTGGGTAATAAATTTTGTTTTTCTAACCATCCTTAGGACTGACAGGAAGACCAATGTATTTATTTGGTTGGTCAGTGTTTCTTTAATAAAGGGAGGGGGGATAGTATACTGTGCAAAGCATGTTTGGACAAAATATGAGTGAGGGTTTGCGCTGTAGTCAGTGTTCAGGCAGTTGAAGAGGCAAGGGCGCTCAGTAATAACACTCTTGAGGAAAAATTCCCCCCCCCCCCCTTTTTTTTTGGGGGGGGGGGGGGTGACTCTTTGCCAGCTCCAGTGGTGTTCTGATGAGATCAGGGTTTGGAGGCTGGGACATTTTTTAAAATGCATGAAGATGAGGATGATACGCTATGGAGGTCCATGTGGTTTGGTGTTTCCTGTCATAAAATATCCCAGCTTGAATTAGGCCAAGGAACTGCAGTACTTGCCATGTGATCATCTACATTGTGAGATGTGTCATAACAAGGCCAACACCCCCTGATGTGGAGTGGGAGAGTCTCAGCTGTGTGGCAACAGCCTCCCCATTGGGCCCATAGCACACCCGCTCTGGGTAGGACAGTAGTACTAGAAGGAGCCGACCTTGCTTAAGGTCGACAAAAAATCTCGCTTTCCTGGGTTGGGATTCGAGCCTAGGACTCCCAGTCCTTTTTCTGAAGTATTAACCACTACATTACGGGGGCCAGACATTTTTCCTGGTAATACACCTTATGTGAGTCGTCATATCTTGCAAAATACTTGAAATGTCCTTTCCGTGTACTTGAACTTACGAAGTGCTAGTGCTGCTTGGAAAAGGATTTGAACTTGTTTGAAAACATGCTTATGTTCCTGCTCTGCAGTTTCTGTGCCTCTTCTGCTTAGTGTTGCTGTGTGATTCAGATACAGAGTTTCTGCTAGACATTTGTCTACAGGACAAAAGTATTAACAATGGCATTATGTCATCAGTACAACCAAGAAAATACCTTTGTTCCTGACATCACAAGAGAAAAAGCACATAATTATTTGTAACAGTGATCAGATGCAGTATTTATCCAGCTGACGTGAAATGTATGTGTGCATTATAATTATAGAAACCTAGAAAAGGTACATGCAGTCGGTATGTTTCCTACAAGGTACAATTCAGTCTGTTTCAAACTCTCTGAGTCTCCCACTGTCGAGGGTTACGTACAGTTGTGGTTCTGTTTTTCCCCCGTTACAATTTATTGCAGTTCTGATGTTTTTCCCCATTGTTCCAACACACAGGCTATAGTCTTCTCCTTTGTTCCAAAATGCTAAGTTTTTAAAGTGTATTTCCACAATCTGATTGTCTATGGCGCTTCCACTTCAACTGAAAGGAAGCATATATATATTAAGTTAAAATATGGCACTTGGTTGGTGTTTTTGAACAGTTGAAAGTTAGGCGAATGGATGAAGGCTGTTGCCAACAACCTGTTTTCCTCTGTAGCCAGTACGGGATGCTAGAATCGCTTGAAACGGAATCCACATGAACATCGGTGGAGTTGAAATCTCTGTAAGTGTAACACAAAGTGTAGTCATGTAAATAGATGTGTATGATTATTGCTTACCAGCCTTACCTCCTTGCTTGCTACATTCATGTACACTGGGCATTATGATGCAGTTTTACACTGCGTATTCTTCAAAACTGCCATTTTCCTAGCAACTGTATGCTTCTTCTTTTTTTTTTTTTTCTTTTTTTTTTTTTTTTTTTTTTGATTGTTACTGTTACATATGGAATAGGAAATAAGTGGAAGGTATTAATATCTGACAAGTTCAAAGTACAGGCCATCTTCACGCGACAAGCTCCTTGGGGGCCAACACAATATGACCATTGTAAACGTGTTTGGTTCCTGTGTTTAGTATTGGAACTAAGCTGAGAAATCCACCTCAGCCGGGAGTGGCCTGCGTGCGTACAGTGCTGTACAACAAGAAGCATGTACTAGGTTTATTTAGCGCCAAGGCTGTGTTCATTTTCTATTAGCTTTTGAAGGAAACCTGTAGGGGGCCATGCATCCAGCTACATTATAACGGGGCTGTGTTCAACTGACACTTTTTTTGCGGTACAGACTCAAAAATTCTGTTCATCAGCAAATTTTTTCTGCAGCCCATTATTCTTTGTTGCTCTAACCCCTGCAGAATAAGCAGGACAGGAGGGACAGTGAGAATGAGTAAACGAAATGCTTTTACCAAACAGAGCATTTGACACAATTTAGCACACTGCTGTTATCTTGAAACAAGTGCATAAGTAATGGAACGTCTTGAAATGTGTGCAAAATCACTGAAGAATTCACCTTTTCGCCACAAGCGAATGTACTGGGCATCATCGTCGTAACTTCCCTTCTGATTTGACAGCTGGCATCCGTGAACCATGCACTCCATACTTCTATTCAGCAGGTCACTTAACCAACAGTTGATGAAAAAGTGTATCATAGTATCATGGAGTCAACTGTACGCAGCCCAGATTTTGCAGTAAAAGAAAATGTCATGATGCAGATGACCTGACTTAGTGACAAGAGGAGAACAAGTCTTTCCTTTAAACTGCTTGTTTCCCTAACAGCACTTGTATTAAAATCTTTGAAAGACTTGAACGCTTGGCTGTTTGTGTGTTGTGTTGCCTGTCTTGTTTTGTTTTCTTATTTTGTCACAGTAAATGACACCAAATTTCAGGATTTTTTGCAATGATTTGAATGAATTATCTTCAAGCTCGGCTGAAAAAAGTCCTCTAGGAATTTACATGGCGCTGAAAACCACAGACAGAAAATAGTTACGCAGGTGTTTTAACAATGCTTGTAACTTCGTTGCAAGTTCATTCTAAATTTTTATGGCTGTAATCTTTTGTTGCGTCATGTGACAGGGACTTGTTTTTTGCACTGTCCCTGCAGCTAGCTTTGCAGATACTGAGATGGACATTGCAGACCTGCCTACACTACACATTGACCATAGTAATTTTGGGCTTACTACGCATTTAATTGCCCCACTACACCCCCCTCCCCCAATCTACGTAATTTAGCGGTTAGCGTTTCGTCAAATCTGATCTGAACTTTCGCTCGTGCCGATCCAGCTTTTTGAACGAGCCTCATTGAAAGTTTAATGATGTATAAATACCCGGTAGAAAGAAATTTGGTTTAAAAAACAAACACATAAAAAAAACATAGTGAGATACTATGGTAGTACACTGTAACCAGTCGAATCAAACAAGCCAAAGAATAGAATAGTTGATTTGTAGCTTAAGCAACAAGCTGGCACATTTCGGTTGGGATATGTTAGGACTACTCATTTGGCCAGGAAACTACTCGTTTGGTTTTTTACACTACTCATGTCATGTTCGGTGGGTAGGCAGGTCTGACATTGCCTGAAAGTTACAGAGAACGAGTCCTAAATCAAAATTGGTCTCTAACAAAACACTGATCCCATGTGTGCACACGCACACACACACGCACGCACGCGCGCGCGCGCGCACGCACGCACGCACGCACGCACGCACGCACGCACACGCACACGCACGCACACACACACACACACCACAAATGAAAGAACTGTTTTAAATGAACACTTTCATCAAGTCTGAATTAAGAAAACAGATATATATACACACACATGTATACGGCAAACTTTTAAAAAAGAAAGGTAAGTGATTAAACAGGTGTAACATCTTGCAAGTACAAATGTTACCCTGCCTACACGCAAAACCCTGGTGCGAGTTTACAAGAGAAAAAAACAAAACTGAACTGTGATCATCTGCAAGAAATTTAAATAATGCCCCCCCCCCCCCCCCCCCCTTCACTCCAAGAAAAAAAGAGGGGGGGGGGGGGGGGGGATTATTAGAAGAATCGGGATTAACTTCCATTCCTCAGTACATTTGTTGTGCAGTGCTAGAGCCAAACCATATCAGCTCAAAAGAAACGTCTTTCACAGATGCTAATGTTTCCCATACAGGTGGTACTAAAAAATCAAAAACAAACCTCTGGAATTGTATTCATTCAAAAACAATCGTCCACAACAGAATGCAACAAACTGCCTTTCCACACAGCAGCACATTCATTGTACAGTATGAAAAACTGTTGAAACATACGCCATGTTGTTCTTCTGTACTTTCATCAGCCCAACAAAATAAATCGGTTTAAACCAAACATACGCCATATTGATGTCTGTATTCAGCAGCAGAAAAGCAGCATCACATGTAATGGAAACTTTGTCAACTATCCAAATGCCAAACCAATGGGTGTGATACTTGCTTATGTGACACTGGCCTGGCAGAATTATGACAAGGCCAAAACAAGAAAACAGACACCTTAACTGGACCAGGTAATGTAAACATGATAAAACATATGCACAAGAAATGAACTGCCCATACAGATACGGTCATACAGATTTTTCATCAGTCTGGAGAAAAGCTCAGGGCAACACACTTTCTCTACTTCCCCTGAGCTACTCTCAAAGTTAAGTTTTGCCCAGACTCCTTGATGTCAGTGCATTCTCTTTCCATAAAGTTCCGTACGTGAGGTTTACCACTTGAATGAGGCAGTCATACAATCTGAAAATGACAACAAGCGGCAATGTACTGACTTGACAGTAGTCAAAAGTAAAAAAGTAACAAATTACAAGCCAAAAATATAGAACTGTTTTACACTTTGCAGGAGTCAACACGTTTGTTTGATTTGTTCCCCCCCCCCCCCCCCTTCAATAACAGAAACAAATCACAAAGCAATTTGCAGGCTGATGTGTCATGGGAGTGTTTTTTATAGTCTGAACAAAAGCAAACACGGTGTTTTTCCACACTTGTCAGGTGACAATTAGGAGCCACAACATGCCTCTGAACAAGTTTTTCCAGAGCGTGTCTTGAACTGTTTTCCATGTTAGTTTGAAGAAAAACGTCTCCCATGTGTCATGAGTCTTACTTTTAAACTATCTCTGACACAGGGATGGATTTACTCAAAAATGCCAATGAGACATTGTCTCCTTGACCAGTCATTTTTATGAGACATTTTCGTTTTCTATGAGACAGTCAAGTTCACCCGCATCACTCTGTCACATGTCTGTGCCAAGAGCCTGTTCGTAAGTGCAGTGACGTTCAGGAACGGAAAAGGACCTCTCGATCGCAGAACTGAGAAAATAACGCGCCAATATTTTGCACGGCGCGTGAGAAAATGGATCCCTGCTGACTGCACAGCGTTCTCACTATCAACAACAACAGCGATTCTCATTCTTTGCATTCATGCATAAACTTATCCATAAACTCAATCAGGTACTATGGACTGATAACTGACACAAGCTGTCACAAATCTCAATAAGACTCTAATCTAAAACTTGATTTTCCTCCTTATTCACTAGGCTTTCATCAAGGTTGATCGTCGCTTCTTGGGGACGTTTTCCAAATTTCACGTTGATTGTTATCTTAACCACTTTTTTGTCAGAGTCACTCCCAGAGACAGCCTTTGTGCTTTCTTCGTCTCTTTCTTTCAAATTTAATCCCGAGTCATTCACTCTGCCAGCCAGCTCACAGGCGTCGCTGCTTGTCCTTTCCAATGAAGCAGACGGAAAACTCACAGTTGAAGATTCTGCGTTGTTTGTGACGGTCTGTGCTGTCATTGTGCCAGCATCAGTCTTATCAGAAGCGCACGTCAAATTCTGGGCATCTTTCAACAAGATTTCGTCCGTAGCAGTTCCTTTATCCCTTTTCGTCGGCTGCATCGTCGCTTTATTTTTCATGATGGGTGGGGTGTTCATCATTTTGGTGGATGTTCCCTTTTCTTGTTTCAGGGGAATTGTGACAGTCCCTTTCATCTTCATGGCAGGTGTCACAGCTAGTTCAAGAGGGGTTGAGGTTTCACTTTCCTGTTTCGATGCTCTTCGGGTCATGGTCGCAGATTCAATGTAAGTCACCAGAGGAGAGGTTTCCCTGTCTCGTTGAACAGGTATACGAGTGTTAGTCCCTTCAGTCTTCGTTGCAAGAAATGCCGATATTTCCTTGTTCTTTTTAAACACCGCAGACTTCATGGTGCCGACAGTTTTTAGGATGGGTTTCAAAGTCATTGTACCTACTTCTTTCCTGGCTGGTGTCTCAGTAGACTGGTGTTTCCATTGCCCATGAAACACCAGTCTACTGATGGAAGGCTTGTGCTCAGTGTTATTAGCACTCAGTGCTGGGTGTACAGATTGGCTGACAGTTTCCATCTTCACCATGTCTGTCTGAGGCGGTTTCTGTATCAAACCAGGCGTCTGTTGCTGTTTCTGTGTGGGCTGGCTTCCAGTCGAGGTCACACCGGGTGTTTGTGACTGTTTCTGTGTGGGCTGGCTTCCAGTCGAGGTCACACTGGGCGTCTGTTGCTGTTTCTGTGTGGGCTGGCTTCCAGTCGAGGTCACACCAGGTGTTTGTTTCTGTGTGGGCTGGCTTCCAGTCAAGGTCACATCAGGTGTTTGTGACTGTTTCTGTGTGGGCTGGCTTCCAGTCAAGGTCACACCAGGTGTTTGTGACTGTTTCTGTGTGGGCTGGCTTCCAGTCGAGGTCACACCAGGTGTTTGTGACTGTTTCTGTGTGGGCTGGCTTCCAGTCAAGGTCACATCAGGTGTTTGTGACTGTTTCTGTGTGGGCTGGCTTCCAGTCAAGGTCACACCAGGTGTTTGTGACTGTTTCTGTGTGGGCTGGCTTCCAGTCGAGGTCACACCAGGTGTTTGTGACTGTTTCTGTGTGGGCTGGCTTCTAGTCGAGGTCACACCAGGTGTTTGTGACTGTTTCTGTGTGGGCTGGCTTCCAGTCGAGGTCACACCAGGTGTTTGTGACTGTTTCTGTGTGGGCTGGCTTCCAGTCGAGGTCACACTGGGCGTCTGTTGCTGTTTCTGTATGGGCTGGCTTCCAGTCGAGGTCACACTGGGTGTTTGTGACTGTTTCTGTGTGGGCTGGCTTCTAGTCGAGGTCACACCAGGTGTTTGTGACTGTTTCTGTGTGGGCTGGCTTCCAGTCGAGGTCACACCAGGTGTTTGTGACTGTTTCTTTGTGGGCTGGCTTCCAGTCGAAGCATACATCTGAGGTGGTTTCTGGATTACGCTAGGTGTTTGTGACTGCACCTTAGCGGCCGGGCTGCCCGTTGTAGCGTACTTAGATGGCTTCTGGAGCACAGCAGGTGTTTGTGGCTGCTCCTGTGTGGCTTGATTTCCTGTTGCAGTGTACACAGGAATTTTTGATGGTGTTTGTGAATGAACTGCCACACAGCCGTATAGCCCAGCAGGATTTTCCATGAGTGGGAACCGGCCTAGCTGCCACTGCTGTTGGAGAAAAATGAACGTGTAGTAAGTGAGCTGTTGCGGAGACAAGATTGAACACGTAAGTCCCATTGTTTTGCTGAAGTTGAAAACAAGTTCACTGCCAAACATAAAGAGCAGGTCTTTGACTTGCTTCCCTGACAAACTAACTTGCAGGCTGAGGTTGAAATCTCCAGACTGACTCCAATTTTGCGCAGGTGGAGGTGCAGCTGGTGGGTAGCTAGTTGTCCTTGGAACTTTTGCCGTGTGCTCCGCTGGTTCATTCATTCGCTTTCTGTTGGCCGCCATGATGGAACTGCAGACAAACAAGGAGACAAGTAACCATTTTAACCACCAGTATTATAAGCTCAGTTTAGTTAGTTGGTAATTAGTGGTGAATCAATTTTATGCATTGTGTCCTTTCTTATCACTTTTAGTTTGCTCATCTTATATTAGTCATACATAGTGAAGCTGCCTTTAAATATTAACCCTTTATTTTATTAAATTTGACATGCCCCTGAACAAAAAACAAATTTGTTCTTAATGGACATAATAAAGTCGTTTGAATTGAATTGAATTGAATTGAAGTCTTCAAATTTTCAATACCTAAAAAAGTACCTGAATGGCATTATAGAGCTTGTACAACATATCATTTCATTTTTTTTTTCATGGACACACAGGTACAATGTTACATTAGGCACTGAGGTTCTCACGGCCAATGATTGGTTTCAATACAAATTACAACAGCAGCAAAGTTCCAATGCCTGTAAAACACTAAGGGCTGTATTACCTTGCATGCAACATTTCATTCTGACCGGCCCCCATAGTGTAGTGGTTAGCACTTCGGACTATGGACCGGGAGACCCGGGTTCGAGTCCCAGCCGAGGCAAGCGGGATTTTTCCTACCTAGGTCGGCTCCTACCCAGAGCGGGTGTGCTATGGGCCCAATGGGGAGGCTGTTGCCACACAGCCGAGCTTCACCCACTTCACGGGTGCGACTTTGGGGGTGCTTCCCTTGGTATGATACGTCTTATGATGTGGACGATTACACGGCCGGCACCGCAGGTGCCGTAGTTCCCGGGCCTGGTTAATGCCGGGATATTTATGACAGGAAGCGTGGAATGCGGCCCTGTCCCGCAGTCCCAAACCACATGGACCTCCATAGCATCATCTTACCATCATCCTCATCTCCATCATCATGCATAATAAAAATTGCCCCAGCTTCCGAGCCCTCCGTGGATTCCACCCATTACCAGGAAGGAACACCACTGGAGCCGGCAAAGAGTTGTGGCAGCAAAAAAACAAAACAAAAAAAAAAAAAACCCATTTCATTCTGATGATCATATAGCTCTGTGTTTTATGCCTACAATGCCTGGACTAGTTGGCAATTATTTTTCTGAATGAGTGCGATACACATGACTTGCCTGGCTAAGCAGGCAGGTTACACAACACATTTCACCTCTAGTTATTAAAATTTCTGTTAATACAAGACTGTTCACAATATGCTCAACGGACGATAAACAATACATGTACAATTCAAATTTCCCAAAATTTTCAACAATTTTTCTGGTAACCTCTGTTAACCCTGGCCATGCTGATTTAATTTTTTTATATGCCTAAAAGTAAAAGGCCTTACAGGTAGTCCAGAATATTCCATTCTCAGCACCACCAGGGTTAATACACTGTAATAACAATTTTATAGTCGTTCATCCCTGCGTTGTACCGTCCATAATCTCAAACGTTTTCTCTGCGGATTACCAGAAAAGTGAAAATGTCACTATGATCTCCCCTTGGAGCTCTGAGCAGATGAAACTTTGTACATCATGTACAAGTCAACAGATTTAACCAGAGAATGTCTGGTGACGTCCTATTTACTGGTTCATGGGAGAGTCTTGGTTTTCCGCCATTTTTCTTATGACTTACTTTTGTGTTTTTACCTTGCACTGTGACATCTCACGGATTCCTTTTTTTTTTTTTTTCTTGTTGAGATTCAAATCTACTGGGTTCTTGCTTGCTGGCAGGAAAGTGCATCTGAAAGTGTCCACTTAACGCTGGTATCAAAATTCCACCATAGACATGTGTCACAGTACTTGGGTATGCAGATGAATATGCGCTTGAGAATATCTTTGCAGTTTTTACATGCAAGCTGGCTAGTTGGTAATTCTACACAATCACTGATGAGCGTTGCTGCACTCATTGAACTTTTGACCGGTACCACATATGAGGCTACAACTGATTTCACTAAGTTTCGCATGAACAGTTGTTCAGTTAAGCTGTTTCGTTTGTTCTCCCAACTACAGCGTGTCATGTTTGACATAAAGACTTATCCACATTCTTTGTAAATTTTGGACATTTTCCTCACCATGCGAGAACAGGATCCTCATTTCTGGATCCCTCCTCAAAAGTGTGTTTCAAACGGAAAACAGATGCACGAACACAGTAGTTGTTGCGAGTGATCAGAGTATACAGGGTAAATAGATGGTTTGCCTGTGTAAAACTTCTCGAAATTCCGAAGCATAACATGAAAGTTGCTGGAGAGCGCTCATTCAGCTTCTTAGCCCTGACAGTCTGGAATGCCTTGCCAATCGAACTCCGCCTGCAGACATCACTGCCCCTGTTTAAATCCCATCTGAAGACCTTTCTCTTCCGTCAAGCCTTTGATAGTTAAACCTCTGGTGAGTCTGTCTGTATGTACCAAATTGTACGTAGGAGGGGATGTAAATTGTGTGTGTGTGTGTGTGTGTGTGTGTGTGTGTGTGTGTGTGTGTGTGTGTGTGTGTGTGTGTGTGTGTGTGTGTGTGTGTGTGCTTTAAGCGCAGTGAATCCTTGGAATCTGGAGAGCAGCGCTCTATACAAACTATGTGTCATTATTATTATTTTATTATTATAGGTGGCCACAGCCAGTGTTTTTGAGAGGGCTTTGTTTATGCTTGACGCAATGACGGGCACGTTTCTTATAACCGTTCGAGAATAGGAGAGTGAAGTACGATATATGGTTCCTATGTACAGCACTGTACTCACTTGCTGTGCTTTTTCAAAAGCTGGGCAATGAAAATTAATGTAGCTGACTGTTTCCACTTCTGTGCGCACTTTCACAGCATCACTGTTCATCTGCTGTACTACAAGTACAATGTGCTGGATTACAATGGACGACTCCACTCGGTCAATCAAAATGTCGAGCCCCCAGAATTTAGCTAATCGTGTCCAGTAGCACAATAAGCACAACACACGGCATGCTCTGGCAAAGTTTTTGCCAGACACTACAATGAGGGAAGCACATGTTGTTTGATATGACTGAATAATGGAAAGAAAGCAGTAAATCCGCTTATGTCATTTGAGGAAAAATGACCATTACACGTACATCAATCTCTTTCATCTTGAAATCACCCATTTTCTCATACAATGACATCATGAACGTACGTTCTGTATTTTGCCAATTCAGGGCAGGGTAAAGGGGCGGGACTTTGGCCTCAGGGCTTCCCGAGTGGAGTCATCTACTGCGACTCAACTAAGTGCTCTTTGTCTTACCTTCAGCCAAATAGCAGATCTGACTCCCTATACGCGGCTCCAGTTCCACCAGTCCTCAGGAAACTAGGTTGAACACTGAACTTTCTGAACTTTCTGAAACAAACTGCACACAACAGAAATTCACTGTTAGAGTCCAACACTGGATGTGTGAACAGTTTAAATGCACACAGACTTCAATGCAGAACAACAGCCCATTTGCTGTGCACACATTTCTAACTGTGAACAGGTGTGCAAGCTGAAGGGGTTGGGGGGGGGGGGGTAAATGATGACAATTTAGTTGTAATTTAGCCATGACTCACATTCGCTTCATACACACTTTGTAGGCACAGGTGTGACACAATGCAAGCGTGTCTGTACAAACTGGTATAATATTCAGATCCATGTACACAAGGTACATGCTGTATATACAGATGCTATTATACCACTCTACCAGCATGGCAGGTCATGGTCTACCAGCATGGCAGGTCATGGTCTACCAGCATGGCAGGTCATGGTCTACCAGCATGGCAGGTCATGGTCTACCAGCATGGCAGGTCATGGTCTACCAGCATGGCAGGTCATGGTCTACCAGCATGGCAGGTCATGGTCTACCAGCATGGCAGGTCATGGTCTACCAGCATGGCAGGTCATGGTCTACCAGCATGGCAGGTCATGGTGTAAAGATCTGTAATCCTCCATGGATTAAATAAAATTTGTACCTATAAAAATCACATTTGAATTATGGACGTACTCAAAGGTGCACATGCCTAAAAAACCACTCCAGTAGCATGTTCTGGCTACACAATTTACATCAAGAAATGATGCGAAAAATGACTTGAGAATAATTTACTGACATCACATCATGATGCTGTTGAACCTTGTACAGGAATGGGGTCGAAGGAACTCTGCCAGTCACTGGATGTAAAACTGTTGATCTTTTTCTGAGTTTTATCCATGATTGGTTGTGTTTGTGACCATGTTAAGCCTAGTTCCAGTTCCTTGTTCAAAACTAAGGCTTCGAAACGGACCGTTTGACTTCTCCTAGCGTATGGACAAAGCACAGTAAAGTACATCAGAGATGCCACGTGAAGCATTAAATTTGGACTGCTGATGTCAGTTTGCAAATCAAAGAAATGCAAACCTGTATGGACGTAATTTTCCAAGTTCAGTGCCCCGATTATGTAAAATACACTACACTACTTTACTGATTTTGACTCACTTGCAGTTTTTCAGTCACAATCAACAAACTCGTGTGGTGTATCTTCCATAAGCGGGGGCACCTCATGGTGAAGGGTGGGTGGGTGGGTGATTGGGAGTTTAACGTCCTTTTCCACCTCATAAGGGTGATATCAAAGACGGAGCAACAACAAAAAGGGCCAGCACAAATATTTGGCCCCAGCCGGCGGGATTCGTACTCACGACCCGAGCATTGAGAGTCCAACGCTCTACCATTCGGCCACCCCGGCTCCCCTACCTCATGGTGAAAACTCTATATATACCATTGCTATGACCTTAGGAGTATGATGGCGATCGCAATATATACTATTACACAAAACTGCATTTTAATAAGTGTCTTTCAGCAGAGATACCCACATATATATATAAACTGGGGAAATCTGATTTGAGAAAAAAACATATATATATATATATATATATATATATATATATATATATATATATATATATATGTTTTTTTCTCAAATCAGATTTCCCCAGTAAGCAGGTACTTTCCTTGTCACCATAAGCTCTTTAAACTTTTTTGTCCTTTTTTTTTTTTTGGGGGGGGGGGGGGATAATAATAATAATTTTTAATTAATGTTCAGTAAAAGTGATGGGAAACAAACTGCACTCTTGTGCAGACACCCAAATTTGAACAACCCATGGAGAACATGCAACTTCTACAACAAGTATTGTAATTGAGCTAGTCAACTACAGATGTTAAAGGCAATTGCATATTCCCTGTCAATAAAATGATGCTATTTTATGTGATGACCCAAGAGTCAAATATAAAAAATGTTCATGGATTTGGTATTCCAGCAGATATATATATATATATATATATATATATATATATATATATATATATATATACATTTATATCTTACTGAAACTGAAACTAACCTGTTGAAAGAAACCGATTACATTCCCCTAATTTTTTTTTTTTTTTTTTCGCCATTCAAACAATACTCACATCTATACTTTTCCTGCTATAATGTGATCCCGAGGTCACATGTTTCTTTAGTGCACTCATTGTAACAACAGACACTTGTCTGCACTCATTGTAACAACAGACACTTGTAGTTTAAAGGATAAAGGGGTCGCGGGGGGGGGGGGGGGGGATTATGCATTAGTTTATGATGCATCAGCAGTGCAAAGTGGGCTTGAGTTTGTTTTCTGTTTCTTCCCCAAAGGGAACAGTCCCAACACCAACTTTCTTTGACCAAGACCAAGAACCAACTCTGTGTGTGTGTGTGTGTGTGTGTGTGTGTGTGTGTGAACATGACTAACTGAGACTGTTCAGTAGAAAAGTAACTACACGAAAAGTATGTAGAGAAGCATTTTCCAATGCAAATCCATGATTGGAGATTCATACATGTTTTTTTCTTGATTCAGTGTACAGATAGATAACGATCAACAGCATACATCTTTTTTCTTTTCTGACAAAACTCTAACCCATGCACTGAGATCTGAAACACACACAGTCGTCAGTAGTTTCCGTTCAGTTTGCAAAACATTTCCCTGACTGATCTGGTCGGCACATTCTAAACTTCCTTCCTTCATAAGTTACATACATGTACTCACAATTTACGGCGGCACTGAAAGGAAATGGCGCGGTAGATCTCATCCACAGAAAACCGTGTGAACAATGCACCTCTTACATCCGTCCTGACTCTCTACAGTCTGCTTACGGTTTGCACAGACAGCACTAAAATTCGCTAGGCCTACGTGTCCGTGAAAACCGTGTTGCACGATGACAACAATCAAGGACATGTCACGCGAGTCTCCCCAACACTGAATGCTCTGCCGGCATAGAGTTGTCCGTCAGTCATCGGTCGAGTCGTAGGCTGCGCAGCAGATCCCCCATTCTAATGCCGGTGCACCTTACATCAACATGAAAAAAAAAAAAATCGTAAGCCGAACCAGGCTGCTACGGAGATAAAATCCGACAAGAGTACAATAATTTCGAGTGCCTCTGGCAACAGCCGCTGCCGGTGAACGGCCGGGGTAAGCCGGCACTGACACAATAGAACGCTTTCATCGGCAGCGCCACTCCGATCTGATGTCAGTTCTAACATGGGAGCAGTATATTGATCAAATCAGTTCCGACGTCCAAAAAAAAAAAAAAAAAAAGTTGAGGAAGCTTCAGTGAGAGAAATGGCCGCAGTACAGCACCAACCTGAAAAGTTCCGTCTCTGGCCGCTATACAGGCCGGATCGATTGAATGAACACTGCAGTGCAGTCACGAACTCAGTGTTCGTTGTGTTGTTACCGCCGGTTACACACTAGGCCTACTTGAGCTTCGCAGAACCGGCCACTGAATGACAGAGATATGACAATGAGATAGTCATGCACATTATGTGAGTAGCAACTCTCCGCCTCACCGGCTATCAAGTGCCGCATGCTCAGTGGTAACATTTGGTTTTTGCTTCCCGGCGGCGGCGGTGACTGATTAATATAACGACCGAGTCAGTCAAGTTGTCACTGCGGAAGTTATAATACTGAACTACTCAATACCGCGTCAAACGGCAAGCTAAAACGAAAACAAAAATACAAGCAGCAAATGATTCGGCAACAGCCAGTAATGTTAATTGTTATCATAGTCGTTAAACAACAACTTGTGACTACCTTGACGCTGAATAAAATCCATTACTAGTATTTTGAGTTAAGCAGTATTCGCCGCATAATGTCTGTGAAAATCAGTTGCGAGAATTATCGGCTGAGACTGCCCCGCCCGAGGCTCAGTGGCAAAATAATTGAAGACTGACTTTGATAAACACGCCGTATCGAAGTAATTATGTTAACCGTTGTGATCGATTGCCTCAGTCCGGTTTGACTTCTCTCTCTCTCTCTCTCTCCGTTTTAACAGACACACTCACACAGAAACGGCTCAGGTGGCAATAGACGAAGTAACTGTTCCGCTTTTCCGCAAAGCCTTTACGGCAAAATTCAGTTCCCGGTGACTGATCACCTGTAGAGTCCTTAGCCGGGTCAGCAAGACTTCCGCCGCCCGGGGACTTCGCCGGCGCCGATAGTTGTGACGTAACCACCACCCGCCAAGTCCGCGTTTCACACTCGTCGTCTTCTTGTCACGGTTCAGCCTGGGGGCAGGGACTTACAATCCAGGGCCCGCATGTAAAACTCGAGGTTAATTTTAACCCACGGCTACGTGCCTAACCCAGACTTGGACAAAAGAAACCCCAAGACAAAATTGAATAGAAAAAAAAAATAATAAAAAAGGGAAGAGAATAAAGTCAGAAAAAAAATTCCTTCTGTGAACGGCTTAGGCACCATATTGGAATTGACCCGCCTCCTGATTTAAGAAAACAAAACAAAAAAAAAACCTAGTTTAGTTCGAGGTTAGACTTTAACCCGGGGCGAAAATCCATAACCCCGACTTTTACTTGCGGGCCCAGGTATCTACCGTTATTTCGATTATCGTTTTTATTACCGTTTGTCCTTCTTTAAAACGGTAAACGAAACAACGGCCGTTAGATACTTGGATTGGCTTACGTCTCCCCACCCACCCCCAACCCCCCACCCCGAGATAGCAGGAACGTGTCGGGGGATCTCAGTGTGAAGGAGCCGTGCATCAGTACCCACTGCAGTTTGACGTGATCGCAACTGAGAGGGTGTGGAGAGGAGGAGGCCAGTTGCTGGCGGCCACTGAAACGGTTTCAATCAATGAACGAGTCCACACCCTGTCCATCCCCAAGCAGGCAGTGCGACGAAGCTCTCCCCTGCACCTCTCCACTGAGTATCCAGAATGTTTCCAAATTCGATAACGTCAAACAAATTCTATACGACTGACACGGTCATCTGACCATATAGATAGAAATGTGTTAGATACATGTTTTTGAATGTTAGTGACGACTTTGAAGTTCTTACTTGGAATACAGCCAATATCATCGACAAATGCCACGTATTTTTGATTTGTTCATCTAGTGTACTTTTCTCTTCTTCATTTCCTTTAGATAGTTAATACATTTGTTTGTCTTTTTTTTCTTCTCTTTTTCTTTTTCCCTTTTTTCCCTCTTGTTGTCTTTTTTTTAAAATACCCTGTAACGTAGAATAGCAGGACAGCTTGTAAGACAGGCAGCAATGCTTAAATGCTCTATCCTGAATATAAAAAAAAAATCGTTTCATCATCATCTATCATTTATCACACTTCGCAGATCGCACGTGTGGGCGGGATGTGGTTTCAGTCGTCGTTTGTGTCGTTGTTTCTGTTTTGTTTGTTTAGTATGCTTGTTTATTCAATTGCTTTGGTTTGTTGATGAATTTCTTGAGGGGTAGGGGGCGGGTGGTATTGCGTTTGTTTTCAGTTGTGTTGTTTTCGTTGTTGTTGCATGCTTTCTGTTCAGTTGTTGTCAACTGATTTCGTTTTGTCATGCACTGAGCCATGTGTTTTGCTGTTGTGCCCCAGTGTGTTTTGTTTCAAGTTGTTTTTGTTTGTTTGTTTTTGTTGTTTGTTTGTTTGTTTGTTGTTGGTTTTTTTTTTTGGGGGGGGGGAGGAGGGAGGATGGGTAAGAGAACAATTTTCAGGCCTTCCATTCATTTCATTTACCTGTGAGGGAGAAATTAAGTGGGTGTTTTCTTGCTTTTGTTGTTAGTCAGTATTTTGGGTTGTTTTTTGGTTTGCAGGTTTTATTTGGTTTTGTTTTTTTGTTTTTCGTTTTATCCGAGGAGGGCCGGGGGGGGGGGGGGCGCAGAAGAAAGCAACTTTTTGATGACGGCTTGTCACTTTGCCAGTGTTGGAATGGTAGCGCATCTCTGCTCAAATTTGACCTTGTCAAAGTCACATTCAGAACTCACGTAACAGTTCACCCACTGATCGGTCAAGTTAGTCAACAGACTTGAACGGTATCACTCTGACCGTGGCAATGGGATTTGAACCTTGCGTAGTAACTGACTTCAGGGCAGCAGCCAGCCCGCCTGCTCCGTCCGCCTTTGTCCATGTCACTGACCGCTCGGCCACTGACGCCGGAACGGCCGCGCCCCGCTGATTGATGTCGCCGTTGGACTGATCAGAGTTTACACTGGCCACGTTGGCGGTGTCTTTTTTTGTTTTGTTTTTTTAGTCGGCTGTGCCGGCTGCCACCAGCGCCTACACCGAACAGGAAATTGTACCAATCAGCGGCCTGCTTTCTCGTCAGTGGCGGCAGGTGTGTGGCACTCACCCCCCAACCCGGCCCCAACACCCAATCATATTCCCCCACTCCATATCCCCTTATGTCAGCGCCGTAAGTTGAAGACCTGTGGACTGTCACCAGGCAGTCAGCCAAAACCGTTTGATCCACCACCCTCACTAGCGTCGGCGTGCCACGGGCGGGTCCCGCTGTACATGTAGGCCTACCAACAAACAGCTGGCGGAACTCAGTGAGAGGGAGAGGCGATCGCACCAGAGACAAACGCACCACTGACCTGCAACAAAGACGTCAGTCGGTGCGCGACTGACAACGACCACGGGAGTTTACCACGTGTCTCAGTTGAAGCTTATGTCGACGAGGAGCACGGAGTATCCGAGGCCGGTTTAGGTTTCTATCGTTGGCGAAAACTGCCCCGATAGCATCCCCCCCCCCCCCCCTGCACAAAACTGAAACCTACTTCAGAAATACTTCAAGTGATAGCATATGTTGTAGACTGAGATCGCGAAAAGCCACTGCATTTCGATGGAAATCAAGTTTCTAGACCCAGAGATGTATGTCCGCTCTGCTAGACCATCCCAGAACATGCTGGTGCACGGTAACGTCAGCAGCCCTGCACAGCGTTCTGGGTTCTTCTAGAAATTTCCATCGAAATGCAGTGGCTTTTCGCGATGTCAGTCTACAACAGCACTGATATCAGTCATGTGCGGAGGAAGCCGGAAACACTGAACACCCGGGCAACAACAACAACTGAAGTTCAGTAATTCAGTGTGCAGGGAAAAAGTATAACAGGAAAAAAAGTTACTTTTGTGTAGAAAACAAACAAACAATACTTTTGTTGAGAAAACACTGGCGAGAGATGACAAATAACACTGGCCGGGTTGGCGTCGTGACTGAGTGGCCGGGAATGCTTCAGTCCGTCCAAGCCGGCCTTTTCGCCGCTCAGCTTTTTCCCTCGCCGCGGGCAGGGCCGGTCAGTCAGTGATTTCAAACACGGACCGGGGACTACTGAGGCTCAGTTCATCCATGTTTGGATTCGAACCCGCGGGACGTCACAGCAGTTTCCATCTCGAGCCCAACGTACGCTCCAGCTGGCTGCCGGTCACTGAACTGGCCGGGCCACCGCACCCCGACTCCGGAGGCGCGTTCAGTTGGCTTAGCGGCTACGTAGGAAAGCGAGGAAAGCTAGCGCTTGCGTTCAGTTGCGCGTAGCGTGGTTAGCCCCTAGCGTAGGAAAAGTAGAACCCCGCGGAGGTGCTACCTTCGGCTAGCTTCTCATTTCAAGATGGCGTCCGTTCGTGTGTGTGGCTTCAATTTTTTTCAACTCTTTGATTTTTAAAGATCGATGGGGACCGCATCATAATTGATATGACCGTTGTGTATCAGGCTTGATCTGTACCAACTTATTATCCAGTTTAATTTGCTGAATCCTGTTAGGGACGTTCATAATTCATTTCTAAGCCAGCGTTTCCTTTGTTCGCGTTCAGCGTTCACGCTCAGCGTTGGTTGTTGCTTAACTGACGAAGTCTTTCATATGCGCGTCAGTCTAGGTTTCTGTCTTTGGCCTGCTTCTCTTCACTCAACATGCAAAACAACTTGTCTGTGACTTGCATCATGCTTACGATCGCCCCCTCAACAGCATTATAGCAAAGTTCTTGTTTAAGAAGTTCCTTCACAACGCCAACGCTCACGCTTTCCGCCATTTTGAAAATGCTCGCACCGCTAGCGCCGTTCAGTTGACTGCTAGCTTTCTCCCTTTTGCGATCGCTACGTCGACCTAGATATCTAGCTCAACTGAACGCGCCTCGGCCCTCACTGACCAGGTGCAGTCAGTCCAACACTGAGTCTGAGTGCCGTGGTCGTTCAAGTTGTGACCCTCGCCGCCGCCCCCTCTCCCTTTGTCGGCCCGACACCGTGACCAATTTCACTCGATCAGTACTGATAACTAAGTAGATTTTAGTACTTGATCGTCACTGTGGCTCGACCCTGGGCTGCTTTCGTCCCACTTAAATCAGTTTAGAAGACAGCCGGGCCGGCAGGTGATCAACTCAGTGCCCCCCCCCCCCCCCCCCCGGCCGGCCTTCCCCTCGAACACTGACTGCAGTGACGCACTCCGTTCAACTACACAACTTGAAAACAGCCTGGTAACACTGACAACAACAACGTGAAAGCACTACACTCAGTGTAAATGAACAAATGGCTAATGGCTAAGCTAAAAATCCCGACCAAACAAAATACTGAAACAAAAAGAAATCATGCCCCCTAGTCCTCCCCCCCCCCAAAAAAAAAACCCAAACAAACCCACAAAAACAAAACAAAACAAACAACCCAAAACAACAGAAACCCCAAGAACAACAACAACCACAACAACAACAACCAAAAACAAAACCCCCAAAACAACACCCCCCCCCAAAAAAAAACAAAAAACAAACCCCAAACAAAAACAAACAAAAAAAACAGCAAAAACCAAACAAACAACGCCCGTCCCAAAAAAAAACCCAAAACAACACCGTCAAACACCCCCCCCCCCCCCAAAAAAAACAAACAAAAAAACCTGAAACATCAACAAAAACAAAACAATGAACGAACAAAACCTTTTGGAAAAAATATCTGGCCGGGACAAACTGACTGGAATGAAAAACCAAAAAAACAAACAAACAAACAAACAAACAATGGAAACAAAATAGAACAAAAGAAAGTCAACGCGGCAAAACCGGCCCGACTGATAGGCCTACATGTGCATAGGCCGCGTACTTTACTCCCCTTCCCCAGCACGTGCGATTATGTCCGCCCTGACACTTCGTAAATAAGACACGACGACCGTGACTGAAGACGCTGTCCGGCGGCGCGTTTTGAAAATAGCACACTTGAATAATATTACGCGGAAGCAGAGACATAAGCTTATCTATGTCTCTGGCGGAAGCAAGACTAACTAGCCAGCAAATGTCCGTAGTAGTACTGGAAGTAACGGTTCGAGGCTAATGACTCAATACCGATTTAGCGGAACAGACGGCAGTCGGCGAACTTGCATGGGCAACACATTCAGGGTTGTGTATCGATTGGTGCTAAAAATAGCCGGCCACGTTGAAAGATCTGGGGAGATCGAAACTAGACCGGAGCGCAGCAAAATGAGAGAAAAAGAGCTTCTTGTATGATTATGTTGATGCTATTCAGCTCTTAGGTCTGTAATATAGGCGATTTTGACAACTACAAACAAAGTGAGTTGTTTTTATTCGCGCTAGACAGTTCAGAAACCGTTGTGTGGACCGCCAAAATTGTCGACGACAGAAAATGTGCTGGTCACGTGATACACATAATCCTACCGCCATCTTGGGACTGCACAATGGCTCCGTACTAGGATGTGAGTCACAAAGAAACATTTCACGTTCGCTTCTGGACGGGCGCATTGCTAAGGTTCCGGCGGTTCCTGATTCTTTGGAATCACATCTTTTGGCCAGCATCAAAGACAAGACACCACGGGTAAGTAGTTCTAGCCAGTCGCGTGATTTGACCGGGCATATTTTGACGGCAAAACGTTGGTCTGTTCACAAGGATTGGGTTTCGATCATTGTTGATGTCCCCGAACAATGAACGTCTGACTTGAGTCGGCCGATAACCGCTGCTTTGCACAAAGAGGATAACCTTTTTATATTATATGTTCGAGGCGTTTGTCAGGGGTCCGTGTATTAGTGCATTTTTGGTATGGTCATGGTTGATGTGTGGTGCCCATTGTCCACCGTTTTGTGTTGTTTGGACGGGAGAACTGAACCGAGACAGCGTCAGTGGGCCACGAGGGATGCTTAGTAACCATCAATGCTTTGTCTAATAATGTTCATCGAAGACATTCACTACATCCAGGTCAGTTATTCACTAAGCCTTGAGTGTCAGCTAAGGGCGAGTTCAGACACAACGTCAGTCTTGTCCGAGATTTCTTTCTGTAGCAGGGGCAAAAGAGACCTTTGTTTGCCTAGAGCTCAGCTGTCATGTGTGTCACAGTGGTGTGGAGGTAGGGGAGTGGGCTTAAGTTAAAGCTGAGATCACGTAACAGAAGAGGCTGACACAGTGTGGAACAGATGGTTTGACTGATGGGTTTCTCCTGCTTTGTTGAATCGAAGATTTCCGACTCAGTGACTGCTGTGAGCAGTGTGATTATTTGCTGTGGAGTGATGGTAAGTAATTAAGTTTTCACAGACAGTGGGCTTGGGAGTGAGATTGTGCTGTTCCACACAGACAAATGTACATGTAATGAGTATTTTAGTAAACCTTTTGTGTTATTAATACAGACCTGCCTACACTACGCATTGACCATAGAAAACCAAGTAATTTTGGGCTTACTACACAACTACACATTTAATCGCCCCACTACGCAATTTCGTTTCCTAAATCTACGGAATCAAGTTAGCAGTTAGCGTTTCGTAAAATCCCTATGGTAGTACGCTGTAACCAGTCAAATCAAACAAGCCAAAGAATAGAATAGTTGATTTGTAGCTAAAGCAACAAGCTGGCAAGTGGCACATTTCGGTTGGGATACTTTAGCCGGGACTACTCACTTGCCCAGGAAACTACTCATTTGGTTTTTGGCACTACTCATGTCATGTTTGGTGGGTAGGCAGGTCTGTTAATACCAAGTATTAGGAATGGCATGCATGATATGTGAGACCGGGTCATACCCGGCCCCTATTTACTGATATTTTGTTTACAACGTGTGTACTGCTGTATTCCCCTCTTTGTTCTTCTTAGTCCCGCTGTCCCTCTAGCCACTCGTTCTACCCTTCCCCGGCCACCCCTGTACATCAGCCTTTGTTCCCTGGCCGGCCCTGTATACTGTCCACTAGCCACGTGCACGCAGTGTTGCGTATCCGCGGTGGCGCGCGTGTCAATTAGTTGTGTTTGTTTGTGTCTGTTTAGTGTCAAATATCCCCGTAGTCCGTTCACTTAGAATAATTATGTAAACTGCAGTAGTTTCCTGACAGTTTTTACATTTTAATCATGTTTTGTTTTTAGCGCTGTTTTGTAGTTCAACGGGTGTATTTTACAATTTGCACCACTTTTCAAATGCGTAGTCCTTGTCCTTTGTCTTCGGCGATAGAAAATTGTGTTTTGATGAGATTTTAAACTATTATAGTCTTAAAGTACTTATCCCGCTCTTGTAGATCTTGCACTTTGTTTGAAGTTTGTAGCTGTTGTATTACGCCCGCTATTGTTAGTTTTCTGTGTGTAAACAAACACAGATTTCGCTGCTACGCAAGAATCTTGGCTCCTTCCTGCTGCGAGCGGCCGTTGCTGTCTTTGCGGGCCGCGCTGAGTGCATATAAGGAGCTGCGAGCCACGGTTCGCGACACGCTCACACACTCGCTCTCAGCCCTGCCGCTTGTGACTGCGTTTGTTTGTATGCTGCCTGTTTTCCTGTTGTAATAAAACTCATGTCATAGCGACCGCTGTGTTTGCCTCCCTGCCTGCCTGAACTCACTCAACACCATCTTTTTGGCGATGCGGAGCATGATTTAAAGGGAGCAGAAAACAGTACAGAAGAGACGTCCGATCGGCCATGGCACTTTCTCCAGTCTACATGAAGCCGGAGCCTCTACCACAGTTTGATGGTGAAGGAGGCAGCTGTTCGACTGAGGAGTTCATCGAGGAGGCGAGGAGAAAGCTGACAAACTACAGCTGATGGTGCTGCAACAGAGTTCGTGCTTGGTGCGCTAACCGGGTGCGCTAAGGCGGAAATTCTGGGCCGGCCAGCCAACACACGTTCGTCAGCTGGCGCCATCTTGGACGTCATCAGGGCCGAGTTTGGTGACCATAGAGATTTGGTCACCTTGCTGGCGGACTTCCACGGCAGACGTCAGGGTGTGGCAGAGGGCGTGTACCAGTACGCCCACGCCGTGCTGGCAGAAGCAGCCAGGGTCAACGCGAAGCTGAAGGACCCCCTCTCTGAAGACCTGATCAGGGACCGCTTCGCTGACGGCCTTCACCCACCCGAGCTGCGCAGGGATGTCAGGCGGTACATCCGTGAGAAACCTGGCACCACGTTCCAGGAGGCCAAGACGGAAGCTCTACGCTGGATGCGGGAGGACAGTGTCACTACAGAGGCCCTGCAGTTGCAGCTGGCTGCAATGTCCGAGGAGATTGTGCAGCTGCGCCTCACAGTAGCTGCCCTCTCGGCAAGACTGGAGCAGCCTCCACAACCAGCCGAGGGCGTGCCTGAGACCTCGGCGTGCAACTGGTGTGACCAGGCTAGTCACTCTGAGAGTGACTGTCCAGCCAAGAAAGAGTACCGCCAGCGCAGGAGACGACGGCGGCGACGACGCCGATCGCATGGCAGGTCACACCAGGTGCGGGACAAGCAGGACTCTCCACCCTCTCACCCACTGAAGCAGCAACCTGTCTACAGTCAGCAGCAGTACCACCTGCCAGATCATCCGCCACACGTAGCTGCTACCTGTGCTAAGCAGCCGATGACCAGCCCGCCCGGACTAGCTGTGAGAACTGCCGTGAAGTCGCCGGTTACCAGGTCAAAGAACGCTGAGCATACACAGCCTGATACTTGTGCTTATTCTCGACCTGACCCTGATCGTGTTGGGTGGTGGTTGTACTACCCAGCAAATACAGCCACTCCCTGGGATGCAAGGTCGGATGCAAGGCCGGTAGCTGCGGACGTTCCAGCTCCAATACCCGCCGGCCTAGCAGGTGACGCAACACCCGTTGCGCAGCCAATACCCCAACCCCAGTCTGACATTCCCGTGTGTGAACTGGCGCTCTGCTCGGATCCAGCAGAATACCCATGCCAATGTGTAGAGACTGACCAGTGTGGTGTGTTGTAAAGACAAGTGACTGTGATCAGTTCTAAAACTCTGGTTAGAGTAGATATATTATGTGACTGGCGATGGTGAGTGTGACAAAGAACATTTCTGGTTGTATCCCTCAAGACTGTGTGTTTTGGACCAAAATATTGTGTTTTATCTGTTCTGTGCAGTAACTGATATTTCCTCCGTGTGTGATAAATTCAAGGACTGATTTTCTGAACTGTGCCTAAACCTTAGTTAGTATTTGAGTTAGCATGTCACTTGATTTTTGCCTGTGTATAACCTGAGGGTGTTGATTGTGTTTTTCTATGGTTTTTTTGTGACCACTCAGAATTATCCTTCGTTTAGATTTATTGTGTAACCAGCGAGGACGCTGGTTGTGGTTCAGTTGGGGGGGATGAGACCGGGTCATACCCGGCCCCTATACTGATATTTTGTTTACGTGTGTACTGCTGTATTCCCCTCTTTGTTCTTCTTAGTCCCGCTGTCCCTCTAGCCACCCGTTCTACCCTTCCCCGGCCACCCCTGTACATCAGCCTTTGTTCCCTGGCCGGCCCTGTATACTGTCCACTAGCCACGCGCACGCAGTGTTGCGTATCCGCGGTGGCGCGCGTGTCAATTAGTTGTGTTTGTTTGTCTGTTTAGTGTCAAATTTCTCCGTAGTCCGTTCACTTAGAATAATTCTATAAACTGCAGTAGTTTCCCGACAGTTTTTACATTTTAATCATGTTTTGTTTTTAGCGCTGTTTTGTAGTTCAACGGGTGTATTTTGCGATTTTTACCACTTTTCAAATACGTAGTCCTTGTCTTTACGCTCTTAAATCGGCGATAGAAAATTGTCTGTGTTTTGATGAGATTTTAAACTAATATAGTCTTAAAGTACTTTTCCCGCTCTTGTAGATGCACTTTGTTTGAAGTCTCTAGCTGTTACCTAACGCCCACTGTGACTCGTTTTCCATGTGTTAAGAAACACAAATTTCGCTGTGGCTGGCCCACACGCTCTGCTTTTCGCTGCACTTGGGGCAGTGCTCTCTTTGTGGCCCGCTCTGGGCGCATAAGTAGCCGCGAGCTACGCCTCACTGGACAGTCGCCAGCCAGCCCTGCCGCGAGTCACTGCACGTGTCTACGAATTGTCTGCCGTTTGTACTGTTTTCCCGTAATAAAACTCATGTCATAGCGACCTCTGTGTTTGGTCTCCCTGCCTGCATGAACCGGACCCCTGACACCCGGTTACATATGCCAAACTGATTCTTTCGTTGGGATACTGCTGGTATCACAGCAGTGGACTGGCAGCAAGTTCATGTTGTTAACTCAACATCACACAAATTTAATTCACATCATTATTAGAAACATGGTTAGCAATGATTCAAAAGAAATGACACTGGGTTTTTTTTATGTTGTGCATCATGTTTTCCCAAGTGTTGGTTCATTTTTTGTTGTGTTGCTAATCCAAATCATGCAGTAAATTGGCAGTGGCAGCAGATTGTAACACTAAAAGGGGAAACGGTAAACATGTTTGAGGTGAATATCAGGTGAATCAAGCCCTCCCCCACCCCCCAAACTTTCCACACACACACACACACACACACACACACACACACACAAAAGTGGTATATATATGAACAAATTTTTTTCTTTTAATGTGAATTGTTAGCATTAGGACAATTACACAGAATTGTTATGTTTAGTAAGACAAGGCTTGTTGTACCATTGCAGACAAATTTTTTTAAAGCTCCTTGGTCTCAGAATCCCCTACTTCTGTATACAATTATATGTGTATGTATAACTCAGGTTATTTCAGCTGGTGAACTGATGCCCTTAATTCACTGACACTGCCAGCAGAATTGACAAATGGAATTACAATGTTTACATCATTAGTGCCATTACACATGCATGGCAAGACAGATCTATGCTCTGTGAACCAATCATATCATTCACTACAGAGATTGCGACTGTTCTTTCACAGACGCTATACTCAGGCTTCATATATTATATATATATATACTACCAATGTTTCTTTCTGCGCCTTGATTGATTCCCTGATGCATTGATTTGTTTATAATTATATAAATTTTCCATTTCCGGGAAACCAGCTTTCATATTAATCATAATCTGTTCTTCCCGGCAGATGGTTTAGACTTTATTCATCTTTCTTGGGCTAGGAAAATGCTACTTCTATCTTTTAAGTTTTTTTCTGGCTCATTCTAATCTATTCTTATTTATGTTTTTCTGGGGGTTTCATCACTGGTACTTGTTCTTGGTTTTTGGCTCCCTCGTGTAACAATGGGAGTCTATGTATTAACCCTCCGTCGTCTGTCTGTCTGTCTGTCTGTCTGTCTGTCTGTCTGTCTGTCTGTCTGTCTGTCTGTCTGTCCGTCCGTCCGTCCGTCCGTCCGTCCGTCCGTCCGTCTGTCTGTCTGTCTGTCTGTCTGTGTGTGTGTGTGTGTCCAGAAAACTTTAACATTGTCATTTTCTCAGAATCTACAAATAGCAGAGGCACCAAACTTGGCATGCTGATAGACAACCACAAGACCTTTCAAAATATATCATTTTGAATGACCTTGACTCAAGGTCAAGGTCACCAGAGCTCTTTGTTTGAAAATTTTACATTGGCATTTTCTCGTAATCTACAAACACCAGAGGTTTTAAACTTTGCATGATGATAGACGTTGATAAGAACTTTACAGAAATACATGTAGTCAGTGGCCTTGTGTCAAGGTTAAGGCCGTACAAGCAATTTTTGTGAAACCTTAACATTGGCATTTTCTCAGAAACAACAAACAGCAGAGGCCCCAAACCTGGCGTGCCGATAGACAGTGATAAGACCTATGCACACATACCACTTAAATGACCTTGACTCAAGGTCAAGGTCATTAAAACAGTCTGTTGGGAAAATTTACATTTGCATTTTCTCAGAATCCAGAAGAATCAGAAGCATCAAACTATATGTGCAGTGATCGACATTAGCAGCACCTTTACAGACATACCTGTGTTCAGTGACTTTTAGTCAAGGTCAAGGTCATGTAAGCGGTTTTGGGGAAACCTTAACCTTGGCATTTTCCCCAAAACAACAAACAGTAGAGGCACCAAACGAGGTATGATGATAGACAGCAATGAGACCTACCTTTCTGAATGACCTTGACTGAAGGTCAAGGTCATTAAAGCTGTCGTGAATTTTAACATTACTGTTTTCGGAGGAACTACAAATACTAGAGGCATCAAACTTGGCATAATGATAGACATTGATGAGATCTCATTTGAATGACGTTGACCAAAGGTCAAGGCCATACAAACTGTTTCAGGGAAAATTGTAATATTGCCATGAACTCAGAGCGCCAGAGACACTTTGCTTGGCATGATAATGGATAGTGATAAGAGCTTTACAAACATACTCTTGTGAATGACCTTGACCTGTGTCACAAGGGAGCCATGGAGGCTTTTGCCTGTCTAGTTAATTGTATTTACCTATCCTTTATCATTTCTACTCAGTTGTTTTGTTTTTGTTTGTGTGTGTGTGTGTGTGTGTGTGTGTGCTCTTTTAGTTTTTTAGTTGTTCTTACATAGTGTACATTGAGTGAATGTGTTTGTGTTTGTTTTGTTTAACTTCAGTTTTACTTTTAGATTGTAAGGCGCCTAGAGCTCGTTCCCTGGGGATAGGCGCCCTATAAATATTATTATTATTGTTTTGGATACCCTGAATAGATTTACCAGTTCATTCAGTTAGAAGAGAATTACAGGTATTATTTCACTACTATTATATATAGATCTAGTAAAAGAGTAACATGAAATTCACTATTGTATTAAGGTTTAAAGTTTGATGTTAAAGTCAGAAGAACGTGTCAGCCTCCAGACTGAAAACAATAATGATTTTCTGGTGATATTTTCAGATGATGCATTGAAGAGACGTCAGCAAACTTCAGCTGCTGAATGCGTGTTCTCCCTTCCTCCTCCCAGTAGGAGTGCTGTCACCAATTGCCACTGCATGTCAAGCAATGAACATGGGTCAGAAAGTGTCAGGTGGCATCAAAACCATCTCCAGCTCGCGGGAGCCAACCTACAAGACGTTAAATCGCGAGCCTGCCTTCAACCCCGACTTCCAGAAACCTGCGCGGCTTGACGCGCTTCTGGACATGCCCAGTGTGCCCCGGGAAGTGCAATACAAACATTCATGGAATCCGGACGACCGTTCGCTCAACATCTTTGTCAAGAGTGAAGACATGATGACTTTCCATCGTCATCCGGTCGCACAGAGCACAGACTGTATCCGCGGCCGCTATGGCTACACGCGGGGCCTCCACGTGTGGGAGATTGTGTGGAGCACGCGTCAGCGAGGAACACATGCGGTCGTCGGCGTCGGTACGGCGGACGCCCCTCTACACTGTGTCGGCTATCAGTCGCTCGTCGGCAGTAATAAGGAGTCATGGGGGTGGGACTTAGGGCGCAACAAGCTTTATCACGATATGAAAAACCAGCCAGGAATCACATACCCTACGTTGTTGAACTCTGATGAAAACTTCGTGGTGCCGGACAGCTTTCTGGTCATTCTGGACATGGATGAAGGCACTCTGAGTTTCATGGTGGATGGACAGTATTTGGGAGTGGCGTTCCGGGGACTGAAGGGCAAAAAACTCTATCCTATTGTCAGTGCGGTGTGGGGACATTGTGAAATCACCATGCGATACCTGGGTGGACTTGATCGTAAGTGCATTAGTAATTTAGTAGACAGGCACAAGTTTATTTTCTGAGTTGGCTTTGTGTTGTACAGCTGTTCAGTGTGTGTATTGTTTTGCCAAATTATTTTAGTTGTTTGTCAAACGAAGAATTGCTCATTAATTTAAATTAACTTTAATTTTATTTAAAGCTTTTAATATTCTGTGATGCTAATTTGCTTAGAAGCACTTCCGACCTAGAGCTAGAACACGGTGCATATAACGATGTCATCATTGAATTTGGGTATAACTGCATCTTAAGAATGTCACACAAGAAGTGATCCGTCGCCATTCTGAAAACGCAGCTGCATCAGTTGTCAGTGATGGCATGCTCATATATATTGTAAGATGCAAATTCTAGGCCTTAATTTCATCAGTACTCATGTCTCATGCGTTGACTCAGATGGTTACTTTATGTGTGCTGCAAGCAGGGGTGAGAATGTGCAGCACACCGCCACAAGTGACTTAGACTTAGAGAGGAAGATTTTCTTTTCTGAATGCCTGAATGTTCATCACTTCATGTGTTGTCTTGGTGTGTGTGCAGCGGAGCCTTTACCACTGATGGATATATGTCGACGCGGTGTACGGAGTCAGCTGGGCAAGAACCGGCTACACATGATAAAGGACCTTCCAATTCCCAACTCTCTCAAAATGTACTTGTGGTACCAGTCCTAGCACTGGTACGCCGCCCGTGCCATGTCTCACGCTTCATCATTCTCCCTTTTTACTGTCATGTGCCAGGCGTCATCTCTGCTACCAGCTGCAAATGTTACACCTCATGATAATGATGAATTCTAGGACCCTGCTGTGTCTTGGGGCGTCGCAAGCGAGTCAGAACTTGGGCCGGAAATCTTCCTCAGTGCGTCGTCGTCGTCACTTGGTGTCGGGAGACTTGAGAGATTCAGAACGAGGAATTTTGGACGCAGCATCACTTTGTGTCTGTCAGTTAATGTTCCTTCACATGTTTTTTCCACATGTTCTACAGCTTTTCTTGTTAGTGCACTGTGACATCTTCGGGTATGCGTCACACTCATGAAGTTTGTAAACGGTGCTTCAGAAACTATGAAACTTGCTTTTAATTTTGCCAATCTTTTTATCACTTTGTTTTTTTTTTTTTTTTTTTTGGGGGGGGGGGGGGGGGGATTATAACTTACTCTTAGACTAGGATTGATTTCTGATTTTCTGATCTTAACTCACATACATAGGGATGCGTGTGCTATTAATTATTATTGGAAGGTTGTTCTCAGAAACCGACTTTGACCTGTTGGGGAGAACTGGGCTCTCTTTTATTCAGTTGTAGTCATACGTGTACTAATTTTAACATTGTTATGTATGATATCCTCTTTTTTCTTTTTTTCTTTTTTTTAAAGTAGGACAGAAACAATCCAATTAAAAAGTTGACAGCTACAGGGAAATAGTTCCAAAGCATCTGTCTGCTAAAATTGACTTTACAGTCATTCGACTCATTGTATAAACGCCGACTTGCGCTGAGATTCTCCTGCTATTGTGGGACAATCTAAGCAGCAGGTATTGTTTGCTCATGGCACCACAACTTTAAGAAGTCTGTGTCAGATTTGTCGTTTTCAACTGCACTGTTAGTTCTCACAAGGGAGTACTAAACATTTCATTTGCTTCAGTGGTAGAAGGGCCGCAATTGAAGGAAGTGTTTCTGTGTTTAAGGGACATGTGAAAGACACTAACATCACAATGCTGTGAATTAGCTGGCAAGTTTGTCAATTTGAATGACACAGCATGAAGTCTCTGAGAACAACCTATATAGATACGCAATAACAGAAATGTTACATCTTGTCTTTTACTACTGGTATAACTTTACCTGCTGTTGGATGCAGAGAAATGACACATTGTTCTGGAGTGAGAGATTTTGTTTTGGCACTGTAGAAATTCAGTGAAAGCTTTTTTTAAAAATGCAAGCTACCCTGCCCCCTGTCTTTGGTATCTCATCAGCCACTTGTTGAAGGGTGAGCCATACCCTGCTTCAGAAATAAAATGGTTTTACCACTCGCTGTGTTAAAACAACTACTCGCATGAAAAAGTTGCAGTTTTTGCATGGGTCTTGCTGTTGAACTAAAAGCAGTGATGCCGTGTACAAAATTCTTGTTTAACTGCAAGGCTACAAAGCTATGCAATAGAAAATTTGCCTCAACATTGACAGCTTACAGTTACATTATCTGTCTCTCAGTATGACTGACGGTAGAAAGAGTATTCCCCAACATGAGCTGACTGGAACAAGTGGGAGGAGCTCGGCTGCGACTTCATACTGTAGTAATCGGCTCTGTCTTGTGTGTGCTCTTTCAGCGACGTGTAAATGTTGTTACATTTTACAGCATCAAATTACACTGCTTTGAATGCTATCAAATGAAACCACACATTTTCCTTTTATTGAGACAGGTTGAGCTGAAATACTGGTATTACAATAATTTCTCTCAGTCCTGTCAGATCTCAAGCTTAACCTACAGAGAGCAAGGCTAAGTGTTTCAACATGTGTACAGTCATTTTGTGTCAGTCAGGTTCCTGGTGACGTTTTTGTTTCTTCCTGTGTGTCAGAACCTCTGTAAAAAACAACAACTGTTTTTCACACGGCTTCTGTATGTTTGCCTGCATTGTTGCGTGGCTGCACACGTGCGTACTGTTCCCCTGACAGTTCATTTAACAGACGTTTCTACAGACCCAGCTTTTGTTCAAGGTTTGAGACAGTTGCAAATGTTCCACCTGAGTAAACTGTCTAATGATATTCAGATGAGGTAATTGCTTTTAGTTGTCGGCTCAGTTCAGTTTACACATCTTTGTGTATGTGTACTTGCTTCCATCTAACATCTACCTGCTTCCGTGTAATGTCTTCTAGTCTATGATCTTTTAAAAAAATGCATCATTACATGTGTTACCAAATCAGTGAATGGAGCAAGTGTTCCACATTGTAACGTGTAAGCAGCATGCCAGAAATCCAAGCTGCAGAAAATTGAACGCTTTGTTTTTCCCATGATAAAAATTTGTGAAACTGAGCTATGATTGAGCAACAATCTGCCGCTGCGTGTAAAATTTATGTTTTCTGAAGTACTGAGCAATAGTCATTGCAAACGCGTTTCCCAGAACTGCCGAAAAAGCAATGCTGACAACATATCATTCATCTGCCTATAGTATCTTGTTCAGTGAACATTTGACACTAATGTAATGGCAGATTGTTTATGTTAAGTTACCGGTAATATGTTTTTTCTGATTACAGTGTCACCTTTCAGAAACTCATCCCATTTAGCCAGCCTCAAGTTTCAAGCTGCAGATGTCTGGCAATAGCAGTGTGCATGCTCTGTGCCAAGCAGTCTGTATCTTATGTATGTCATTTCTGACAGGCTTGTGAATAAGTGATGGTTTGTATGGATGTGAGTGCTTACTTGGTTTTAGGGTAAATGCGGTAGACTAGACACGAATTGCTTGCATGTGTGTGGTTGTGTATGCGTGCATTTACTTTTAGTTGATCGTGTGTGTTCAGGTGTGTGAATACTGAATGCGTGGATGAGAATGGAGAGAGAAAGAAAAAACCATTACGGACTGCATTTCCTTCCCCCACCCACCCACCCAAATTTTTTTTTTCCCACAGTGGAATCGGTCAGTTGCGTCTATGGCAAACTTTGTCTCTGACTCTGTTTACTCCAGCTAGTCTTTTGATATAGTGTAGTTGTGGAAGGTATATGCTATTATTACTCATTTGTCATACTTTAATTTAGTGGATGTCTGTACTTCAAGGCAGAAAAGTAGCAGTATAACACAGGTCTTGTTTTGAGGTGTTTCTGAGAAACTGTCTCACTTGTTGTAAAGGAATAATTTAACACTGCTGATTTCCATCTCTGTATCATCTGCGATGACTTTTTCATCAAGTCAAGAAATGAGACCATCTGTCCATCCGTCAATCGAGACAAGATTTGTGCTTGACCTGACAGACCTGCATGAACAGTCATTCCTCCTTCATATGATTGTGTGTGTGTGTGTGTGTGTGTGTGTGTGAGATGTAGCCAGCTTTCTGTGCTTCCTGGACCATCACATTATATAATATTGCAGAATGTGGATATGTGCTTGAAAATGAAATGCACTTGTAGTTAGTGTGTAAGGATGCTAAAAATAAAACTTGCCTGTTTCTGCACATTCTGTATCTTTCAAATGATATAAATGTTATCACATCTGATCTTTATTGTTGAGGCTGAAGTCAATTTTTTTTTTCTTTCTCTTTTTCAAAAAAATTAGACAGGCACTGAAAGTCATCTTTTTGCTGATTCTTTGTTCTAGGGTTGGAAGTTGCTGCAGTAGTGCATGCACTATTCATGCAGAATAACATGGCATTTTAACTGAAATTCTACCGTATGTGGCTAGGTATTGGTGAGAGAGGTGAGGAAGGTTTAAAACAATTTCTGCGCAAGCGTGCATGTTGGTTTGTGTGGAAGGTGTACAGGCCTGTTTTGTTAGGCGCACGTAATTTGTGAAGCATTTCATTTGGTGTTAGTGATGAACTGTACATTCTTTGGTGTTCGCACACACTGACCACCTCCTCCGTGTCCTGTCATTATCTACCGTGTGAAATGTTTCTGTATTGATGGTGTTATGATTTTATTTGTGTTCTCAAAGCCTTGAGATGATTACACAATGTGCAATATCATAATATAAATTGTCATACTTGTACAAACGTTTTTTTTTTTTTTTTTTTAGCTTATCTTTTCTCTAGCTTTTACCAAGCTCCTTGTATGATAAGTACTTTATTTAAGCATACAGTGTCTCAAGCAAACAGACAATGTTCAACATGTCCATACATCAGTTTTGTTTTGTCAGTGTCATGTGACATGCGTGAGATAGAATTCATGTGTTGTGAATTGCTTCCCCTCACAGGTTTCTTTGCTGCACTTGGTGAATACCAGGTCAACATTTCTGATACGTACATGCATTGGAAATGTCATTTCTAGTTTAGATGTGAAGTAAAAACAAAAATAAACATGGATGTATTAGCTTGTTTGGTTCTCTTTTTGTTTTCCTTTCTTTTTTTTTTTTTTTTAGCTTTTCTTTAGAAAAAAAAATCCTCAGGAATTGTTTGTAATAGGTGGGTATCATACTGTTACTTCTGCCAAATTCACCTTTGCAGTGATGTTCAAATACTGCCCATTTCTGGCGAAACAAATTATCTTACAACATGCTATCCATACAGAGTGAATAAAAGCAGCATATATGTACAGTATAAGTAACGCCAGATAGTCAATATTTTGGCTGTTCTATCGCCTGCATCAGGACTTGCCATAGGCAGAACATGAATTGTTGAAAAGACTCGATGGTGGCCGACGTGATCGGTGTTAAGATATGGCGTAATTCATATTTATGGTAATTCAGAACAATGTTGAAAAATAATAAAAATCCATGCCAGATTCTTTGTTTTTGAAAGAAATGGGTGTGGAAATTCAGTGGGGAGAGGGAGGGGGGTTGCGGTTACACTGACATTTTGATTTTGAGAATGTTGTAGGGCACACATTTTTTGGTTCTCCAGAATGTAGTTAGCCAGTTTGTCGTGCCAGACTGTGGGACTGTGGACAGATGTTTTGTGAGGGCCCCAGATCAAGCAAATGAAGTCAAAGTACCGGTAATTTAATTTTGAAAGGTTTGACTTGGTTCTAAAGTGAAAGGCACGTTTGCTTATTTATGTCAGTTTAGAATGATGATAATAGCACAAAAACACCTTAAGAGTTCATTGGGAATTCCCCCCCCCCCCTCCTCCACCCAACCAGGAGAAAGGTCTGTAGGCTGGGAATCGGTGTGCCTCTGTGTGTGTGTGTGTGTGTGTGCGCGCACATGCTGTGAACTGTGGGCATTGTCTCCCTTTTAATTTTGAAAAAAAAAAGAGTAGTTTTATTATTTATTTGTGCATATGTGTGTGTAAGAGAGAGAAAAGATGTTCTGGGTCGTAAAAGACAGGCTGGAAAAGAATGCTTGTTCATTAAGGCAAATGAGGCATCCTTTGCCACAGACCGTACCATTGAATTAACAGTAGTTCAGCCTTTGGTGCCCAGGTGGGGGAGGCACATCAGTTCCATGTCCATGCACTGCCGCATAGGAATCTCTACTGATAGACCTGTAGACATGCACAAATCATTTTTGCATAGTATAATCGCATGCCCTGCACATGGACATGATCCAGTTGTAATTAAATTTTGATGTCAGGTTTAGGCTCTGAAATAGCGTAGTGTTCACGGCTGCATGTGTTGTACCACTATGAGCAGAAAGGTTCTGTCCAATTGCGCTTTCACTATCAGCCCTGTTAATTTTATTTTGATTATCATTCAAATTTATCATGCTGTTTCCATATATATTATGCATGTGAGCTGCCTTTTCGAGCCAAGAGCTTGAAGATGCAGAGGTGTTTTTTTTTTTTGTTTTTTTTTTTGCCCTCATGTCAGTTTTGGGTGTATTGTCTGAATGTTATGTTGTAGATGCCACACTGTCAATTTAGTTCAAATAAATATTATTTCCAAATCATGTACACCCTGCGTATCACTGGTTTTATTTGTTTTTCTCCGCACATATAATGATAGTAATTATGGACTGTACAGGATTACATAGCGTGCCCAAATCCGACATCAAATCTAGGCTTCATGCGACGCAAATTTCCAGGAGTCAGCTGGTTGGGGCAGCCACTGAGTTGAACACTTTAAATTTTTCACCCACATACCTGGCAGAAGGCATTCTGGGCCCATATGTAAAACTCGAAGGTTAATTTAACCCACGGCTACGGGCCTAACCCAGATTAGGACAAAAGAAACCCCAAAACAGAATTAAATAACAAAGGAAGCGAAGAAAGAAAGACAAAAATCCTTCTATAACGGCAGTGACACCTTGCTGGAATGGACCCTCTTCCTGACAAAAAAACCAACAACGAAAATTTAACCCTAGAGCTAGTTTAGTTCGAGGTTAGACTCTAACCTCGGGCTAAACTCCCTAACCCTGACTTTTACATGTAGGCCCAGAGCTATACTTATTACTAATCATTGCAGTACAATATTTCAAGTGTACATGCGCACACCACGAGCGGAACCGTTTCAAAACATTGGTTGGTTTCTGTGAATGTTAGTGGTCTTGAAATATGGGCATTTCAATAGAGAAGATCTGAAACATGTGGCAGTAAATGTGTACTGCATGAATGTGCCCTCTTTCTTCTCACTGTCCCTGTCTGTATCGCATGTGTTACAGAATAGCGCTTACTACATTATGTCTGCCTCCATGACCGCAAATTTGGAAGCTGAGCTGACTTGGTAGGAACTCTTACACTTGTACACTTGATGATAATGATTTTATGAGTATTAGAGAGCAGTCACTCAGTCACTACATTTCCTGTCAGCTTGATTACACCACTGTCTGTCCACTCCAAAATCATCTCAGTGTATATGAGTGGTAGTTGAAATCATTTCGGGGGGCGTGCGCACACGCGCGCGCACACACACACACACACACACACACACACAAATGAAGAAAAAAAACACATAAACATATGCACAAAGCACCACCACCCCAAAAACCTAAACAAAAACCAACCAAACAAATAAAAAAACACCCAAACAAATACCAACCAACCAAACAAAAACAAACACCACCCCCCCAAAAAAAAACAAACAAACAAACAACCCCCCCCCCCCCCCCTAAAAAAAAAAGGGGAAAAAAAAAAAAGAGGCAAAACAAAACAACAGCAAACAAACCAAATCCAGAAAAACAACAACTTCAAAACCATTGGTTTATAATTCCTTTACCATGTTTTTGGTGAGTTTAGACATGCATGTTGTATACATGTATTCCTACGAACGCGACATATTGTAATTATACTTGCTGGCTACTTTCGTTGTTTGCAGCCCACTGGTTCGAAAACTGCCCACAACCCGTGATACCCACACCAGTCTTTGCCCACACGCTGTGATAATAACCGCTTCGTTACCACAAGTGCCCTCTGATTTGAAAGGTCACGCGAATATATTATATAGGTCAAAAGTCAGTCAATATGTCCGACCACTCGGATCAGCTTCTCACGAGCAGCGAAGCAGACGACAGTTCAGTACGGTCTGGTTCACACGGAAGCGAAAGCTCATCAGAGACAGTAAGGACCGCAACACTCTTTTATTTCTTGATTTTTGGCGGGGCAGCC
>JACVVK020000090.1:1065000-1075000 GCA_018292915.2 Batillaria attramentaria
ATGTGTGTCGTCAGCCGGTAGCCGGTGGATCAGGTATCCCGGAGATCAAGTGTTACCTGAATGGAGTGAAGGTCCCGAGGGTGGCCCGCCTCCACACACTCGTCGCCAAGGCCGTCGGCGTGCTTTTCAGTGTGGCTGGTGGTAAGCAGAGTTGACGTCTGCTGTTGTTAGCCCCCCCCCCCCCCCCCCCCTTTCCCACCCATCAACCTCCCCCCCTCCTCCTCCCCCCCCTCCCCACACACACACACATACACAAGCGACCAGCTTCCTCTCTACCAGGAAAGCAAATTGCGCACTTGTTATCTGTGCTTCTGTCAGTGATCAAGGCGAGTAAAGCTCGAAGAAGATAAAGAGCTGTGCATGTAAGATTTGTCGTCTTTTGTCAATGGCGAGGGTATGTTTAGAGATGGAGGCAAACAGTTGAACCACCCCCTCCCCCCCCCCCCCCCCCCCGCTCCCCCCACATCTCTTTGGAGACGTGCTTAGTAAACATCTTCCTTGAATACTTTGAAAGTATCAGTACTCTTGTGCAGGTCTGTTCGTGGGTAAAGAAGGACCCATGATTCACAGTGGGGCCATCATCGGAGCCGGGGTACCACAGGTAAATCTCTAACCTACTGTTCACAACCGCTGTTCCTTCGTTTATTAGGGGTGACCGTGGTAGAGCCTTGGACTTCTAATGCTAGGGTCGTGAGTTCGTATCCCGGCTGGGGTCAGATGTTTGTGCTGGCTTTTTTATCGTTTGCCCCGTCTTTGATATCACCCGTATGTGGTGGAAAAGGACGTTAAACCCCCAAACACCCACCCCACGCTCCATGATTTATTATGCCGAATCAGCAATCACGCTTAATCCTCGCCTTTTTCTCGTTGCCCCGTCTTTGATATCACCCATACGTGGTGGAAAAGGACGTTAAATCCCAAAACAACCACTCACCCGTTTAATACCTTTTAACTTTAATATTTAAATCTCCTACCAAACCGTGAATCTTAACGTATCGGGAGCCGGTGTGGTCGAATGGTAGAGCGTTGGACTTCTAATGCTCGGGTGGTGAGTTCGATCCCGGCTGCGGCCAAATATTTGTGCTGGCTTTTTCATCGGTGCCCCGTCTTTGATATCACCCGTTATGTGGTGGAAAAGGGACGTTAAACCCCCCAAACCCCCACCCACCCACTCTGAACGTATCAGCTCACAGACATATAAAAAGAGTCAAACTTGTTCAAGTGGCTTGTTTTGGCAAAGATGATTTCCCGAGTGAAGTAAAAATGTCTACCCCAGAACCGAAAGCAGTGAATGAAGAGTAGACTTATAAAAAGACGAAGAAAAGTAATCGTGGTTATCTGATCCCAATAAGATTGTGAACGTCAATTCTAGAAACCTTACCTGCTGCCGACACATTATTGTTAACGTACTTTTTTTACTACACTGCAGTTTGAAAGCCTGGCCATCGAAAGATCAGCACAAAGTATTCATTCTTCAGGACGGACAGGTGAGTAACGAAGAAATCTTCACTGAGGCAATGAACTGTCTGTGGTTTGTTGACTTTGAGGTGATCATTGCTGGAATGAAGGCAAAATTTGTCACCGACGCGCAAAGCACCACTCACCTGTCGACTTTTAATAATAATAATAATAATGATGATGAATAATAATAATAATAAATAATATAATAATATTGTACTTATATAGGCGCAAAATTCTCACAAAGTAACTCATACCAACAAATATGCAAACACACACACACAACACACACACACACACACACACACACACACACACACACACACACAGCAGCAGCAGCAGCAGCTGAATCAGGAGGAGGTAAGTGGGTCTAGCAGCCTTTTAAAGCCGTTTAAAAATCCTGGTTTTGCCTATTGATCACGCGATGTGGTAAAACGTTCCTCTCGGTTCCGGGGAGCCGGGGTGGCCGAATGGTAGAGCGTTGGACTTCTAATACTCGGGTCGTGAGTTCGTATCCCGGCTGGGGCCAAATATTCGTGCTAGCTTTTTTTTTATCGTTGCCCCGTCTTGATATCACCAGTATGTGATGGAAAGGGACGTTAAACCCCAAAACACCCACCCCTTACCCTCGTCTCGGTTCCATTGGCGAACGGCTGTACAAGTAGTAGAAATTAGGCCCCGAGTCTGTCGTGGCTAGTCTTGTCGTCTGCTGACTGTGAGGTCAGTGACTTTCGTGCACTGTGTTCGTTCGCTGAAGTTGAAACGCTGGTGATCATGGACTTGGGATCATCGTGAATAATCACCAGTAATTTTTTTAGTGCGTTGACCAAAGAGAGAGTCACACTCAAACGTGACTGCGTTACAATGTCGTTTATAGTTCTGCTGTACTTCGGTATATATCTTGTTGCCAGAGACACACATGATTTTTTGGCACTTTCGCCTGGTTTTCCCAATCTCAGTCACGTTTGGTAAATGAATCTTTCAGTCGTGAATAGTTAATAGAGCCATTACAGTTGCTTGTTTCGTGATTCAGCTTGCAAACCGTCTGAGCAGTAATTTCAACAAGTTCTGATGGACTTACGTGTATGCATGCACGCGTCTAAAGCACGCGTATAAATTCATAGTATTATTCACGTGCAGGGACAAGCGCGACTTTGTGTCGGGAGGAGCAGCGGCCGGCGTGGCTGGTAATCTGTAACACGCACGCACGCACGCACGCATGCACACGCACGCACGCACGCAGATTCAAGACTGAAGAACCTCACAGTTACACTCTACTATTCTGGGTGTCCTTGTAAAACGGTCATAATTTGTAAACTTGATAACATCAAATAACATGCACAATTCAAAGTTCTGGTGACAAGAGGAGGATATTGCCATGAACAGACAAACCCCCCCCCCCCAAAAAAAAAAACAAAAAACAAAAAAAAAACCCAACAAAAAAACCAACAACACTTTTTGTGAATTTGCATTAAAAATCGCCTTGAATTAACTGTAGCCCAACATAAATGTGGGTATACAATTTGTTTTTTCTCATGTTCTTTAAACATTATCTGGGAATCTTGGTTTTCTGATTTAATGTTGGTCATGACATAGAAGCCAAAGAGAGACAATACAACGGCCGGGGATCTTAGCATTTTGGCTTTTTAGCCTTCCTCAGGGCTAGTGCTTAGATGCAACCCTTTACACGGACATAGTATAGTTGTTACGGTGATCCTAAATGTTTGTGTCCTACAGCGGCGTTCGGAGCGCCCATCGGCGGAGTGCTGTTCAGCCTGGAGGAAGGTTCCTCATTCTGGAACCAAAAACTCACCTGGAGAACGGTGATGCTTTTGCGACACTGAATTTTCTTTCTTCATTATCATCATTTTTCTTCATTATTGTTATGTTTTTCATTATTACCATTTTCTTCGTTATTATCATTTTTTTCATTATTATCATTGTTTTCCTTCATTATTGCCATTTATTTCTTCATGATCATCATTTTTTTTTCTTCATTATTATCATTTTTTTCTGCAATCAGTTATGCTTACGAGATAAATGAACGGTTAAGCCCTACAAACCTTCTGCACTGAGCAGACGCAATAGAAAAATTACAAAGAAAAGGTCTTCCAACAGATCTCACATTCCCGTAGCATACACATTCTCACTAGACTCATCAAAAGCTTTCATAAATGTAAAGAAAAAAAACAACACAAAAACAAAATAACAACAACACAAACAACAACAACAACCTCGAAATATATAATTAACCCATTTCATCTTTCCATTCGCTTTTTTCTTCTGTTTTTTTTTTCAGTTGCTTGCTGTTTTTCATATTCCATTTCACTGTCTCACCACGCTGAAACTGCAGCTAAACTGAAAGGGCGAAAGAGAGGCAGTCAGAGCTTTTTAATTAAAGTGTCTCTCTCCTCTTCCAGTTTTTCTGTTCCATGGCGGCTACCTTCTCCTCAACTTTTTCCTCTCCGGGCTTGACAGCAACGCATGGGGTTATTTCTACTTGCCCGGTTTGATCGACTTTGGAGTGTTCAAGGTACGCCTTGAAAGCATGATACAGAGCGTTTTTTGGGTACAGCTAAAAATTATCGGGTACATATTAGCGTCAGTTTTAACTTGTTCACACTTCAGTATTCTAAAAGCTTTGGCCTTTTGGTCTGCTGAAGCTGTCATCATCCAATTTTCTTGTTGGGTGAATGGAAAAAGAAGTATGACGTCATCGTTTCCTGTTATTGTAGAGGGGCACGTACATAAATGTGCGCATTAAGAACAGTTTTAAAGACCCCGTTGCTACCATTTCTTTTAAAGGATCACAGACCGTTCTGAGCTGTTTTAGTGGTGTCTGGGTAAGTGGGTGGGTGTTTAACGTCCATTTCCACCACATACGGTGATATCACACACGGGGCAACGATGAAAAGGCCAGCACAAATATTTGGCCCCAGCCGGGATACGAACTCACGACCCGAGCATTAGAAGTCCAACGCTGTACCATTCGGCCACCCCGGTTCCCCTTTCGTGATGTGTAGCATCACACCACTAAGACACATACACAAACACATGCACAGACAGGATTGCGTTCAGCTGGTTGAAGCGAAAACGCAGTAACTGGTACCAGGATGGGTGGGTGGGTTTTTGGAGTTTCACGTCCTTTTATTTATTTATTTTTTACTACTTTATTGTCCCTTTTGGGAAATTCGGGCTGCTTTCCCCAGGGGAAGCGCGTCGCCGCGGTGTAGCGCCACCCAGTACCTATAATTCCTTTTTTTTTTTTTTAAACAATTTTGCAATTTTTTCGAAGACGGGACAACGATGAAAAAGCCAGCATAACTTGAAATAATGGCAGTCGGGATTCGAACTCACGACCCGAACATTGGAAGTCCAACGCTCTACCATTCGGCCCCCCCCCCCCTCCCCAGCTGGTGGCAGTATGTGTCGCTGACGACAATCGACAAAATTAATATGGGGGACGTCGTATCCGCACGGTTGAGTGTTGCTCGTCTGCACAGCCGTCAAGTTAAAGCTGACATTAATATGTACCCGACAAGTTGCTAGATGTGCTCAAAAGGGAGTTCCATTTAGAGTGTAACATGCTGGTTTGAAGGTGTCCCATGAGAGGGTGAAGGCTATTTTGGAGCCCAAAGGAGGGAACTCGTACAGGTCTATTTTTAGACGGACGTCACCTGAGGTCATGGGATTCCGGAAACGCCCGATCAATCGTTGAGGCTGATGTCACATGCGGGTGTTTTAAGCCCAAACGAACAATGAGCATGGCGTTTTTTTCCGGTTTTCTCGTGTAAGATGAGGCCACAACATGCCTTTGCCCTGATTGTTCGTATTTTGAACTGTTTTCCATGTTCGTTCGAACAAAAACGTTTCCCGTGCGTCATCGGGGATCCGGGGTGGCCGAATGGTAGAGCGTTGGACTCCCAATGCTCGGGTCGTGAGTTCGAATCCTGGCTTGGGCCACATATTTGTGCCGGCCTTTTTCTCGTTGCCCCCGTTTTTGATATCACCCATACATGGTGGGAAAGGACGTTAGACTCCTAAACACCCACCCAGCCAGCAGCCAAGGAACCGTGAATCTTGCCTGATTTTCACATACAGGGCCAAAAACGAAATAGAGCCAGAAACATGGGGTACTCGTGTACGGTACGATATGTGTTAAAGACGTAGCCTAAACTTTTCTAACTGATTTTGTTTCCCCATCACCAGCTGTTTTACACACACACACACACACACACACACACACACACACACACACACACACACACACACACACACACACACACACACACACACACACAATGAGGGTGGGTGTTTGGGGGTTTAACGTCCTTTTCCACCACGCACGGGTGATATCAAAGACGGGGCAACGATGAAAAAGCCAGCACAAATATTTGGCCCCAGCCGGGATACGAACTCACGACCCGAGCATTAGAAGTCCAGCGCTCTACCATTCGACCAACCCGGCTCCCCCACACACAAGAACCGAGTGACTGACTCAGCAGAGAGAGAGAGAGAGAGAGAGAGAGAGAGAGACCTACGCTGCTTCCAAATTTCCCTTTCCAGTATTTCAGTAAGAAATATTCCCAGGTGTAACATATCAACTCCCTAGCATGGCTGGCGCTTTGAACCTTTAGCTGCATTGACCCGGGGTACGGAACACGGTGTAACATGCTGGTTTGAAGGTGTCCCATGAGAGAGCTATTTAGGATGAGAATGCATATGGCTGGCGAAATCTGACAAAATAGATGGTTTCTTTTAAAAAATCGACAATAATAATTTTTTTCTCTCCAGATTTTTCCTGCAGAAAAAGCACTTTTGTACAGGAAAAAGGGTTTTCTGAAGAAAATTAGACATTGTTTTGTTTTGGTCATTTTATCATATTTAATCCATATAATCCATGCACTGTAGACGAGTCCATCCATATAATCATGCTTTCTCGTCGTAAATCGCTGTTTCATCGGACACCTTCAAACTACTACATTACACCCCGCTTGAAAGGCCCCGGCCAATGCAGCGTCATCCAGCTCTAAGCTTGAAGCGCCCTGGCTTAAGTAATGCTGGAGACGATATTAGACGGTATTTTACTATCTTTTCGTTTTTTTTTTGTTTTTTTTTTTTTTTCTCACACACAGTCCATGGTCTTCTGTCCCCAAAGGATGGGTGTTGTGATGTTTTAAGTATTGTTTTCTGATCCCCCCCCCCCCCGCCCCGTTTTATTTATTTTATTTTATTTTTATTTATTTATTTATTCAGTTTTTAATCTATTAATTTATTTTATTCTTATTTTTTCCCGTGCCGGGTATGTCAGTATGTCAGCAGAGTTACCTTTTGTTTGTTGAAGTTATGTCCCGTTTGTTTGTGTCCCGAGGAAGGCGAAAGCCGAAACGTTGACCCGTGCCGACCTTTGTGAAAGTTAAGTGGTTTCTGTCCCTTTTATGTCGCTTTTATTTATTTAATGCTGGAGAATTCCGTCTCGGGTGTCACATTCGCCTGTTTCCTGTGGCAGTGTCAAAGCCGGTCAGACGACGGTTGCAAGCTGTGGAGCGCCGTGGATCTCCTCATCTTCATCGTGATGGGCTGTGTCGGCGGATTCCTGGGCGCACTGTTCAACGGGGTCAACGGCTTGCTCACCATGTACCGCATGCGGCACGTGCAGAAGAAACACAAGGTCGTCAGGTCAGGGCAAATGTCTGGTGTTTTGTGGGCGTTAGTTTTGGTTAGGGGTACGGGGGTACACACGCACACACACACACACACACACACACACACACACACACACACACACACACACACGCACGCACACGCACGCACGCACCACGCACGCAAAGGGTCATATCATGGCGTATCTCCGCTTTGGATGTTCGTACCCCGGCTGGGGCCAAATATTTGTGCTGGCTTTTTCATCGTTGCCCCGTCTTTGATATCACCCGTATGTGGTGGAAAAGGACGTTAAACCCCCAAACAGCCACCCACCCGCTTTGGATAGCGTGACTCCCGACATGGGGGTATAAGGATGGGGTAAAAAGGTGAGCAACTTTGAACGTCTCCCAAAACGGCCCTCCCGCAAAATTAACTTGCTGCACGTGCAGAAAAATCACCAGGTCGTTACACCAGGGAGTATAATGCCTTATTCTGATGGCGTAGAGCTTGGAGGGGGGTGGGGAAGCAAGGATCGTAAGTGAATATAACTTATCCTAACCAAACGACCGTTAACTCAATTCCAACCAGGTAAGTTTGGGGTTGTGCACCAGTGGTCTCACATTATTCAACATGGACTTAAATTTGGCTTTGTGGGAGAGGAGCACATCGTGTTTCCTACAGTAAAAGCCGTTAAGGAACCGTAACTCTTGCCTGAATTTTTGCATGCAGGGCCAAAACCAAGAAAAGTCAAAAACATGGGATACTCGTATTAGTGACGTGATTTACAGTACGAATTGTGTTAAAGAATGACCCAGTGGACAAAACTCAGATAACGACCATACGGACAGCTCTCCTATCTAGTGACCCAGTATTGTATGGCGTTATTCCGCAAAATCACCAACAGCACATTGTTTTTTCATCCTTTCAGGGTTCTTGAAGCCGTTCTGGTTGTCATGATGACCACCATAATCGCTTTTGTGGCAGCCATGACTCTTGGAGATTGTCGGAAAATTCCAGATCCAACGGATACGGTAAGGCCCAGAACGGGAGTCTGCCCTAGAGCTATGCTACGGCCCCCCCATAGTGTAGTGGTTACAATACAATACAATACAATACAATACAATACAATACAATACAATACAATACCATACCATACCATACCATACCATACCATACCATATCTTTATTGTCTATTTCATGTTATATAAAACAGAAATTTCTCTTCTGCAGTTCAGCCACTGACATCGTTTAAGATAATAAATAAAAGCATTCAGTGAAGTCTCTCTCTCTCTCTCTCTCTCTCCCACACACATACACACACACACACACACACACACACACACACACACATACACACACACACACACACACACACACACACACACACACACACACACACCACACACACACCACACACACACACATGTATTAGCACAGGAAACAGCATGCATTAAAAAAAAAAGCAACAGCAGCAACAACAACAACGACACCAACAACATTGTCTTCTGTAACACCTGGTAATCTTAGATTCTGGCCTTTTCAGGTCTCGTTCACATGGCCAGCAGTGCAATATATTGCGTATGATGATAGGGATATTTTGAGGGGACATGCGCCCTCACACGCAACTGTTTCAAAACAAAAGCGGTCTCCTGCACAACCCAGTAATAAGACATAAGACATTTATTAAATTTCCAAAAGAGGAACATTGGTTTGTGGTCTCTCATAAAAACATAAAACATGCCAAACACTCACTCATACGGCCATGCACACTCATTCCACCTATTTACATGTTCGTACACTCGTACCTAAAAAATCTATCACAATGTTGCAGTACTATGAATAAATTACAACACTACACTATATTACCTTTGTCACGTTTAATTGTACTCGAGAACGGTTTGCCCGAGTCGGAAGGCTTCTCGAAGGCTTGTCAACAAACCTAAAGGCAAAAAAAAAGGTAGTCTTGTAACATAACGGCCAGAGAAGTATCTCGACAAGAAACGTACCGAAAACTTTAACGAGATTTCTAGCGGTAAGCCGACATTACCACAGATCAGCAAACAAAGCAAGAACAAAGCAGAGGTGCTGAAATTCCCTGCGCAACAGCTTCCACCTTTTTAGCCCGTGCACCACACGGATCCCAAAAGGCGTGTCGGAGAAATTAAATTGGGCACGAGACATTTCCCAGGGGAGTGTCCTCCATTAACCAAACGGCGATTTCCGTCTTTCGCTTGATTCTGCCCTTACCAATCTAATAAGACACGACAGGGGGGAGGGTGGGGAGCGTGAAGGGGTTGGGGGGGGGGAGACAAACCACAAGCATTATGCGGAGTTTTATGTGAGTCTTTTGTTGGAGTTTCGCATTTTGAGGAGGTGAAAGTTGTAAATGAAGCTGTTGATGCGCTTTACAATACCCGCTACACCTTTCCCTTAACACTTTCCGTGCTGGCTGAATCCCGGCTGGGGCCAAATATTTGTACTGGCCTTTTTTCTCGTTGCCCGGTCTTTGATATCACCCTTAAGTGGTGGAAAGGACGTTAAACTCCCAAACACCCACCCCCGCCCCCACCCACCCCTCCTGGCTGATCTTAAACCCCCTGCCTGCCGGCGCCAAATGTTATTTAACTGACGTCACTACAAGTGCCACTAGTGTCAGCGTGTGCTGATTCCAAAACAAATGGGGGTTGAGAGACTTTGGGGACTGTTCGCCTTCACTAGCCTAGGCCGATTTAACTCGAAAATGGCAGCGGCCTGTCGTTCGAGGAAACTCGCAAATAGCAGGGAAATGGGAATTTTTTTCGTGCAAATGCAAGACATACACTGTAGACGAGTCTGCACGTGAAGTTAGACCCGATTTCGAGAGTGAAAATCTACATAAAGTTCCTGCCCACCATGGGGT
>JACVVK020000090.1:1080000-1147500 GCA_018292915.2 Batillaria attramentaria
TCTTAGGTATCGTATGTTCATAGTTTACATTCATACAACTTAGAGGTCTTAGGTATTGTATGTTCGTAGTTTACATTCCCTACAACTTAAGATATCTTCAGTGTCCTGTATTCATAGTTTACATTGTACAGCCTAGACATTCACAGATACGTATGTTCAAAATTTACTTAACTCAGAGATCCCCAGACAGGAACGCTCGAAGTTTACATCCAGTGTATGCCATAATTATGTCTATGTATTGTATGTAAGTGTATGACTTGTGTAAAATGACAAAACGAAAAAAGAAAAAGAAAAAAAAAGTTTCCATCCATACAAACGAAAGATTGCCGGAAACAGACGCGTTCACATCCATTGTGTGAGAAATGAAACAGAGTAATCTTTGTGGACAGGAGATCGAAAAGAGCAAAAGGGATTTTCTTTGCTTGAGTTCAACGCCCGGTATTTCAAAACAAGACCAATTCTATTCTGCTGCACGTGCAGTATCTTTGACGTAGGGCCAGTCCGTCCCCGGGTGTAGCCTGCAAGCGAAAAAGAGCACACGGACATTAAAGAAGAAGAAGAAGAAAAAAAACCAAAAAAAACAGGAATGAGAACAAAATAAAATCAATAACTGTGCGTGTGTACTGAGATCAGTTGTGACTTTTACCGATGACGTACCGTTTCTAGAGGTTGTAAATACGGACGATGCTTCCAGCAAAAGTTTCTTCTTTCCAAAACGTGTTAGCTTAGTTGAATGTTGTGGCACTATTTTCATATCCTTGCGCAAAAAAACCCACTTGCGCGCACAAAGTAAACAGGTGAAGAAGTCTTCATTTTCTACCCATGCAGAGTTCTTTGATGATATTTTTTCCCTTTTATTTTGGTAATTTTGCACAAAACTGTAAGGATAGTACAGTGCATTTGGTAATTCAGTCGCCAAAGCATTTTGGGAATAATTTTTTTGTAAAACTGTTTCTTTGTGCATATTTATTGGAAATAGATGTTTAAAAACGTGTGACCTACCTTTTCTTTTTAATCAACAACGGATATGATTCTGAAATAACGGACGACCTCGACATCACTGGGCAAAAATGTGAGGTGGAAAAAACAATAAAGTATCGAAATGAGCCTAACTGATACCTCACGAGAACCTCAAGTGACGATGATGTCAAATGTGATGTTGTTCAGTAATTGACGTATTCTCCTGAAACCTTCATGAGGCAGTAGGAAAATGACGTCAGGGAGTGACGTCAAAGTAAGAGTTTGGAATAGTTTCATTCCTTGAAAAGGGCTTGTCGGGTTCCAAAAAAAGCAGTGGAAATATCGATTTAGGCTGGTTTCACTGACGTCAAGAGGAAACAGAAAGACAGAGAACACTGTCTGTAACTTCCTTAATAACCTTTTCTCCTGCAATAGCCTGAATAGGTTTATAAAAGTAGCACCATAAAACGTTATCTTTGGCGACTGAGTTAGGGGCTCCATAAAACGTTATCTTTGGCGACTGAGTTAGTAGCTCCATAAAACGTTATCGTTGGCGACTGAGATACCATACGCACTCTACCGGCTGTTTTAGGGTACAATGGGTATTCATCATTTTCCCCCACACATCTCTGTTGCAGTGTGTTCGGTTACAGCAGCGTGTATTCTGGTACCTACGCGCTGATTGGTGCAGCGGCATTCCTCGGGGGCGTTGTGCGCATGACAATTAGCCTCACTGTCATCCTGATTGAGTCGACCAATGAGATCTCCTACGGACTGCCTCTCATGATTGTCCTAATGGTGCGCGACCCAATCAGCGACCTTGTTTGTTTTCACCCACTGGCAAATTGGCAGTAACGTATTCAGTCATTGGTCATTTAGTACAATGCCACGCCAAAGGCGATTGCTTCTAGAATTTACCTTGTTGATACCCTAGAGCCATAGTGGCTGATTTACTCTTGGGGTACCCTTTCGTTTTTTTTTTCTCTAGAGGGTTTTTCAAGCGGTGTGAGACAGTTGACTCTAGTCTAGGTCCGCTTTCCAGACATTCGATTAGCTGAGGGCAGCCTGGATAGCCGAATGGTCGAGTTTTGAACTTTCAGTCCTCGGGTCGTGAGTTCGAATCCCGGCTGGGGTCAAGTTTTGTTCTGGCCTTTTACTCGTTGCCCCGTTTTTGATATTACCCGTATGTGGTGGAAAAGAACGTGAAACTCCTAAAAACCCACCCACCTACCCGATTAGCTGACTGACCATTTAAATCTGTGTGTGTGTGTGTGTGTGTGTGTGTGTGTGTGTGTGTGTGTGTGTGTGTGTGTGTGTGTGGTTTGCATATTTGTTGGTATGAGTGCGGGAGTGCGCGCATTGAGTCACTTTGTGAGATTCTGCGCTATATAAGTACAATTCATTATTATTATTTTTATTTAATATGTGTGTGTGTGTGTGTGTGTGTGTGTGGTGTGTGTGTGTGTGTGTGTTGTGTGAAGAAATATCGAGTGTGCACGTTAAAGATCCCGATCCATCTAGGAACCGCGGAGTCGAAGCCAAGTTGATGTACACACCGTACATGCGTGTGCACAAATCGGTTTGAGAAATCCAGCTAGCGACACACGACCCTGAGGGGACCAATCAGAATTTCCCTAACATTCAAGTAATGCGACTTTACGACTTGCCGAAAACGATAAAAGAGAGGCTAAAATGATGACTTAAGTGATGTCTGTCTGCGACAGGTGGCTAAGTGGACTGGCGACCTGTTTAACAAGGGGTTGTACGACATGCACATCGACATGAAGGAAGTGCCCATACTGGAGTGGGACATCCCGCAAGAATTCCACAGGTGCTGCTATTACTGCTACTAATACTACTTCTGTTACTATCGCTACTACCACTACTGCTATACTACCGCTGCTAATGCTGCTACTACTGCTTCTGTTTGTACTGCTACTACTGAATACTGCTAATGCTACTACTACTACTACTGCCATTACTACTGCTACTACTAACTACTACTACTATTGCTACAACTACTACTACTACTATTACTACTACTGGTACTGCTACTACTACTTCTTCTTTATCTTCGACAACTACTACCACTACTACTACCGCTACTAGTACTACATGTACTACTAATTTATTAGGCATTGTCCGTCTTGTCTGCAAACATATGTTTAAAGGCACAAGCCTCAAAGGTTTACCCGCCGATGAGGGGGAGTAACTCTGAGAACTCTCAGCCGTTCCAGGCATGCCGCTGAAAGCTGCAACCAGAGCAATGGCATTTGTGTGTGTGTGTGCGTGTGTGCGTGTGTGTGTGTGTGTGTGTGTGGTGTGTGTGTGTGTGTGTGTGTGTGTGTGTGTGTGTGGAACCTAGAGGTTTCATAAGGGTTTTGCAAGTGTAAATGTCTCATCGAAAAATACAAGAATTGAGAGTTACGTCCCTTACCAATGCGCGTACATTTCTTTTGTTCTACGTACTGCAGTCTCAGTACAATCAAGGCAAGGATAGTGAGACAGCTTTTTTTTTCTTCTTCTTTTTTTTTTTTGCCCCAACTATTTTACCGGTTCCAGTGGTGTTCCTCCGAGGTCCTGGTTGGAATCCACGGTGGGCTCGGAAACTGGGGCAAGTTTTATTATGCATGATGATGGAGATGAGGATGATGGTAAAATGATGCCATGGAGGTCCGTGTGGTTTGGGACTGCGGGACAGGGCCGCATTCCACGCTTCCTGTCATAAATATCCCGGCACTAACCAGTTTCGGGAACTACAGCACCTGCGGTGCCGGCCATGTAATCATCCACATCATAAGATGTGCCATACCAATTAGGGAAGCACCCCCGAAGTCGCACCCGTGAAGTGGGCTAATCTCGGTTGTGTGGCAACAGCCTCCCCATTGGGTCCATAGCACACCCGCTCTGGGCAGGAGCCTACCTACGTAGTACAAATCCCGCTTGCCTCGGCTGGGACTCGAACCCGCGTCTCCCTGTCCATGGTCCGAAGTGCTAACCACTACACTACGGGGGCCGGTAAAAAAAAATAAAAAAATAAAATTGAACTTGTGAATAGATATAATATCCCTGCTTCCTGCGATTATTCCGACCAACAGCAAAGTGTTATACGTTAGCAACAATAGTCATGTTTTCTAGCATTATGAAGACATACGACCACAAAAGGGTACAAATCAGGTCAATAAGAAGAAGCGAAAATATTGATTTTGGTCTACATTCACGTATGCCCAGAAGAAACGGAAAAGCAGAGCACACTGACTGTCGCCAAATTTATTAGGACACCGGCCCCCGTAGTGTAGTGGTTAACACTTTCGACCATGGAGAGGGTTCGAGCCCCAGCCGAGGCAAGCGGGATTTTTCCTACCTAGGTGGGCTCCTTCCCAGAGTGGGTGTGCTACAGGCCCAGTGGGAAGACTGTTGCCACACAGCCGAGTGTTACCCACTTCACAGGCGCGACTTTGGGAGTGTTCCCCCTGGTATGGTACATCTGATGATGTGGGTGATCACACGGCCAGCCGCAGGTGCCGTTGTTCCCAGACCTGGTTAACGCAGGGATATTTATGACAGGAAGCGTGGAATGCGGCCGTGTCCCACAGTCCCATACCACAATGACCTCCATATCATCATCATACCATCATCATCATCTCCATCATCATACATAAATTGCCCCAGCTTCCGAGACCTCCGTGGATCCCACCCATATAACCTGGGACATAACCTGGCAGGAACGCCACTGGAGCTGGCGAAATCAGGACAATACATTCAGAAAAAAGCTTTAACCTTACAACAACAACAACAACAACAACAAAAAAGTTTATCACCGTCCGAACTTGCTGGCGAAAAGCAAACGCACGTGACGATATCTGTCGACCGAGAGATCACTTAAATGAGTCCATGGGGACAAAACTAGACGGAGACAGCCATTGAGACGTATCGAATGGTGCCTAGAAATGACATTTTAATCACGCAGGGACAATAGACACGAAGAAGCCAAGACATAATCGGCATAACAAAGGCTGTTTATTCATTGGATGGTCTCACTGACGCCTGTGGGGACAAAATTATGTTAAAGCGAAACCTTTCCCGGGATGGAAAGCATCTTGCTGTAGTGTAGGACCGAATCGAACACGCACGCGCGCACACACACACACACACACACACACACACACACACACACACACACACACACACACACACACACACACACACACACACACACACACACAGAGTTGAATTCTCAACACATAACGAATGTTAATATCAATGATTTTTCTTTTTCACGCGTTTGCACGATACAGTTGTACAATAACCATTCGTAATCCTGATCTTTCTTTAATTACAAGTAAAACAAAAACAACAAAGAATACTTGTCAGTCTGCCTGCCTGCCTGCCTGTCTTTCGGTCTGTTTGTATGCGTGTCTCCGTCTCCGTTTATCTGGCTTCCCGTTGATTTCATTTCTGTTCCTACCAGACTGAAAGCAAGAGATATTTTGGAGACCCGTCGACTGTCGGTTGTCTTCCCTCAGACGCGAGTAGGCTCCCTTGTGAAGATCCTGCGGACAACGGCACATAGTGCTTTTCCCGTTGTCAGCCTGCTGGGCAGCGAGGGAGAGAGCGCTTCACTCGTATCTTTTGAAAACCACAGGGTGAGTGTAAATGACGAGATGATAAAATTATTTGATGACTTCGGTTAAGTCTCGTTCAAGGTAGGATCAGTTCCCCCACAGGGTGAGGGGTATCTTACTTATTTTTCTCGTTTTTAGTCCTCTCTTTTATTTTGTATTATATCCTGGTATAAGTGTGTGTGTGTGTGGTGTGTGTGTGTGTGTGTGTGTGGTGTGTGTGTGTGTGTGTGTGTGTGTGTGTGATGTGTTTGTGTGTGTGTGTGTATGTGTTTGTGTGTGTGTGTGTGTGTGTGTGGTGACCTGTTTTAAATTATGATCACAGTATAAGGAGCGGAGCGAATGCATGTGTCTGAAGACAATTTTCTGTTTTAAAATGTATTTTTAGAACAGATAATAAAGTATTTTTTGAATTTGATTTAACAAGAGGCTGTGTATGATTGAACCGGTCATGTCACTGTTAAGATTTTAGTTATTCTCATCCCCTGCTTTGAGTAGTTTGCCAACTGTCTGTTCCGTTCTTACGTCTATGCGGGGAGGCCGGGGTAGCCGAACGGTAGAGCGTTGGACTTTCAATGCTCGGGTCGTGAGTTCCGAATCCAGGTTTGGGCCAAATATTTGTGCTGGGCCTTTTTCTCGTTGCCCCGTGCTTGATATCACGCTTATGTGGCGGAAAAGGACTTTTAAAGCCCCAAACACCCATCCCGAAGTTCTGTATGGTAAGGTTGTTGGTTTGAATTTAACGTCCTTGTCCCACGCCATACAGCGCGGTGGTGAAACAAAATGGGCGGTGTGGGTGTTTGGTGGGTTTAAACGTCCTTTTCCACCACGTAGGAAATGGGCGGAAAATGACGTTAAACCGTAAACCCTTAAACACCAACCCATCCTTTCTCTGCCTCTTTTATGCCTCTCTGTCTGTCTATTAGTATTACCAACTCACGTATCAGCGTGCGCGCACGCACGCACGCACCACCCTCCCCCCCCCCCCGCAACCCCCTACCCCCCCTCTAACACACACTCACACACACACACACACACACACACACACACACACACCACACACACACATCACACACACACACACACACACACACACACACGCGTGATGAAGCTCAGTTGAATCCAATAAAAAACTCACGACCAGAAATTCAACCAGTCCAGCTTTACAGCAATACATTTTACCGCCGCCAGACACATGTTTCTGTCACGTTTTAGCAACTCAGCGTCTTTCCTATAGCAATAAAACCGTACGTGACGCAGATACCTGTGCATAAACCACTTTCTCCTGTTTTGTGAGAGTGGCTGCCTTGAACCTGGTCTGTGTAGAAGTTTTGTTTGTGGCCGATATGGACAAGTCAGTTTTACTGTGCCGTCGTGATGACTTTGAATCGCAACACTGGTCGTTATGGTCCATAAGTCTGTTTTATAATAGACGACTCCAAACGACAAACCCCCGAGGGCAAATGTCCCACCCCCTTACTTTGCCGTGTATTGGTAAAACACAGTACGTCCATGGCGTCGTTGTATGGAAAAAGGGGGTGATTTCAAGATGAAAGAGATTGACGTTTATACCTAATTGTCTTTTTCGTAAATGACGTCAGTGGACTTACTGCTTCTCTTTCCACGTTTCAGTCATATCAAACTACATGTGTTTCCCTCGTTGTGGTGTCTGGCAAAAAGTTTGCAAAACCATACCACGTGTTGTGCTCATTATGCCGCGGCCGCACACGATTGGCTGAATTCTGGGGGCTCGCCCCCTTTGATTGACAGGCGTGGAGTCGTCTGTTGTATGCCAGTGCGCGGAACAGGCTAGTATTGATTAGATTATCATTATCACCGACGCGACTCGCTTGCCAATTTCTTGAAGTGTTTATTGTACTCACTGACAGGAGAACGATCACGTGGACACGTTCGTCAATGACGGCGTGACGTCACCAGTGGCGAATCAACTTGAAGAGTGAGTATCGACAGAGGGAGGGCCCCACACATATGTACCAACGCAGACTGTCAACACAGAAACTCACACTGAATGATGTGTGTGTGTATGTGCCGGGTGAACTTTTGCAAACGTATTGTTAAGTCTGTAATAGACTTAGGTGATTGTGCAGGGAGACTGAAAGAAGTATTTGTGAAGGTTAGGAGTTGCAGATTCTGTGTGTATTCTGGTTGGAGAGACTTTTGTCTTTATTTGCCTGTCTGTGTCTGTGACTGTGTCTCGTTGTGTCTCTCGTTGCCTCTGTCTCTGCCTCTTTGTGCGTGTGTGGGTTTCTGTCTGTCTGTGTCTGTCTGTCTTCTTCTCTGTCGGTCTCTCACTGTCTCTCTCCCCCTTTCCTTGTCTGTCTGTCTGGCTTTCCCATTCTCTGTTTGGCTGTCTCCCTTTCTCTGTCTGTCTGTGTGTCTGTCTGTGTGTCTGTCTGTCTGTCTCTCTCTCTCTCTCTTCTCTGTCTTTCTGTTTCTCCCTCTGTCTGTCTGTCTGCCTGCCTGTCTGCCTGCCTGTCTGCATGTCTCTCTCGCACTCTCCTGTCGTTCTCTTTTCTCACCAGAGTATTGTATAACTCGAAATTTACCTTCCGCTGTGTGCATGCTTTAGCTTTAGTTTACAGTAAGTAAACTCTAAGTATCACAGGTCTCCCGTTCGAATCCCGGCTTGGGACCAAATATTTCTGCTGGCCTTTTCCTCGTTGCCCCGTCTTTGATATCACCCTTATGTGGCGGAAAAGGTCGTTAAACTCCCGAACACCCACCCACCCACCCACCCACCCACCCATCACAGCCCCCCCCCCCTCCTTCCCTGCCATAATGTAAGAGGATTCCTCTATGTGAAATGACATCTTTGTTAAACCCAAACTGTACTGTTTGCATTTTTTTTGGTTCCTGTTAGCATGGCAGATATCCACTTCAGAAAACGCAGCCTGAAATTCGAAGGAGTGATACTGAGATCTCACATCACCATGGTGCTTAAGAAAAGGGCGTGGTTCCGCGAGGGGGAGGAGGTAAGTGTGTGTGTGTGTGTGTGTGTGTGTGTTGTGTGTGTGTGTGTGTGTGTGTGTGTGTGTGTGTGTGTGTGCTTTGTCCCTTGAGGAAGTCTACAAAACTACTATGTTTTGAAGGAAGCTCTACATTTGTGTTGTCTCAGTTGTTTTTTTAGCTGTGTTTTATGTCGGTCACACACACACACACACACACACACACACACACACACATACACACACACACACACACACACACAGACACACACACAGACACACACACACACACACACACACAGAGCAACAACAACAACAACAACAACAAGAACAACAACAACAACAACAACACACTGAAATATAAATACTCTGTACCTGTGTGGTTGGTGAAAAAAGTATTTTTATCGCCATCTCCTGTCTTCTGTTAAACTAAGACATTATTACAATAGCCGCCTTCTCCCTAGCCCTACTTTCCGCCCCCCAGAACCGCCCCCCTCCCCCTCCCCCTCCCAAAATTATCTCTCCTCAACCCCTCCCCTCCCCCACAGTGATTCCCGCCTGCCCCTGGAGCAGGGACATGACCTTGATCCGGAAATCAATGGTATGACCCAGAGATCCAGAAAATCAAACGTTCTGCTGCCGGGTTTCTCACAGCCTGACCTGGAGACTACCGCAGAAAAAAACCACACACACACGGACGCACGGCACACACTGAGAGAGAGAGAGAGAGAGAGAGAGAGAGAGAGAGAGAGAGAGAGAGATGAATAATGACTTAACAATGAATAATAAAACTTTATTTTCCAATGGGTAAGGGAGTTAACGAAAATAATCACTTTCCGTACCTACCGTTGCTAAAGCTACCCCCCCCCCCCCTTCCGAGAGAGAGAGAGAGAGAGAGAGAGAGATTGTCTCAGAATCTGGAACTGCACGCACGTTGCCTGGTATTGTTTAGCGCCCGGCGGGTTGTACAGAAGAGCTGTCAGATGTGCCAGCGTCACTTTAGCCAGTGGAGTGTCTGTCACTACGCTACGGTCACTGGCACGTGAAACACACAGAACCATTCTTCTACAAACACGTGATACAGCGTATACATTCTAACTTCTGTGTGTTCCAAGTGCCAACAACAAAGAGCCCCCCCTCCCCCACCAAAAAAACAACAACAAACAACCAAAAACAAAACAAAAAACACAAACACACATTCAAACAAACATACAAACAAACAAACAACAACACCCCCCCCCCCAAAAAAAAAAAAACCAATCAAACACAAAACAACAACAACGAAAAGCAACAAAAAAACAAACAACAACAACAACAAAACAAACATAAAACAAACAAAAAACGAAAGAAACAAAACAAACAAAACAAAACAACAACAACAACAACAACAACAAAAACCAAAGAGAAGAACAAAACATGACCAAAATCAAAAGCAAACAAAAAAGACAACCAAAAACAAACAAACAAACAAACCAAACAACACCAAAACAAACAAAGCAAAACGAACAACAACAGCCTCCCCCCCCCCCGCCCCCGGCGTCCCCCCCCCCCACACACACACATACACAGAAAACAAACACAAAAACAAAACCCCGACAATTACATTGGGTATTTAGAAAGTTGAGGGGCCATTTTTGTCCAACAGATTACTTCATAACAAAATTACACGAAAAGGTCGGCTACTACCCAGAGCGGGTGTGCTATGGACCCAATGGGGAGGCTGTTGCCACACAGCCGAGACTCACCCAACTCACAGGTGCCTCCCTTGGTATGACACGTGTCATGATGTGGGTGATTACATGGCCGGCACTGCAGGTGCCGTAGTTCCCGGGCCTGGTTAACACCGGGATATTTATGCGTGAGCACATGGACCACCATAGCATCACACCATCCTCTTTGTCCTCCTCATCATACATAATAAAAATTGCCCCAGCTTCCGCGCTCTCCGTGGATTCCACCCATGACCCGGAAGGAACAGCACTGGAGGGTGGGTGTTTGGCGTTTTAACGTCCTTTTCCACCACATACGGGTGATATCAAAGACGGGGCAACGATGAAAAAGCCAGCACAAATATTTGGCCCCGGCCAAGATTGGAACTCACGACCCGAGCATTGAAAGTCCAAACACTCTACCATCCGGCCATCCCGGCTCCTACAGCACTGGAGCAGGCAAAGAGATGGGGCAGAGGAAAAAAGACAAGAAATACAGTGCAGACCTCATTTTCTACCGCTCACTAGAATCTCACGTTTTTGTCTGCGCGCATGCCCTTCTTTTGGTTTTAGCCCTGAAACCGAGAATCAGGCGAAAGTAGCGGCTCTTTTACGGCTCTTTTGCAAGGGAGAACGCTTTGCCAACATGCTGTTTGATAGATCTGAACTTTTGTCGTCTGTGCGTTGGAGAGAATACAAATATTGACGGTCGCTGAAGCCGCCATTTAGGTGTTAATAGGCATTGGTGGTGAGGCAGGGTCTGGCAAAAGTTATGATGACACCGGGACATTTATGCGTGGAGAGCGGCCATGTAACGCAGTAAAAATGTGGCTGCAAGAACTGTCTCCCGTTCCAAAAACACTGACCATATCACACCGGTCCTCAAAGATCTTCACTGGCTTCCAGTCAAGTTTCGCATCGACCATAAGCTTCTCTCCTTGACTTTCTCCTGCATTCACGGCACTGCTCCACTGCATCTGGCTGAGCTCATACCACTCTATAGACCTTCACGCAGCCTAAGATCTTCTTCCCAGTCCAGACTTGCCCTTCCAGGCTACTATGACAACACAAACAAGAAACGCTCTGGTGCACGGGCTTTCAAGAGTGCAGCTCCTTGCCTCTGGAACAACTTGCCAGCTCACCTCAAGTCAGGTTCTGCGTCAGTCATGACCTTCAAGCGGAACCTCAAGACGCACCTTTTCTCTCAGTTCTAATTTTTTTTTCTTTTCTTCTTCCCCGACCCCAAAGGCGCCGTGAGCATGCTTACTGCATGGAAGTTCTTTTTGTAGCGCTGTACAAATGGCCAATCATCCATCATCCATGATTTGGATGTTAGTTTTGAGCCAGAATCTGACAAGGAAGGAAAGAGAAAGACCTGTCTTGTGTGGCGGTGAGTACAGTGTTACAAGTGAAAGACTCTTTGGACGGTTAGATTCCGAAACTAGAAGTATACATGGCGAAACCAGTAGGAGGAAAAGTTTTTCTCATGTTTGAGGAATTTTAAAGACAGAAGAGACTTGAAACACACAAACGTGAGTTAACTGAAAGTGCAAGCCAAATTTAACTCCACAGAGAAATAAATCAATTATGAATTTGTCAGTGAGCCCACTGGTGCGCAACCTCGGCGGCCCAAACTGACTTGGTAGGAATTAAGTTTAAAAAACAAAAAAAAAAGCAACGGCCCCCGTAGTGTAGTGGTTAGCACTTCGGAGTATGAACCGGGAGACCCGGGTTCGAGTCCCAGCCGAGGCAATCGGGATTTTTCCTACCTAGGTCGGCTCCTACCAAGAGCGGGTGTGCTATGGGCCCAATGGGGAGGCTGTTGCCACACAGCCGAGATTCACCCACTTCACGGGTGCGACTTTCGGGGTGCTTCCCTTGGTATGACACGTCTTATGATGTGGATGATTACACGGCCGGCACTGCAGGTGCCGTAGTTCCCGGGCCTTTTTAGTGCCGGGATATTTATGGCAGGAAGCGTGGAATGTGGCCCTGTCCCGCAGTGCCAAACCACACGGACCTCCATAGCATCATCTTACCATCACCCTCATCTGCATCATCACGCATAATAAAACTTGCCCCAACTTCCGAACCCTTCGTGGATTCCACCCATTACCAGGGAGGAACATCCCTGGAGCCGGCAAAGAGTTGTGGCAGCAAAAACAAAAAAAAAAAGTTAAAAAGCAGCACTTTTGAACTTTTGGATTTTCGAAAGCTAGAACTTTTGAAACTCGCAGTATCTCCCTGTGCATCATCCTCACTTACAATACCGATTTCTGTGTTTGTTATTCAATATCTGGACACATTCCACATCATTAAACCTCTCATTTTGATAATTGTTGTGAAGTAAATGTTTCAAAAACAAGCGTGAAACTGTTCTTTTTACGATCAGCGCGGATATTGTCCTTTCATAGTTTCCACGGATCTGAAGTCCTGATAGAGTCGTTTAGATTTTATTGATTGTTTTGTGATAGCAGGTCAAGTTCGTTGTAAAGAAAAAGGAGAGTTGCTGTGAATTTGAATAAAAACAGTAGACTAACTGGGCCATTTCTGTGTGTTTCTTTGGGAATTGTTAGACATACAACGGTTTTTTTTTACCTTCGTAAAGTTTGTCTCTGTCTGTCTGTCTGTCCCTCTGTCGGGGAGCCGGGGTGGCCGAATGGTAGAGCGTTGGACTTCTAATGCTCGGGTCGTGGGTTCGTATCCCGGCTGGGGCCAAATATTTTGTGCTGGCTTTCTCATCGTTGCCCCGTCTTTGATATCATCCGTATGTGGTGGAACCTGAAAGGACGTTCCCCCCCCCCCCCCCTCTCAAAATATAATTCGTTGCTCGCTCAGCTTTAGGCCTCAAATACTCATTCATTCACTCTCTCTCTCTCTCTCTCTCTCTCTCTCTCTGTGTGTGTGTGTGTGTGTGTGTGTGTGTGTGTGTGTGTGTGTGTGTGTGTGTGTGTGTGTGTGTGCATGCGTGTTTGTGTGTGTGAGTGCTTGTGCGTGCGTGTGCGTGCGTGGGTGGGAGACAACGATTGCAAGAGATGGGATGTTGTAATTGCGTCTACAAGACAGATTCCCTTATCGAATGTCTAATTGTCAGTGCAAATACACAGAACCTCGCTCGCTGTAAGGTGACGCCCAACCGATTTTCCGCTTTCGTCCTTGGATGAACCAAAGTCCTCCCCCCTCCCTTTCCATCCCCCCTCTCACCCCCAGCAATCAAATTCAGGAACGTGATCACACTTTCTTGCTGCCTGCAGGTTGCCAAACGAGTTTGCTTCTAAAGGCTGCCTTACACGTGGATAGATTTCGCACTATCCTATCGACTATCGGCCGTTAATCCGTTCCGATAGTCAGCCGCTAGTCTATCCACCCCTGCGGACAGCCCCCTATCCGCTATATATCCGCGATAGAACTGGCTTCTAAATTTCTATCCACTGGTCGCTAGTCTAGCATTCAGCGACCAATCAACAGTAGGGTGGTCACGTGAGTCGTAACGTATTCAAGATGGCCGAGAAGATGGACGACTGTGCCACAGCAAGGTTTATCGAGCTAGTGAGAGAAAATCCAAGCATATGGGATACGAGGGACGAAACTACACGGTTCGTCTTCTTCGGCAAGAATAGCAACAGCGGCCGCAATCACTTCCAAATCTTCTTCTGAATCATCTAAATCGTAGTCCGCCATGGGAGCCGCCATTTTGTCTTCAGGGGAGAGTAGTCTCGCGTGACTTTCCATATATGGTAAACGCGTACTACAGGACTGTCGCTCAACTATCGACGTGAATGGCGAGGGACCCTCCACCAGTCGGCTAGACTGATGATAGTCGACAGGACAAGGATAGGGCGACTTCTAGCAACGTTTAGGACCAGCTTGACGTTTGAAGGTTTTTATTTTGCGTGAAAGGCATGTGACGCGAACACCATCGTCGGTGAACTTACTTCTCTTAAAGGAGCTGATTCCAACTTTGCTACGCCAGATTAAGTATTGGAACACTTTCGCTCGTGAGTGCGTCTTTATACGCTCGAAAAACTCTCTCTTGATGATTATAGTACAGCTCTTAGTGCGATACGTTGTTGTAGCTTAGCGCGAGCAGTCGAACATTCAAATTCTGCGAGTGTTGTTCCAATAAGCTTGTGTGTGTGTGTGTGTGTGTGTGTGTGTGTGTGTGTGTGTGTGTGTGTGTGTGTGTGTGTGTGTGTGTGTGTTTAAACTTATTGTAAAGCGCTTTGAGCCAGCTGGGATATTGCGCTCTATAAAAGCGAAATATTATTATATATTATTATTATTTGTCTAGTATGTATACTATGATAATCGGGGAGCCGGGGTGGTCGAATGGTAGAGCGTTGGACTGCTAATGCTCGGGTCGTGAGTTCGATCCCGGCTGGGGCCAAATATTTGTGCTGGCTTTTTCATCGTTGCCCCGTCTTTGATATCACCCTATGTGGTAGAAAAGGACGTTAAACCCCCAAACACCCACCCACCCACCCTACTATGATAATCAGAACAGCTGAGAACAGTTTGTTAGCACAGATATGCTGGAGGGTGGGACTTCAACATTTTGACTAGATAATACTTGTCTGTAGTTTTTTTCCTGTGTACAGGCGCTGTTGCTACAATTACTACGTTTTCCATCGACTAACACTTTGGAACAGTTGTTTTTGTAACTGCGCCTGTGCGCTGGAAAGGGATATTTTTTTTTTAAATTTTTGTTTTTGGGACATAAAACATATACATGCCACAAACATTTATGGACAACAGACCTACATAGACGGACATATCATATTACTCTAAAGAATATCATGTAGAACAAACATATACAACACATAACTCACACACACACACACACACACACACACACACACACACACACACACACACACACACACACACACACACACGCACACACAATGATCCAAATAGCAATCCAAACAGTGATAACATTAATAACAGTGTAAAGAAGGGATAATTAAACAAAAATAATAGACACAAATAATCAACAATGCACACACTCACAACATACACAAACATTCCATCTAAGTAACGAAAGGGACATGTCTTAGAGATAAGCAGAGCTCCGAATGCAACACACAGAGGTTTGATGGCCGCGTAGACGAGGCTGTCTGTCAACGGCGGCCGCTCAAACTCAGTGAGTTAAAAGGTGGAGTGTAGTCACCGCAGTGTCGCTGGCCGCTGGGTTTCGGCTTCAGTCAGCTGAACGCAAGCTAGTCTGTGTATGCATTTGTGCACGCATTACACTGGTGTGATGCTTAAAAAACAACAACAACAAAAAACAACAACAACAACAACAACAACAACAACACCCAAAAAACCGCTACTTTATTATCCCTGTCAGGAAATTCGGGCTGCTTCCCTCGGGGAAAGCGCGTCCCCGCGATGCACGCCACCCAGTACCTATCCTTTTTTTTGGTCAATTTGTTGGAGGAGGAAAGCCGGATAACCCGGAGAGAAACCCCCGATGAGCAGTCCAGTAGCCAGGAAACACCGGTATCACATATCACAAGCTCGACCTGGGCTCGAACCCACGCTTCATCGCCGTGACAGATGTGACGGCCGTTCAGTAGCGCAGCGGCAAAGTCCGACGCGCTAGCTGTTAGACCACCGCTTACCCGCTGGCCACAACCAAAAAGTTCGAAAAGAACGACCCGTGAGCCTAAAAGATCTTTAAATTAGGGCCTTTAAATTAGGGCCTTTAAAAATGGGAAAAGTTTCCATCGTTTTATTTTCCTTTTTCCATTGTACATTACTGTCTTACTGTGAAGACACGAATGGGTGGGTGGGTGTTTGGGAGTTTAACGTCCTTTTCGACCACGTATGGGTAATATCAAAGACGGGGTTACGAGAAGGACAGCACAAATATTTGGCCCACTCCGGGATTCGAACTCACGACTCACGACTCTGCCATTTGGCTGTCCCGGCTCCCGCTGTTAAAGACGTGCAGATCTGAACTTATCTACACCTCTATGAAGTAATCGAAATGTAGACGTATTGAGTTTCAGGTGATGCAAACAATTTAAATGCCGGACCATTTCAACCCGTCTTTTTTGCAAACAAGTGAAGAGGTTTGGGTAAATACGCACTGAAGGTCTATGTTTATTTTTGTGAGTCGCGCAGAGGAAGAACGCACGTTGTGAGTGCATTTTGCTTACAGTGCAAGTACAACTCAAATCAGATTTAAGGAGATGGCATTGTTTAACGATGCGTCGTTTAATGTGTTTCTTTCTTCTTTTTTTTTTTTTCTTTCTTCCTTATCTTGCCGTAGTTTTTCAAAAACTTGTTATCTTTTTATCCAAGCTGGTCGAGTTTTTGCGACAAATGGTTGGGTTGTCACGACAAAAACCGGACAAATCGTGCAGAGTTACACGCACTGCGACTGCGTACTGTCGGGTTTTTACAGCAGATACTAGCAGTTTTATGCACCTATTTCGACCGGAGTACTCTTCTTATAGCCATTGTTGACATCCTATAGCATCGGGAACCTTTAGAGATAAATGCCAAGCAGACACGGGGGTGCATTGTGCGGCTCGTCTTTGTGAGGAAAGCTGTTAATTCACATTGACGCGATGGCATTTACGTGTTTTGTCGACCACGTTTTTGTTTCGTTAGTTGCCCGTGTTCTGCGGAGTTCTCAGTTTCAGAAAGTCGTTGGTATTTAAACTTTAAACATTAGTGAATCACGGTACGACGTTTGTAGGTTTCAGAGAAGACTGTGTCCCTATCGTTGACCCTAACCGTGTTTTGTGTTTCGCTTTTTGGCTCTCGTGCGTAACAATGCGAATATATAATGTTGTAGCCCTCCGTCGTCTGTCTGTCTCAGTGTCTGTCTGTCTGTTTGTCGTCTGATCTACCTGTCTGTCTGTCGTCTGTGTTTGACAGTGTTTAACATTGACTTTTTTTGTCAGAAAATATATAAAGTAGAAAAACCAAACTTAGCACAGTGCTAGCTGGTGGTAAGGGCTTTCCAGACACACCATTCAAATTACCCTTCCTCAAATGTCAAGGCCACAGGGTCATGGAGAAAGTGCCAAAACCATGTTTTCTCTGTCTGTCAGTGACCACAAACAGCAGGCAAACTCAAACTTAGTACAAATGAAGTTGGTATGGAACTCTTTCACCTGTACAGTTTGGATGACATTGACCCCAGGGCTCAAGGTCACAGGGATAGGGTGAAGGTTACGAAAATCAGGATTTTGGCAGAAGAGAGTCGGCAGGAAATCATGCATCTTGTTGAGCTACCTCTGATACAGTCTTTGTCGTTCTAGTCAGTAGTGTTCTTTCAAAAGTGCTGCCTCGTCTGGACTGTGGACTATCTTACGTGTACGCCATGCATAAACCTAGGCTTCCTTGTCGCGTTGTGTGTCATTCAGGGGTCGTGACTGCAGAGTGAATTGAGTAACTGGACGATAAATCATTGACAGAAGGGACAGCCCACAGCGTGTTCGTTCTTGTTCTCGTAATTTCTCGTTCGAGAGGGATATCTCACTTAGCCCAGCAGCGTGTCATAATAATTATGTAACGTAAATTTCAGGTCACTTGAATGCGCGTCATTTTACATCAAATTTCGCTCTCTAGGTCTAGTTAGTGTCCTCCAGTACTGTTTGTCGGAGGTTTTGGCATTCTTCTCGTAGGGGGTTAAAGCGATGTTAGCAGACGATTGTTCTATAATGACGTACGGAAGACATTCTAAATGACGCGCCGCACATCATTATGTCGTAATCAGGAAGCGACTGTCCATGTGCTGTCGATTTAGGCCGGTGACGTAACTTTTCCCACCGTTGGTGTCGTGTGTATTTGGTGCGCTGCTGCCTTGTATATTGGACACTGGATTGATGTAATATGAATAGGTAGTTGTAACTTTTTTTTAAAAATAAAGAGCATGCAGTCAAATCTGACATATTGGCACACAGGCACACACACAGGCGCGCGCGCGCGCACACACACACACACACACACACACACACACACACACACACACACACACACACACACACCTTCGGAAGCGCAAGCGCGACCATGTCACACCCCTGTTAAGGGAATTGCACTGGCTGCCCGTTGTGTACCGCATCAAGTACAAAATTGCAACACTGTCCTTCCGTCACTTTGAGCAGTCCCTTCCTCAGTATCTTTCCGACAAACTTACCACGTATGAACCTTCTCGTACTCTCCGCTCCTCATCGGAAAAGCTCCTGAAGGTTCCCAAGTCCACCGCCATGCTAGTCAATGCCTTCATTACATCACGGCTTGACTTCTGCAACTCGGCTCTCGCTGGTTTACCCGCTGACCAGATCAATCGGCTCCAACGCGTTCAGAACAGTGCAGCGCGGCTTATCCTTCGGAAGCGCAAGCGCGACCATGTCACACCCCTGTTAAGGGAATTGCACTGGCTGCCCGTTGTGTACCGCATCAAGTACAAAATTGCAACACTGTCCTTCCGTCACTTTGAGCAGTCCCTTCCTCAGTATCTTTCCGACAAACTTACCACGTATGAACCTTCTCGTACTCTCCGCTCCTCATCGGAAAAGCTCCTGAAGGTTCCCAAGTTCAATCTAAAAACCTTCGGTGAGCGCTCTTTCAGTTTCTGTGCCCCCCAGGTATGGAATTCTCTGCCTCCCTCCCTTAGGAACACCCAGACACTCCCACAGTTTAAATCAAAACTAAAGACTTATCTATTTAAGACAGCATATGATCTGTAGTATCATCTTCCCCCCCCCCCCCTCCCCCCCCGCACACGTATTTAGTGTTTCATGTATGCGTGAGAATGTGGTGTGTGTAGCGCACTGAGTGCTCTTTGAGCAGACTACTAGCGCTATATAAGAGCTATTATTATTATTATTATATTATTATTACACACACACACACGCACGCACGCACGCACGCACGCACGCAACAGCAACAACAACAACATCCCTAAAACAGAAAAACTAATAACAAAAACGACAAATGGCTGAAAGACGCTTCGCCCAAGTGTCTTCGCCCACAGGGGTACAATTTCGACAAAACGTTATCTGATTATGAGGGTGGGTGGGTGTTTTGGGGGTTTAACGTCCTTTTCCACCACATACGGGTGATATCAAAGACGGGGCAACGATGAGAAAGCCAGCACAAATATTTGGCCCCAGCCGAGATACGAACTCACGATCCGAGCATCAGAAGTCGAGCGCTCTACCATTCGGCCTATCTGATTATCAGATTGTAAACACTCGCTGAGGTAACAAAGTGCAAAGCGTGAGGAGAAAACGTGCATTCTCTTACTTTTTTTCTGAACTGCATGATGAACGGGGCAGTTTTGACCAGACACTCTAAAATCGTTGAGGAAACTCTCGGGTGAAAAGAATTTTTGACAGTGTTTTTTTGTGACCTGTCCACCAGCCTATGTGTCTGCCTCAACAACAACAAAAACAACAGCACACACACACACACACACACACACACACACACACACACACACACACACACACACATAGACGCGCCCGCGCTCGCTCGCGCTAAGACACTTTCGCACCTGATCTGTTGGTCACAGTTTGAAATTCACGAAACAACCGAATTTTGGGAAAAGAAAGAAATAGAAGAAAGAAAGAAGAAGAAAAGAAAAGAAAGAAAGACTAACTTCTTAATTCATCACTCGCAACGCATCCAGCCGAAACACACACACACACACACACACACACACACACACACACACACACACACACACACACACACACACACACAAAACATTACAAGAAAAATACATGGTGATGTTAGGAACCTTTTATTCTGTGGATGCAGGGGCGATTAGAGCCGTACCACGTGACATAACTTCCACGCTGCCAAGCGAGTCATGGGAACATTACTCTGATGAAAATAGACGCATGCGCAGAACGCCATCACGGAAGTCACAGATGTCATTATAAACGTCACACTGACAATCAATAGGAAGTTTGATATTCTCACGGGTTGTGCTACACTGAACACTTTATTTTGGACGAAGATTTACAGTAACGTTATCACAGACCTTTGGCTCGCGATTTCTCGGGACTCCGCGTGATTTCTCGAGGATTCGTGAGAGGGAGAGGTTAGACTGTAACTAGTCTGACAGGATTTTTTGATCGTTTGATTCAACAAATTTTGACACGTGTGTGTGTGTGTGTGTGTGTGTGTGTGTGTGTGTGTGTGTGTGTGTGTGTGTGTGAACGAGAGAGAGAGAGAGAGAGAGAGAGAGAGAGAGAGAGAGAGAGAGAGAGAGAGAGAATATCTGTGTATATATTCTGTGAGAATATTTCCTATTTTATCAGCTGTTCTAGATGCTAGACTGAGTAGAGCAAACGTTAACATTCTCCTGCACTAGCACTATTTGCCATCAAGTTATTAGGAAATGCAATACGTATACCCTGCCAGCCGACGTAGAATTAAGAGAATGTTTTCAGCAACTGTTGGTTATTGTACAATTTACGAATTATAAAGTAAACTGTGGAACATGTCTAAACCATACAAAATACAACAGGGATGATTTTTTTTTTTTGAGTCGTTTTAGTGCTGCATCAAATTGACAATGAGATCGAAGCTGCTATGATAGAAAACTATCTTAGCTATATGTCGGAGTCACCTTTTGCGTGGTGTCCACTTCGTGCATTTTCATTAACTCTTTGTGTGCCAATAATCAGCAGACACCACTTCTGTCCCTTGTCGACGCGTCCTTGAATGGGAAGTAGGATGCATTCAAAGTTATATTACTTAGGGAAGAGAGAATTGAACTTCCCACTGATATCAACAAAATTTATGTGCCAACAAAGTGTTTTTTTTTTCTGGAAAAAATAAAAAAAAAATGCCAGAAAATGTGCGTCAGTGAAAGTGCGTCTTCAAATGATAATTAACGCTTGGTAGTTAGCCGTGATTTTCATCATCATCATCATTAGCTTGCTTTACGTCCTATGGCTTTTGGCCCTTAAGGACAAGTTGTTCCTGGCGTGTGTCTTTGGCTGCTTGGCTAGTCGTGATTTTCGTGCTTGGAAGGCCGTGTCTTTCAGCAGAATCAAAGGGAGATAAATCAGGCACGTGCGTATACTACGAATAAGCAGTGTACCAAGATGACAGTACAGAGTTTTTAAGCTGCTTTTCTGCGCTTCAACCTTGCACAATAACGTGAAAACCACACTTTTCCCTATACTGGCTATAGGTTCATTTCATTTCTACGCTGCTGAAAAAAAGGTCGCTTAGTGACATTTCAGCTGTGACCAGTTCTGCCCAATAAGTGTTAAACCACCGTCGTTAAAAAAAAAAAAAAAAAATGCTGGAAGGTGTCTCTAGCTGAAGTCTCTGCAATGTACAAAAGACTGCTTCCTTCGAGGAAATGTTGTTCAAAGTCTGTCCTGTTGTTGATCTATGAAGGTTCTTCCCAAAGTGTCGTATCTCAGCACTGTGTCCATTTTGTTGCTCGGCGAAGAAGAAGATTGTCGGCGCGTGGTCAGCTCACCTGTAGGACAGAAAAATGAAAACCTCAGTCGAGAAGGTTGCCATGGGTACAGAATATGGACTGGCGGTTCTTTTTGTGCGCCTTGTCTAACATGGAAGGCACTGGATGTAGTATACTTAGGATTATCATGTGACCATTGTTAATGGAAAATGGAACACACAGTTTAAGTGATATCCCCCCCCCTCGCCCCCTACACACACACACACACACACACACACACACACACACACACACACACACACACACACACACGTGTTTTCTTTCTTTCTTTCTTTCTTTCTTTAGTTTTATTTCAATTCATTTATTCTTACATTCATATTTTCATTTTCTTTGTCTTTTCAACCTAGAATTCAAATCACACGTTCAACCTTGACTATGCACCGCCCAAAACAACTTTGTGCGCCCTTTTTCTATCGTTTCTGGGCATTCACCAAAAAAAAGCCCTCGTCAAAACCGAAACACATTCACAAGCACAACACGAGAGCGGGGCCGGCCTGTGAACCATTCATTCACTCTCGATGCTGACACATAGACCTAGGCTCGACGTAATGACGAATTATGAGACGTGGGGAAGGAAAAACGTGTCAGCAAAAGAAAGAGGCAACGTTGATGGAAACAGAGAGACTGATGGAAACCCTACGAAGGGCTTATAATACAGACTTGGAGACAGGACAGTACAACCTGCCTGCGACGGTCGAGAAAAAGCTGCCTTTATAGATAGGTGATTGTTCATAGAAGGTCATTTTTGAAGGGGGATGAATGGGTTGGTTGGATGTTTGGGAGTTTAACGTCCTTTTCCACTCCGTATAGGTGATATCAAAGACGGGAAAAGGAAATTGTAGGCCACCATTAAAAAAAAGAATAGGACATAATAACAACATATAAAACTTGTACTAAAAAGCCTCAGTCACACACACACACATGTAAATCTAAGCGCTCTCTCTCTCTCTCTCTCTCTCTCTCTCTCTCGCGCGCGCACACACACACACACACACACACACACACACACACACACACACACACACACACACACACACACATGTAAATCTAAGCGCTCTCTCTCTCTCTCTCTCTCTCTCTCTCTCGCGCGCACACACACACACACACACACACACACACACACACACACACACACACACACACACACACACACACATGTAAATCTAAGCTCTCTCTCTCTCTCTCTCGCGCGCGCACACACACACACACACACACACACACACACACACACACACACACACACACACACACACACACACCCGTATAAGTCCAACGCACTCACGCCCTTAAAATATAACAACACACTATTTGCAATGTGTCATGCAATAAACCTGTTTAAGACAGGAGGCTCGCTGAGCGGCCGCTAAGGAAGGTTTCACTGTACCACGACAGTGCGCAGCGTTGCCGAAGATGCATCGGGGATGCTTGTGCAAATTGCTTGTGTTAGATGCAGTATTCAGAGCATGTTGTTCATGATTGTTTACACACAGAATTTCGTTCACTGGATCCAATGCCTTCAAAGAGATTGCCTGCTTTGTGGCATGATGCCGTTATTGTATTAAAAAAAAAAAAAAAAAGTTGAAAGACGTTTCGTCCACGTGTCTTCGCCCACAGGGGGTACAATTTCGACAAAACGTTATTTGATTATTAGATTGGAAAAACGCGCTGAGATAACAACGTACAAAGCGTGTGAGCAGATCATGCAGAAGGTGCGTCCTATCAGGTTTTTTTTTTTTTTTTTTGAGGGCTCTCTTCGTCTGTATATGTCTGCCTCGCTGTTCGCTTACCATCCGCCTCGCACAATTCGTTCCGCCGATGGAAACCGTCTTAAAGTCCCCAAGCGCAACATGAAAACCACAGCCGAACGTTCTTTCAGTTTTCTAGCCCCCATATGTTCGGAACTCACTGCCCGTCGAAATTTGTGATCTTCCCACACTGTCCCAGTTCAAATCTATCCTGAAAACCCATCTCTTCTGTCAAGCTTTTCACAGGTGAGTAGTCTGCCGTTGTTTCAGTGCCTTTTTAATTGTATATCTGCATCACAGACGTATAGAGATAGACGCACCGCGGTGCCGGAAAAGTGACGCCGCCGCGCGCCATGTTGCTAGTACCTGGAAGTGCCAGCTGTTTACATAGCGCGCATAGCATTGGCCAGACGCTGCATAGCATTGGTCCGCTTTATCTTACGTCACATTTCTGATGACGTCTTTCTAAAGAACTTTGTATTTCGAACGAGGCGTCCTATACACAGAGCCTCTGAGTTCTGGTATTAGTAAGATGGCCGCGATAGCGAGACTCGCAAGCAGCGGTGGCAGCGTGCGGCGGTGCGTCTATCTCTTTACGTCTGTGATCTGCATCAGGGTGTGTGTGTGTGTGTGTGTGTATGTGGCGCTCTAAGTTGCTTTGCTGCGGGAGTATGCGCTGTATTAGTCATGATGTCCATCTCCTGTAATCTCCTTGGGCGGATGGGGGTGGGGGGGGGGGGTATTACACAGACGCACATTTGTGTCGAAAGGGAAAAAGAAGCGGTAGGTACGCCCCCCCCCCCCCCCCTTCCTCCTCCCTCACAGTATTCCCATTCCAAAAACCCCTCCCCCTCCCCCCGCCAACAACACTCCCTCTTCCCCCAGCCCCCACCCGCCTGATTTTGCAGATTGTTTTTACTTTTGTTCAAATGCTCTGTAATGGGCAACACGTTTGGCCAGTTTACTTATCCCCCTGGAGAGGCCAAAACATTATGAGACTCCTACGCAACACACTGGTATGATGAATGTCCTGTCGTCACTGGTTTTTTTCCCCAAAGTCGGTCCAAGTGCGTGCATGGTATATTATGTCCGTCCTGTGGGTATTAGTGTGAATTTACGTTCAGCGAATGTCGTGCTGAAGGTTGCCCTGGAGGCGAAAGTTCTGGTCTACTTACTTCCTGCGTGCATCGCGCAGACAGATCTGTCATAATGATGACAGATAATAATAATAATAATACTTATAGGGCGCCTATCCCCGGGGAACGAGCTCTAAGCGCCTTACAATCTAAAAATGAAGTTAAAAACATAAAACAACACATTCTCTCAATGCACTGCGCGAGAACTACTAAAAAAGTGAGAGCACAGATTAAGAACAGATAACACAAGTAAAATGATAAAGGACAGGCAGAGACAATTAAAACACGGATGAATCAAAACAAAGACGGAACACACACAACCTAGATAACACAAAACACAAATGAGAAAAAGAACCAGGGATAAGAAAAAAAAAAAAGAGCAAGAAAACCTTAAAAGATAGCAGTAATGAGCAGCTAAAAGTAAGACACACTATGACTGCATATGATACAGACTGTATTACTGCCTTGTGGGTGGGGTGGGTGTTTGGGGGTTTAACGTCCTTTTCCACCACATACGGGTGATATCAAAGACGGGACAACGATGAAAAGGCCAGCACAAATATTTGGCCACAGCCGGGATACGAACTCACGACCCGAGCATTAGAAGTGACACGCTCTACCATTCGGCCACCCCGGCTCCCCTTACGCATGGGTTCATGTATAGGTTTGCGAGGGGAATGGGCTCATTATCGTCCACATGTGTTATTTATGCACGCGTGTGCACTGCACACTGTACACGAAGACAAGGCAGGCACCGTAAACGAGTCTGCACTTGAGTTTGACTCGATTTGGCTAAGGAAAATCCCAAACCAAACTCCTGCCCATCATTACCCTCGACCCCGTTATTGATTAAACCCCGCACACTTGCTTCCCACTGCGCGGAATTAGCTTCGACAGATTTACTTCGTTAACAGCGTTTCCACTTGTCGTCTGCTGTTTTGTCACCTCTTACTTCCCCTCTCAGGGGACACCACTCTCTTCATTAGCGGCAAATAAGCGCTGGAGTGCGCTGTGTCATTCAAACAAGATTTTTTCCCCGAGAGAAGACACGCTAGCTAATTTTTGTTGGTGCTCTAGTCGAGGAAAAGTTAACACGATTGCAGAAGTTGCGGCTTCAAACCATCTTGTTTTCCTGGCCTGCAATGTGGTGTTCATCACAGTCGAATCCGCCTTGCTACCAAATCATGATTGACTCGAAACAGGCGTATAAACCGCTGGGACTTTTATCCGCTTTTGTTCCCCAACAACGGTAGTAGTACTTTGGTTATAGTCGCGAAGGCACCATTTCTCTTAATTCCTCCCAATTAGAACTCCGCCAGTATTCCGCCCCGCACTGAGTCCCAGCCCAAGCATATCATTATTTTTAGTCCTGCATTTCCAATGTCGCGGTCTCCATAGACCTTTTCTTCTTTCGTAATACATGCTTGAGGCCTTTATCCCACACACCTGATGAAAAACGTGATTTGCTAAAACGGTGATGCTGGCAACGATTAAGTTTTTTTTTTGTTTTTTTTAATGGAGATTGAACACACGTGCAGAAAAAAAATTAACGCAAGCAGTTGCTGCATTGGAAGTGGAACCTGAGACCGCGAGCGTGACACGTGAACACACCTTGCCCCTAAACTGTACTCGCACACGCCCTTGTGCCATGTGATATCACATCAATAACGTGAGCTCCACCGCTGGCGGGTACGCGGCGTACGCACCACTCACGGGAGAGGTTTAAAGGTCTAAGCTCCCAACAAAAAGCTTTCCGAAGCGTGAAAAGAATTTACACAGTCGACCGTGCAAGCTCAGTCAACTCTGTCACAGTTGCAAAGTTCACACAGTGTCCAGAAGCCGCGACAAAACCGTGCAGCAAAACTGCCCCCACTTCCTGACCGGGGTCCGTCCACGCTACTGTGCACATCTCCGTGCAACCGAATTTTTGACCACGCCGCGGTAACGTCAGTTGAGACGACTGGACGATGAAATGGCGCAAGGTATGCTGCAACCGGTTGATTTAAACATTTTTATTCATTGAAGCCGAATCACCGTCAAGCAGTAAACAGTATTACGTTGAAGGAGAGCACAAGAAGTAAAACTTATATACGTGCTCATCTACACCAGTTTACAAAAAGCATGGCGGAATGATTGGCGTGAAAAAACTGACAGGACTGAAATGTGAAGACGTAAAAAAGAGAGAGAAAAATAAGAAGAAGAGAGCAGGAAGAAGAAAGGAAAGAAGAAAGAGCATATCAAACTTTACTGTGAGTGGTGGTGGCAACAGCCCGTCCGCGTGGAAGCAGGTTTAGAAATTTAAATGGCGAAGCGACCCGATACGTCTGAGTTGTTGAACTGTTTGAGCTGCAATCGGTTCGTACTCTTACGAGTTAAATCGTCTAGCGACGGAACGTTGTTCTGGATCCACGAGGGACAACAGTGTGAATCATAGCTGTTACCCTTTAGTCACTAGCAAACGGTCGGTGGTCTAGTGGTTAAGAGACTTGTCACCAATGCGAGAGGTCAGGGTTCGAGCCCCACTCGGGGCATAGAATTTTTCCTTCTCGTATGTGGCACCGTTCATTCGGGCCGATCGTCGGGGGTTCTCTCCGGGTACTCCGGCTTCCTCCTCCTCTGCTTTGGAAATGTTCAGCCCACCAAGTTTGAAAAATAAATGCATATCTAAATTCCGAAATTTAAATAGCTGAGCTGACCCTTCGCACCACGTGATTGTAATACGTTTATGTCCTGTGTGTGAGAGAATGCGTGTGATTCACGTGAGCGTGCGTGTTGGGTTTAGCTCGCGGCGCTTTGAGCCAAAATATTTGGGATAAAGCGCCTATATTAATGCGATTATTATTATTATTATTAAATATCTCAAGACGGACCAGACATACACGAACACAGACACACAGACATCTCGAAATATCTAAGGACGAACCAGACACACAGGAACACAGACACACAGACACCTCGAAATATCTCAAGACGGATTAGACATAGACGAACACAGACACACAGACGCCACTGGGGAAAAACCCGTTCACTTGGAATCTCGCAGATGTTTTTTCTTGTTTTTTGTTTTGTTTTGGGTTTTTTAGCTCTTTCACGCTGATAGGCTGGTATATGGCCAATTTTTTTTTTTAAATAACAGATATGCATCGTACAGAAATATGTTGAGCGTGTGCTGTTATAATGAACAGTTGATTGAAAGATGTACAATCTTTTTCCAGAATTTATAATTATGCTGTCTGTTCATGTATTTGTGCGTTTATGTTTTTTTGGTGGATGTAAGTTTGTATGTGTTAGAATGACAGCTTATGTGAAAACAGTATGTGTGGGCAATTTCACAACTACCAATCAATTTTTCTAAGTTCAACCTCATATTCAAACAAGGCACAAAATAATGTCTACAATATTACCATAATCATTTAAACTTGCTTATTACCAGTTTGGCAATGAGTATTAATTGGTTTATTCCGAGATAGCGAAAAATCACGGAATCTTGCAGATTCCAGAGTTTTCCATCCGTGTGCTATGATGTATTTTTGCTAAAGTGAAATATTTAGACAGTCAGACGCTTACCCTTGCCAGCACAGCTGATCATGGGCCTTGTTTCAGTTGGGCGGAAATTGTCGCCTCCGCTCTGTGCTGGCGCCACATCTGTAGAATCTGTTCTATAGCAGCCAATGCCGTGCTTGCATCCACGTCACGTGACGCCAAACTGTCCATTCTCTGTTGGAGAAGAAGGCTGAAGAAGTCTGATCCCTCCCCTGAGAAAAACGTGAAGAGTATCACAGTGAGAAATATCAGGGCGTGTGTGCACTTCATGTTACAGCAAACTACTCTAGCGGAAAGGTTTGCCGATTCGCCATATGTCACAAAAAGAAATAAAAACAAACAAACAAACAAACAAACAAACAAACATAATTATAACTGAAGCCTACAGCCCCAACACACTGTACACCACAGAGACTGTTCAAACCCCTCCTCTCTCTCTCTCTCTCTCTCGGGGAGCCGGGGTGGTCGAATGGTAGAGCGTTGGACTTCTAATGCTCGGGTCGTGAGTTCGATCCCGGCTGGTGCCAGAATATTTGTGCTGGCTTTTTCATCGTTGTCCTGTCTTTGATATCACCCTATGTGGTGGAAAAGGACGTTAAACCCCCAAACACCCACCCCACCCACTCTCTCTCTCTCTCTCTCTCTCTCTCTCAGTAGCGGTTACAGTACAAATATGGAGCGCTTGCACGATAAATCATCAAAGACGTGCGTGTCGGACACTGAGCCCCGTGCTTTTCCTATGGGGAACGTTTTGTTTGTCCGCCAGGTAGCCATGTCATCTATATTGTCCTGGACAGCACGTGCACCGCGTGATACGTAAAGTGAAAGAGCTCTATAAATAGCACAGCGCAGTCAGCACACAATTGTCGTTACTACTACTACTACTACTACTACTACTACTACTAACTGAGTATTGTGAAGGCGCTTTACTCATTCTTCTTTTTTAACTGAACACGTTACAATCACGTGGTGCGAAGGGTCAGCTCAGCAATCTGAGTGTCGGAATTTAGGGTTGCATTTATTTTCAAATTTTGTTGGCTGAACATTTCCAAAGCAAAGGGGGGGGGGGGGGTGTACCCGGAGAGAACCCCCGAAGGTCGGCCCCAATGCACGATGCAACATACGAGAAGAAAAAAAATCTTTGACCCGATTGGGACTCGAGCCTGACCTTTCGCTTCGGTGACGATGTCTCTTAACCACTAGACCACCGACCGCCTCACCGACCCGTTAAAAATACAACAGTGTCCCATTTTTATTATTATATTTTTTTGACGCGACATAAATTGATTATCGTCATCACGGACAGCACGTGCGGTGTCAAATGACACAGACCACATCATGACACAGGACGGGCAAATGTCTCGCCCACGCGGCAAGTCGGCGTTGACGTCCGACTTCGAGGACAAACCAGCCTTGACTTGGACATGGCATAGCCATCTTGGCAGTGAGCGAGAGTCCAAAGTCTTTACGCAAGGGGATAGTTATATACACGTTTCTCTCATTACTGCTTTCTTGTCTTTCCACGGGGGTAGGGGGGGGGGGGGGGGGGTTAGTGAGTGGGCGGGTGGGTGTTTTGATGCTTCACGTCTTTTAGGGCCTGACGCCTGGAGAGAAACTAAGATGGAAGACCACGACTATCTTGACTATACTGAGACTAATACATCAGTTCGAGATGCGTCTCTCTCCACAGAGAGGTTAGTCAGTAATAATCAACCGAGAATTGGTAGTGGTTGACATCACCTCTGGAAAATAAAGTCTTTTTGTAGTTCTCTTCGTCTCCAGTGAAGGAGAGCTCCTCAAAAAAATTGTCGAACACTTTGTGCTAGTTTCCACTAGGAGCGAGAATGGAAGTATGAATTTACTGAAGAATTCCAGTATTTCGCAATAAACGCTGTCTGCACAGAGACTTAGTAATAAATAGTCACTCGAGGAAAGATGGTGAATAACATTACCCCTGAAAAATAACACCTTTTTCGTAGTTTTGTCGGGGGGGGGGGGGGGGGACAGTTTCACCCCAAATCTTTGCCAAACAAGTTGCGCTATTTTCCACTATAGAAGTAACATAAAACTTTGTTAATTACGGAAGAATCTCCTCTTCTTTAGCAGTGACAAAGTGTTCCACGCACAAATTTATCAAACACATTCTGCTATTTTCCACTAGAAGCAACATACAAGGTTTTTAACTATGGAAGAATCTCCTGTTTGTCTGTACTGAAAAGGTATTCCACGCACAAATTTGCCAAACACGTTAATATGCTATTTTCCACTAGGAGCCGGAGCGGCAAGAAAATTCACAATTACGGGAGAATGACAGGTTTTGTTAGTATTTCGCAATAAACACTGTCTCCACAGAGAGGATATTCAGTAATAATTGCCGAACACGTTGTGCTATTTTCCACTAGGAGCGACAAGAAAGTTCACAATTACGGAAGAATGACAGTTTTTTTTGGTGTCAATATTTCGCAATAAACACCGTCTCCGCAGGAGGTTATCAATAAATAATCACCTAAGAACGCCTTGACGTGATCTTTCAGTAAACGCCCGGGAAAATACTATTCCCACTGGGATACAACAAGTCGCACACTCCGACAGTAGAGTCTAGACCGATTTTTTTTTTTTTTTTTTTTTTGAGGCGAATTCCTTAACCGAGAATAGCTTTTTGCCATGTTAAGTGAAGACACGACCGCACCTTCAGACAGACAACGAGCAGTCAAACGCCTGATTACAACGGCAAACGGCTAAATGTCTTGAGAAATGTGTCAGTCTTATGAGGAGAACGCGTGAAAAGTGTTTTTCGACACAATGAATGCCAAAAGAAAAAACGTGGGCGACAGTCTTGCAAAAAGGTCAGGGGACGGTAGGCTGGGTGGAAGACTATGTTAGCGCTGGCAGACACAAGCAAGCGCGCCACACGCACGCGCGCACGCACGCACGCACGCACACACACACACACACACACACACAGAGAATGAACGTTTCCAGCGGAAGTGATTTAACCAAACAATAATTAATTTTTAATCAGCCGTTGCTAAAAAAAAAAGACTACACAAACGAGACAGACAGACAGACAGACAGACAGACAGAGAACATTATTTATTTTCGAGTTGACGTTTGTTTCTGTTTTTCGTCTTCAGTAACGTACTTTCTTCATTACCTTCATTACCTTGGATTTCCCCCGTGTGTGGTGGAAAAGGACGTTAAACCCTTAATCACCCACCCGGTCACCCACCCCTGTTTTATATCCTTAATCCCCCACCCGCTCACCCGCTCTTGTGTATCTTTGAAGACGAGCTTAACCACAATTTTCTGAGCTCTCTCTAACAGCGAAACACTCTTTAATTATTTGTTGGAGAGTGGCAGCTGTCAAACATCTGGAGGAATGATCATAAAAACCTAGTTATGACTGCAAACATTCGTTCATACTGGAAAGGCGAAAGACCAGTCCGGCTTTATTCCCGGTGACTCAACCGTCTTCCAGCTTTTAAGTCTATACAACGATCTTTGTAAGTCTCTTGACCAGAACATAAGTACACAAGCCATCTTTTTTGACATTTCGAAAGCCTTTGACCGAGTGTGGCACCGTGGACTGTTAAGAAAACTCGATGCAGTCGGGGTCCGAGGACAACTTCTTGCTTGGTTTCATGACTATCTGTCTGACCGTAAACAAGCTGTAGTCATTAAAGGTAGTAAATCTGACTATCTAACTGTGTCTGCGGGAGTACCCCAAGGCTCCGTCTTAGGCCCCCTGCTGTTCCTTATATATATAAACGATATTGTTGTAAACATCGAATCTGTCATTAAACTCTTCGCTGATGATACTAGCATCTACTTATCCTTGAATAACGACGACGTCCGTGCGGAGATTCTTAATTCAGACCTTCACAAAATAAGTCGCTGGGCCCTGACTTGGAAAGTCAATTTCAACCAGCTTAAAACTGAACTTCTGAATGTGACTAGACAACGGAAATTCCAACCTTTACCATTGCACTTCGAAAATACTATCCTCCAACACTCCGACACTCACAAGCACCTCGGAATAACTCTACAAAGTAATTGTAAATGGGATACTCATGTCAAATCAGTCATTGCTAAAGGTCGCTTTTTACTTGCTTGCTTGAATTCCTATAAGTACCGTCTGTCCAGAAAAGCTCTAGAGATTATGTACAAATCCTTTATATTACCACACTTCGACTATGCTGACGTTATCTGGGACAACTGTACTGACTCACTCGCGGATGAACTAGAACATCTGCATCTTGAAGGCATTCGCACAATCACTGGTTTAGTCCGTGGTACCAGCCACCATAAACTGTATCAGGAGTCCGGACTTGTTCCACTTCGTGAGAGACGTCGCCGTCACAAACTTATTCTCTACTTTAAGTTAGTGAACGGTCTTACACCTGCATACTTAGGCTCCAACCTACCGCACCTAGTCACGTCAACCAACCCATACCACAGAAGGCGCCCTCTAGTACGTCGTGTCCCTACATTTCGAACTGAACTCTACAAACTGTCCTTCTTCCCTTCTACTACTCAACTTTGGAACGACTTGTCAGACAACATCAAACACAGCCAGTCCTTAAGTGAATTTAAACGTCACCTCACACACAACGATCCTATTATACCCCCATACTACTACCTGGGTTCGCGTTTATCACAAATATCTCACTGTCGCTTGCGCTTAAATATGAGTAATCTCCAGCACGATCTAGTCAACCGCCACTTATCCCTTACCGCTAGTTGTGCCTGTGGAGCCGCGATCGAGTCCGCTGAACACTTCCTCCTAGAATGTCCCATGTATACAGATGCTCGAAACGCAACAATCGACAACCTTGCCTGTCAGTATAAACATATAGATCTACTTCTCCACGGCAACACAGACTTTCCATTGTCAGTTAACGTACATATTTTTCACACAGTTCTAGAGTTTATCACACTTTCGGCACGTTTTTATTAGCCACATAAATAATTATACTAGTACGTACTATCATCGACTGTAGCAGCTGACCGCCGTTGATAGGAAAATGCTCACTGACAAACTGAGACCTCTCTCTCTCTCTCTCTCTCTCTCTCCCTCTCTCTCACACAATTCGTATACCGCCATTGCATATGTTGCTTAAATTGAATTTTTATTGAGCATATCATAAGCATGTCTTGTTTATGCTCAAACTGTGTTTCTGTAATTTCATCAGTGCAACAAAATAAATCAGTTTAAACCAAAAGGCGAAAGACTTTGCGCACAGTCTTGTTGCAAAAAACAACCATATCACGGTCATGAAAACCAGACTGCTAATAACCAGCACAAGAGCGCATATTGTTGCTTAATAAATCATTTTTCTTTATGGCTTTCCCTGCTTCTGATTACTTGGAAAGTTTTTGTTGTTGTTGTTGTTGTTGTTTTCTTTCTTGTTGTTGGAGGCAACTTGTATTGTAATAGGCAGATGAAAGGCGACAGGCGAACAAGATAAATTGAATTTTTCAGGTTTTTGCCTCGTGCCATTAAAGGAATTCGCTATTTTCCTGTCTTTGTTTTTTTTTTTTTTTTTTTTTTTTTAATATTCACGCTCTTTCTTAACTCAGTTCGTACCAAGTAATTTTGGGGTTGTGCCCCAGTGCACACACACACACACACAACCCCCAAATAAAGAACAACAACAAACAACGGAAATGAGTGAATAAAACGCAAACTCAGCTGTGAAATCAGGCTGCCCTTGTCTTTATAGGGGTTTCAGGGACACGGGTGGGTGAGTAGGGTGGGTGTTTGGGGGTTTAACGTCCTTTTCCACCATATACGGGTGATATCAAAGACGGGGGCAACGATGAAAAAGCCAACACACATATTTGGCCCCAGCCGGGATGCGAACTGACGACCCGAGCATTGGAAGTCCAACACTCTACCATTTTGCCCCCCCCCCCCCCCCGGCTCCCCTGTACTAATTTGTGGCGGAGTTGACTGTACATTTTGCACAGTCGGATAGGTTTTTTTTTTCCACACTGTTTGCGGCTTTTGTTAAGATCGTAGACCTGTAATATTATTGCAGAGTTGTCAAAAATAGATGGACAGGACGGTCAGACGTCACGTTATTGACCTACTTCTTCTGCTTTCTGTCTCATAGTCGAGATCACTGTATGTAACGTTATGACGTCTCGGGGGCAACCTGTATTGCAATACTTACCTTTAACGTCCCTCCAACTTTGTTATTCTAGTGGAGAGAGAGAGAGAGAGAGAGAGAGAGAGAGAGAGTTGGGGTGGGTAGGTGGGTGTTTAAGAGTTTAACGTCCTTTTTCACCACGTAAGGATGATATCAAAGACGGGGCAACGAGAAAATGGCCAGCACAAATAGTTGACCCCAGCCGAGATTCTAACTCACGACCCGAGCATTGAGAGTCGAACGCTCTACAATTCGGCTATCCCGGCTCCCCGAGAGAGAGAGAGAGAGAGAGAGAGAGAGTCGCAGTGAAATGACGCAAAATTTTCTATTGTAAACTAGAACGCAACTGCAGCGACTACAATATTCAATTCTTCCAGTGGAAAATTCGAACTTTTGCTTCAATATTTTAAAAAAACAACAACAACAACAACAACAACATATTTTTAAAGGATTTCTTTTAATACCGTGTTTCGACTGATGTCGTAAAAGCTCATGTCGTAAAGTTCACAGATTTGACTTCGTGTATCCGAATTCAGACAAACTAACGACGTCGCTGACAATGTAAGTTATGATACTACTGAGTAACGAGATCATTTTTTGCCATATTCTATTCAAGTATCAAATTCTGTTTCTGTCCTTTGTTTTTTCTTTTGAACTTTCTGGTGTTCGTAGATTCACTTTTATAACCTAAATTCGCATCCGATATCAGACAAAATGACGCCCTCCTCTGACGTCAAATGAGTTATGCCACCATTTTTTGCCATTTTCTGTTCTTGTATCAAATTCTCTTTATCTCAATTGTTTCGATTTTTCACCTCTTTGGCGTTCGCAGATTCACTTTTTTTTTTTTTTTAAAAACCTGACATTTGGCGTACAGTTTCAGACAAAATGACGACACCTGTAACCTCAAATGAGTTATGATACAATTTTTGCTTCTTTCTATTCAAGCATAAAATTCTGCCTGTCTCCTCTGCTTTCTCTTTCAACCTTCGGCATATAACCTTCCCACAGTCGTCTGAAGGAGTTTTGCGAACACATCTCCGATGAAAAGTTTTCTGTAATTTAAGGTGCTAAACGGACAAATATGAATGCCAAGACAGGGCATTGGGTATCTGACTGGTCGACATTTTCTTGATTAATGTTGTTGTTTCTTCAGTGTTCATTACGTCATGTGGTTGCTGGAAAGGTTAAATCGTTTGACTTGAAAACGTATCTATCCCGGCTGGCTTTCGCCTCCGCCTACCTTCTCCTGATTCAGCTGCTCTCTGTGTGTGTGTGTGTGTGTGTGTGTGTGTGTGTGTGTGTGTGTGTGTGTGCATATTTGTTTGTATGAATGCAGGAGTACGCGCAATGAGTCACTGTATGAGAATTTTGCGCTATATTATTATTATTATTATATTTTCATTATGAGTAGTAGTAGTAGTAGTAGTAAAGTCTCTCTCTCTCTGTACCCCCCGCCCCCCTCCCGGCCCACCTCTCTCTCTGCCCCCCTCGCCCTCCCCCCCCCTCTCTCTCTCACTCACTCTCTGTCTTTCTGTGTCTTTCTGTGTGTGTGTGTCTGTCTGCCTGTCTCTTTGTCTGTGCCTCTCTCTCTGCCCCCCCCCCCCCTCTCTCTCTCTCTCTCTGTATCTGTCTGCCTGCCTGCCTGTCTGTCTGTCTGTCTGTCTGTCTCTCTCTCTCTCTCTCTCCCCCTCCCCCCAACTCCCCAAGAATGCCGAAAAGGAGCGAAGACTCTGTTGACTGTTAGAATTAGATTCAACAAATTTCAGTACAAGTGTCCCCGTCCTGATGACGAGCATTCCAACGCAACGATCCTGCTTTAGAAGAAAGAAATCAATACAAGTGTCACGTGTCTCGCTGCAAGAGGTCTGCCGACACTTTATCACATCAGGATTAACACTGACATTTGATTTGTTTTTGCATCTATTGTGAAGTAATTATCGCTTACTTTGACAGTCTGGCACAGAGAAATTTGTTTAAGTGTTATGTTGGATGTGATATTCACATTTTATTGAATGTACATGTCGGAGTCTTTCGCCAAATACGATGGAATGTTCTGGCTCCGCATGTAGAAGTCGAGGTTAGGGATTTTAGCCCCGGGTTAGAGTCTAACCTCGAACTAAACTAGCTCAAGGGTTAAATTTTCTGTGTTTTTTGTTGTTGTTGTTGTTGTTGTTGTTTTTGTTTTTAAATCAGGAAGCGGGTCCATTCCAGCAAGATGCCTAAGCCGTTATAGAAGGATTTATTTCTTCCTTTCTTCGCCTCCTTTTTATGTTGTTTCCATAGTAATGGAAACAACATAATAGGACGGGCTAAAATTTCCACGTTCATAGGCAAGCATCTGTGGTACAAACGCACGTCACTGCCGATCTCCCGCAGAGACGATTTTGCAAGTGTAACTCTGACAATGACGTAAGAAAACTTGCGTCATCGATGCTGACGCGTATGGTGTTCCGAACGCAGTTCTCCTCCTCAGTGAGTGCCGTCTGTGCGGATGTGTGTGCGTGTGTGCGTGTGTGCGTGCGTGTGTGCGTGTGTGCGTGTGTGAATTGTGTCCAGGCCCGTTTCTTCGAAAATACTCAACCGAATGGCTTCAAATTTGGGGTATCCAAATATATCAAAATGTTACATTAGACGATTCAAGCGTGTGATGATTGCTTACGTGATTTGGGAGTTATCGCCCTTTTGAGACAAGTTGGTTGTCTTTCGTGTACAGGCGTAATATTTATTTAAATCACTCAATTTTTTGGCAGTAGATAGCTTGAATACGGACTCTGAACAGAGTCACTACTAGAAAATGGTCGCTCTTATAGTTTTCATGTAAACCGAGCCTGAGTTGACATTGCATGTGAACCCAGTTCAGATGCCTATTTCTCCGAAAATACTGAACCGATCGATTTCAAATTTGGGGTTTCTAAATGAATCAAGATTGTTGAATAGAAGGCCCGATCCAGGTACGATTGCACACATGATTTGCGAGTTATCGCCCTTTTCAGAAAAAGTGGCTTTCTGGCGTTTAAAGGCGTAATATTTACCTAAACCACTCCATTTTTTGGACATAGATAGCATGAATACGGACTCTCAACTAAGTGAATTTTGGAGGTTGTCGCTTTTATACTTTTGGCGTAAGCCGTACCTGATGAAAGTGCTGGTGAACACACTTTAGATCTCAAAATCGCTCCTACTATACATAGATAATGAGCCTGGGGTGCCATAAAAAATATACAAAAAAATTAGAAAAATTCACTGCAGCCGTTATCGTCAGTTGACTCGAAAATTTGTACTCACAGCACATTTCCTCTGCAAGCCACACGCCTCACAAACATCGAAGAAGAGACGCACGCGCACTGACGTAAAGTAAGTGCGTCATGTTTGATTGACGTGATGCTGTTTTTTTCTTGGGGGTGTCTCGCCACTTTCTTTCGGAATTCCTCTGTTTGGAGACGTGGTGTTGTATTTTACTTATGCTATGTCGCCATCATCGTGCACTCGCAGAGATGATACGGGATACAACAGACTACAACTCCAATACTTTATGAACAGAATATGCGCGGAGAACAAATTCATGAAAGAAGAAGAATCCAGAACGCTGTGCAGGGCTGCTTACGTACTGAACAGGTCAGATCTAGAACATTACTCAACTTACTGGAAGGCTCGAAATCTCTCCAAGGTGACGTAATCTACTGACGTTACTGCAACAGCATGTTCTGGGATGGTCTAGAAATTATTTTGCATCGAAATGCAGTATCTTTTCGCAAGAGTCTCTACAACTTGACATGTGGAAAGCGGGAATTTCAGTGGGTTTCGTTTTTGCCACTGACTCACACTCAGAAGCATAATGCAAAGATCTTGGAAACATAAAGATAGTTCACTTACCTCCCTTTGAGGGACAACGCGTAAGAGTTGTCTGCGCGCATTAGCGCGCATCCCGCAGATCTACGCAGTTGTTTGACCCAACCCTACACTAGCCGCCGTAAAACATTTTAACAAAATAAACAAAAACGAAGATGTCAGCGACTGACAGGTGGTCTCCCCCCATATATTTCGCATGTGTTTTAGGCCTATGGAAAACATAAGTACTCTCAAAGTTCCGGAAGACGAACGAAAGATCTAGTTTGGCTTTCACTGCTGTACGTAGGCTACGCAGTGCATTTCGTTCGATGTGTTCAAGTAAAACTAGTACGGAACACAGAAAGATCGAATGAGCGAGAGATCCAAAGATGGACGCATCCGCTGAATACTTCCTGCTAACTCAGCATTAATCATATCTGCGACCGACGATCCAGCAGATTCTATGTTGTGATATGGTTTTACAATGGTTAGAATGAAGTTCAGCCGGATGATTTTGTTCTCTGTCTCTGTGTGTGTGTGTGTGTGTGTGTGTGTGTGTGTGTGTGTGTGTGTGTGTGTTCTGAATTTAGATGCAGGTAGACGCTAGCACAGTTTAAGTCACCGTGATTTGTAAAGTTGTCAGGGAAAAAAATTACGCTGTATCTGCGTCAGCCGCGTGTGTTTACTGTTAGTTTACACTGCATGCACACGTACCACTTGAGGTCTTTTTTTTTTTTTTTTTTTGACAAGAAAGCGAAAAAAAAAAAAGTTTGTTTTTCAACAGGAATACCAAAAGAAGTATTTCCCCGTTTATATTTGTCTGTTATTTGAACAATTCGGCGCAGAACACAATTGCATGCTTTTGTGCTTTCCACTTTCCGCCATGCTGTCACTATAGGGGCCAGATCTAGGATGCGCGCTAATGCGGGCAGACAGCTCTTCGCGTTGTCCCGCTATATGTCTCTCTTACGAGGGCAGGAGTGACGCGTCTTTCTGATTCCAAGGTCTTTGCATAATGTGTGTGTGTGTGTGTGTGTGTGTGTGTGTGAGTGTGTGTGTGTGTGTGTGTGTGTGTGTGTGTAGGGGGAGGGGGGGTGCGTGCGTGCGCGCGCAAGCGCGCGTCTAAGGCGAGAGAGAGAGAGAGAGAGAGAGGGTCTCTTCTCCGATACCAGTAAGCAATCGTCTGTCAGTCAGGTCTGCGGGAAGTGACTCTGTCAAAGGGGAACGACTTTATTACAAGAATTCATTCACCCATGTAGAACCTCGCATACGCCAACAAGTTGTGACGTCAACCAGCTAGGCGAGCTCACACGACCTCATGTGTTTGGGTTTTTGCAAGTGCATAGAGGCACGATAAGGGTTTTCAGTACTTTCTTTATGTCAGCATGCTTGATGTCAGAGAGCTTGCGTTCCGGCGTGTGCGCGCGGGCTGCATACATGACACAACGACTACGACTGTGACTACAGCATGTCATTGAATGGAAACAACATATTGGGCTGGTGGCCATCTTGTTATATAATTTTGTTTCTTGGTTTCATTTGTCCTAGCCTGGGTTAGGCCCGTAGCCGTGGGTTAAATTAACCTCGACTTTTACATACAGGCCCAGAGGAATATGTACATGCTGCTTTTGTATCTATCGTACGTGCAACCGTTCTCTCTTTTTTTCTGTTATCTTCTGCTCTATTGTGCTCTCTTTGTTCTCGTTCTCTTTTGTTTTGGTTTGCCCATTTTTTTGTGTGTTTTTTTTCTTTCTACAAGGGGATATTTGGTTTAGCGGTTAAGGTATCCGACTTGGGATCCTGAGCCGCCTGGCTTCGATCCATTCGTGGGCAGAAATTTGGATCGACTTTTTCTTTCCAAATCAAGTCAAAAACACGGGCAGATTTGTTTACGGTGCCTGTCCCGCCCACGTGTACTCACGCACACACAATTATCAAGTGTGCACGCAAAAAAAAAACACCCCAAAACCCGAAACAAAGAAAACCTTCATCTTTCCAAGAAGAGTAGGCTGTTGCCGGTGGTGAGGAAAGAACAGAAATACTGTCGCACGCACCAGAGTGAATAGCAGGGTGAAGGTTTGCACATGATGTTGCTCTTAGCGGCAGCAGGCTTTGACTGCTTCGTCCTCCAGCCCTGCGGCGCCTAGTGTTAGTTAGTTAGTTATTTAGGGCTTAACGCCGCGCAAGCAACAGAGACTATTTCGCGGCTAATGCGGCGCCTAGAGCATTTCAGAAGAGATGGATTTGTGTGTCACGGAAAAGTCTACCATACCGCACCATACATTCTTTTATTATGCTTTGTTCTGTTTTGTGCTTTTTAATTTTTTTTTTAATACAAAATCTAGTATCTTGTTCGATTTTAAAGTATGGCCTTGATTTCTCCACACACAAAACGTGTCACCGCACTCCATTACAATGAAACAGGTTATGTGTGAGAGTTGCAGTTGCGTAATAACCCTAGTCACGTGGCTAAGAGGTCGAGGTATCATTGGCTTGGTTCCCGCGTAAATGCATCTACACGGAGAAGGCTCATAGATAATGTTCATACCTCGCCGCATAAACCCTACAGCGTTTCGGGTTATAATGTACTGTATGCTCTGTCATCCAGACGTGGGCGGAGATAGACCAAGATTTCTTTTTGCCTTGGGTCATGTGAATAAATAGCTAGGATTCCAGCCAGGAGTTAACGTCATTCCCTTTAAGTCCCCGCAGAGTTTCATAGTGTAGCCATGGATTTTTCTTGTTTTATTTACGATCGGGTTCTTTTGAACATTGCATTTATTGCTGGTACTGTGAGGACTGAAAAAAAAGGGAAACCTTTTGTCCAGACAGTCGGTGAAAGATCCCGAGGATTTCGCGGTTGTTGATCTTTTTCGCAGAATTGTGGTACAAGTTCCTGTGTATAACAGCCTTTTCAATCCATTGAGTTCAGCAGTCGTTATTGTACCAAAGTGGAATTGTTCCTTTCAAGGCGGAGAACCTTACTTCATTCTGAGTTGACGCAGAAACCACGCTACAGTCGGAACCATACTGTCGATATAACAACACCAACCCCCTCCCTCATAAAAAGCAAGCAAAAACAAACCAAACCCCCTCCCCCAACAACAACGACAAAAACTACAAACAAAAACAAAACAAAACAAAACAACAAACAAACACAAAAAACCCTCAACAAAAACAACCGACCAAATCCCCCCCCCCAAAAAAAAAAAAAAACAAAAAACAAAAAAACACACACACATCAAAAAACGAAAAAAACAAAAAAGAAACGCAAAAAAAAAAAACCCACCAACAACAAAAACAAAAAATAACAGCAACAACAGCAGCAACAACAACAGACAAGCAAACAACCAGAAAACAAAGCAAAAAACAAACAAGATGGCCACCAGCCCAATATGTTGTTTCCATTCAATGACATGCTGTAGTCACAGTCGTAGTCGTTGTGTCATGTATGCAGCCCGCGCGCACACGCCGGAACGCAAGCTCTCTGACATCAAGCATGCTGACATAAAGAAAGTACTGAAAACCCTTATCGTGCCTCTATGCACTTGCAAAAACCCAAACACATGAGGTCGTGTGAGCTCGCCTAGCTGGTTGACGTCACAACTTGTTGGCGTATGCGAGGTTCTACATGGGTGAATGAATTCTTGTAATAAAGTCGTTCCCCTTTGACAGAGTCACTTCCCGCAGACCTGACTGACAGACGATTGCTTACTGGTATCGGAGAAGAGACCCTCTCTCTCTCTCTCTCTCGCCTTAGACGCGCGCTTGCGCGCGCACGCACGCACCCCCCCTCCCCCTACACACACACACACACACACACACACACACACACACACACACACACACACACACTCACACACACACACACACACACACACACACACACACACACACACACACACATTATGCAAAGACCTTGGAATCTGAAAGACGCGTCACTCCTGCCCTCGTAAGAGAGACATATAGCGGGACAACGCGAAGAGCTGTCTGCCCGCATTAGCGCGCATCCTAGATCTGGCCCCTATAGTGACAGCATGGCGGAAAGTGGAAAGCACAAAAGCATGCAATTGTGTTCTGCGCCGAATTGTTCAAATAACAGACAAATATAAACGGGGAAATACTTCTTTTGGTATTCCTGTTGAAAAACAAACTTTTTTTTTTTTTTTTTTCTTGTCAAAAAAAAAAAAAAGACCTCAAGTGGTACGTGTGCATGCAGTGTAAACTAACAGTAAACACACGCGGCTGACGCAGATACAGCGTAATTTTTTTCCCTGACAACTTTACAAATCACGGTGACTTAAACTGTGCTAGCGTCTACCTGCATCTAAATTCAGAACACACACACACACACACACACACACACACACACACACACAGAGACAGAGAACAAAATCATCCGGCTGAACTTCATTCTAACCATTGTAAAACCATATCACAACATAGAATCTGCTGGATCGTCGGTCGCAGATATGATTAATGCTGAGTTAGCAGGAAGTATTCAGCGGATGCGTCCATCTTTGGATCTCTCGCTCATTCGATCTTTCTGTGTTCCGTACTAGTTTTACTTGAACACATCGAACGAAATGCACTGCGTAGCCTACGTACAGCAGTGAAAGCCAAACTAGATCTTTCGTTCGTCCTCCGGAACTTTGAGAGTACTTATGTTTTCCATAGGCCTAAAACACATGCGAAATATATGGGGGGAGACCACCTGTCAGTCGCTGACATCTTCGTTTTTGTTTATTTTGTTAAAATGTTTTACGGCGGCTAGTGTAGGGTTGGGTCAAACAACTGCGTAGATCTGCGGGATGCGCGCTAATGCGCGCAGACAACTCTTACGCGTTGTCCCTCAAAGGGAGGTAAGTGAACTATCTTTATGTTTCCAAGATCTTTGCATTATGCTTCTGAGTGTGAGTCAGTGGCAAAAACGAAACCCACTGAAATTCCCGCTTTCCACATGTCAAGTTGTAGAGACACTTGCGAAAAGATACTGCATTTCGATGCAAAATAATTTCTAGACCATCCCAGAACATGCTGTTGCAGTAACGTCAGTAGATTACGTCACCTTGGAGAGATTTCGAGCCTTCCAGTAAGTTGAGTAATGTTCTAGATCTGACCTGTTCAGTACGTAAGCAGCCCTGCACAGCGTTCTGGATTCTTCTTCTTTCATGAATTTGTTCTCCGCGCATATTCTGTTCATAAAGTATTGGAGTTGTAGTCTGTTGTATCCCGTATCATCTCTGCGAGTGCACGATGATGGCGACATAGCATAAGTAAAATACAACACCACGTCTCCAAACAGAGGAATTCCGAAAGAAAGTGGCGAGACACCCCCAAGAAAAAAACAGCATCACGTCAATCAAACATGACGCACTTACTTTACGTCAGTGCGCGTGCGTCTCTTCTTCGATGTTTGTGAGGCGTGTGGCTTGCAGAGGAAATGTGCTGTGAGTACAAATTTTCGAGTCAACTGACGATAACGGCTGCAGTGAATTTTTCTAATTTTTTTGTATATTTTTTATGGCACCCCAGGCTCATTATCTATGTATAGTAGGAGCGATTTTGAGATCTAAAGTGTGTTCACCAGCACTTTCATCAGGTACGGCTTACGCCAAAAGTATAAAAGCGACAACCTCCAAAATTCACTTAGTTGAGAGTCCGTATTCATGCTATCTATGTCCAAAAAATGGAGTGGTTTAGGTAAATATTACGCCTTTAAACGCCAGAAAGCCACTTTTTCTGAAAAGGGCGATAACTCGCAAATCATGTGTGCAATCGTACCTGGATCGGGCCTTCTATTCAACAATCTTGATTCATTTAGAAACCCCAAATTTGAAATCGATCGGTTCAGTATTTTCGGAGAAATAGGCATCTGAACTGGGTTCACATGCAATGTCAACTCAGGCTCGGTTTACATGAAAACTATAAGAGCGACCATTTTCTAGTAGTGACTCTGTTCAGAGTCCGTATTCAAGCTATCTACTGCCAAAAAATTGAGTGATTTAAATAAATATTACGCCTGTACACGAAAGACAACCAACTTGTCTCAAAAGGGCGATAACTCCCAAATCACGTAAGCAATCATCACACGCTTGAATCGTCTAATGTAACATTTTGATATATTTGGATACCCCAAATTTGAAGCCATTCGGTTGAGTATTTTCAAAGAAACGGGCCTGGACACAATTCACACACGCACACACGCACACACGCACACACGCACGCACACACGCACACACGCACACACATCCGCACAGACGGCACTCACTGAGGAGGAGAAGTGCGTTCGGAACACCATACGCGTCAGCATCGATGACGCAAGTTTTCTTACGTCATTGTCAGAGTTACACTAAATCGTCTGCGGGAGATCGGCAGTGACGTGCGTTTGTACCACAGATGCTTGCCTATGAACGTGGAAATTTTAGCCCGTCCTATTATGTTGTTTCCATTACTATGGAAACAACATAAAAAAAAAACCCCGCCCCCCAAAACAAACAAACAAACAAACAAACAACAACAACAACAACAACAACAACAAACCAACAACAACACCAAAAACCATCAACAACAAAAAACAAACAAACATGTAACGAAAAACATCCACTGGGATTTGTACGCTAACTTGACCTAATAGGCGAGTCTAAATAGGCATTTCATATAGCGGAAGGTAGAACAAATTTGATCCTAACTTTTTATTACAGAAATCAGTAGAGCACAGGCCCCTAATTCTGTGGTGGTCTCCGTGAATTTTTTCTCCGTCCGCGTCACCGTTAAAAACGACCGTTTATCTTGCCATTTTCACTATATGAGCCCTATAAATGGGCTTTTGAGGGTGTGCACAAAGTATGCGTGTTTGCGGGTACAGAAATGCGCAGAACTCCACTCTAAATACGGTTACTGTTAGACAAGACATGCATTGTTGACATACTGAAATTTTACCCCAATCAGAATGATGCTTCCTGGAAAATTGCGGCCATCAGTTTGGCCGTTGATTCAAAGGACCCTGTAAAACGGCAGTATTTGATGCTTGTGCACTTATCAGGTCACTGCAGGTGACATGTATCGCGGAAAACATTTACGAACATTGAACAATTTAGTCAGGAAACGCTTCTTTGGTGTTGTGAAGTTCCCTTGTCACCGCATGTCCAGGTACGTATGAAATATGATATCCAAGTGAGCACTTTTTTCGGTAGCGATATTTTGGGGGTGTACTTACTAAAGTAGTTGCTGCTTTGTTAGTAGTGAACGGTTTTTCTCAAAGTGCAGTGCACACTCAAGAATAGTATCCCAGTTGTGTCATATCAAAAGTTCATTGAAATCGCTTTTGTACTTTTGTCACAAACAGCCAACGAAAGTGCAACCTGTTTAATAATGGCTGAATATGCGTAATGATGGGAGTAGGGACACTTGATTGGTTGCTGTGATAAGGTGTATCCGCGAAAACAAGTATAATATGATGCAAATATTCGGGCACATGCTCGGTGTTTCAGAAGTATCTTCAAGAACTTGTATGAGAGATTATTGCTTATAGATGGCCGTTAATTGAAGCTATCAGTTCCCTATAAGGGCTGAAAGCGGTGCTTACCAAAAGAGCCTGCCATAATTGCTACACTTGATGCAATTTCCTTTTATACATTTGTCTTGGAGGAAAAGACAATGACTAGTCGTATGAAGAAAGATCCCTGAATCTAAACAAGCACGTCTTCTTTACAGCGGTCATTATTTTACCCATTTTTTCCCATTTCCTTCATTACATGCTGCGTGGGGGGTAGGTTTATATTTTGCTGCTAGCAGCCACCAGTTTTAACTTGTCATTGTTTTACATATTGGAAAAAGTAGAGTGATTCCAGGAGAAGGAAAACGTGCATCCCACATCAAATTTGATGAACTCTTCACTGCTTGAAATAGGTGACTTAAATTACCTTTTTCTAATTAAACAGAGCATTAATTGCTACGGGGGTAGGTTACCAAGTAGCCAGATATGACGGCCACAGTGTACACAGCGTTTTTTTGTTACTGACCAACTTTTAGAGGAGAGGCTTGGCACTTACGTGTTACTAGCCCATCCACTATGTCCTTTTGGCTGTGAGGGGAAATGACGGGAATCCATATTGTGGTTGGGTTCAAAAACTGACTATACACAGCAAAGATTACAAATGACGCCGCTGCAGCAGGTATTGTGCACACACTTCAAGTTTGACTACTGGATATGTTAGGCCAGACACCCTGTGGTGGTCCAACGAAATGACGACAGATTTGCCTGTAGAAGCTCTCAGTTATCAAATCTTCCTTTTTCCATATAGACGCCAATTCTCTTACTGATGGGGACCGGGCTGACATATTACGCTGCTGCAGCTGCTACGCTTGACAGATCATTTGCAGATGCACATCATGCTTTAGAGAAATGGTCCAGCAACCCTAAAATACTATTACAAGTATACCTTTTTGCCTCAAATTCTAACGCACTCAGAAACTGTCGGACATTTTCATTAATTCCTATAAGGTACAGGTACAGAAATTAGACAAACTTAATATGAAACGTCCAGAAAAATAATATCACACAAATGCAAATGAAAAACAATAGACACAAAAGCAAATCTGTGAAATCTCTTTTATTTTCAACGTGTTTTTTCCTTGGGAACAAACGCCGTTATTTTGCCTCTTTTTTGGGACATTCATAAGTTTACAAATGAAAATCACTGGCATACATTACTGGCAAAATGTGATGGAGGGTATGTAGAACACAACATCAAGTCTACAGTAGTAAGTGGCTGAATTCATTTCAAGTGTTATGAGGTATGTTAATCACACGGCAAACATGTTTACAAGGTCAAGGTCATCGGTTCGTCTGTTTACTCCCAAACATTTTCTTTCATCGCTGTGTTAGAATAAGCAAACGAACAAGCAGTCACAAGCACCAGGCAAAACAAAATTAGCACAAACGCTGTTTGTATGAGAAGATTTCTTGTGGACAACTTTGGTGACCTTGACCTTGGGAGTAAAGGTCATAGCGACTGGGTGAAAATTTTGTAAATACAACTTTTGGCATAACATTTGCCTAATATGCATTGATAAGAATGCCTTTCTGGTGACCTCTAGTAAAGGTCAAGGTCACGTTTTAGTTATGAAGATTTTGCAGTCATATTTTTATTCTGAGGATGTTGTGAACTCACCAAACCATGCGGACAAAAGTTAGCAGCACCAAAATGCTTATTCTGAGCGATGAAGTAAAATGTTTTGGAGTAAACAGACAAACCAATGACCTTGACCTTGAAAACATGTTTGCCGTGTGATTAACATACCTCATAACACTTGAAATGAATTCAGACACATACTACTATAGACTTCAGGTTGTGCTCTACATAATTTCCATTGCACTTTGCTAGTACTGAACTAGCAGCCATTATTAAATAGGTTGCACTTTCGTTGGCTGTTAGTGACAAAAGTACAAAAGCGATTTCAATGAACTTTTGATATGACACAACTGGGATACTATTCTTGAGTGTGCACTGCTCTTTGAGAAAAATCGTTCACTACTCACAACGCAGCAACTACTTTCGTAAGTACACCCCCAAAATATCGCTACCGAAAAAAGTGCTCACTTGGATATCATATTTCATACGTACCTGGACATGCGGTGACAAGGGAACTTCACAACACCAAAGAAGCGTTTCCTGACTAAATTGTTCAATGTTCGTAAATGTTTTCCGCGATACATGTCACCTGCAGTGACCTGATAAGTGCACAAGCATCAAATGCTGCCGTTTTACAGGGTCCTTTGAATCAACGGCCAAACTGATGGCCGCAATTTTCCAGGAAGCATCATTCTGATTGGGGTAAAATTTCAGTATGTCAACAATGCATGTCTTGTCTAACAGTAACCGTATTTAGAGTGGAGTTCTGCGCATTTATGTACCCGCAAACACGCATACTTTGTGCACACCCTCAAAAGCCCATTTATAGGGCTCATATAGTGAAAATGGCAAGATAAACGGTCGTTTTTAACGGTGACGCGGACGGAGAAAAAATTCACGGAGACCACCACGGCATTAGGGGCCTGTGTTCTACTGAAATCTGTAATAAAAAGTTAGGATCAAATTTGTTTCTACCTTGTTCGGCAATTTTCCTAGCCTATAAGGCAATTACCACTTCCCTTGGAACCCTGTCCGAATTTTGGTCTCCGTCTGTCTTTTTCAAATGCTAAACCACTCCCCCTAAATATTGACTAAACTAATTCAATCAGACTGAAATTGCCACTGATAGACAAACGTCTCCTGCTGACAGCTGAACAAAGATTGGCTGACGCACTAATGTATGCAAGCCCGCGATCTCGTTAACGTTGAGTATCGACTGTTCCCTGGAAGCAGTGTCGGGTGATATAGACGAACGCAAACACAGTGGGTGAGCGGTGGTCTAATAGGTAGCGCGTCGGATTTAGCCGCTGCGCTACTGAACGGCCGTCACCAATGTCACGGCGATGAAGCGTGGGTTCGAGCCCAGGTCGAGCTTGTGATATGTGATACCGGTTTTTTCCTGGCTGCCGGGCTGCTCATCGGGGGTTTCTCTCCGGGTTATCCGGCTTTCCTCCCCCAGCAAAAATTGTAATATGTGTATATATATGTAGGATCGGTATTGGGTGGCGCTGCACCGCGGCGACGCGCTTTCCACGGGGGAAGCAGCCCGAATTTCCCGAAAGGGATAATAAAGTAGTAAAAATTAAAAAAAAAAAAAAAAGAGAATGAGAAAGGGGGCGGTAAGAGTAAAGGGGGCATTGGTGGGGGCTAGCGTGGAGAGAGGGAGGGTTTAGTGGGAGGGGGGGTGGTGTGGGGTGGGGGTGGGAGGATGTAACTGTCCTGACAATTGTGTCTGTGGTGGCTTCATTAATTTTTAGGAGGGTTTGTTAAGCCGAGTGGATACGATGTCCACTGTAAGGCGTTTTATCACCCTCTACACAATTGTCGCACAAGCAAAACAAAAACCAAAACAAAGAAAAAAATATTTTATTTACAGAAAGTGTATTTTCTGTATTACACCGATGAATGTACCGTAGAGAAAGTTAAAACAAAAATCACTACCCCCCCCCCTCCCTTTCCCCGAAAACAACAACAGAAAAAACCAGCACAGCAACAACAACGTCAACGACACGGAATTTAAAAAAAAAAAGAAGAATAACTCAGTGGAAAAACCGTAATACCGCAATCTTTGTTTTCAAGTTTTCAATACAAAGAAGGAATAAAGAGTAGGTAAACAATGCATTTACGAGGACGTCCGTGAGTCTCCTTTTTTATCGGAATCTCCCTCCAGCTGTATATTATCCCCCCCCCCATCTCTACCCACCCCCTTACCATCTCTTTTTCACCACCTCTCTCTCTCTCTCGTGTTATTTCATATGCGTATTCGTATGCGACATAGCAATGAAAAAACAGCCTGTAAGGGAGACAGCTCTGCTTATAAGGTTTATCGGTGATTAAAAAAACAAAAACAAAAACTGTTCAGTCAGTCAGCCGGTCTCTGTCTGTCTGTCTGTCTGTCTGTCCTCTCTCTCTCTCTTGTTTTACTTTTACATTTTGTAGTCTAGCAACGGCAAATTATAAACTGGCTCGTGTGCTACAATTTCTACCGTTGGAAAATAAAGTTTCATTGTCATTCATTGTCATTGTTATTGTCCTCCCTCAGATGGGCCGAAAAGCGCCAACAAAATAAAACATTTGTCATTGTCATTGTCATTGTCATTGTCATTCTCTCTCTCTCTCTCTCTCTCTCTGCCTAACAAAGGAGGAGAAAAACTATGAATTCTGACGAGACAAACGGCGTTTAGTAACTGTCCATCCCTCAAACTCACCCCCTCACCCTCACCACCCACCTGCACCTTCATGGGAAAAAGAATTAAAAGGAATGAAAGACGACCCATACCTCTCTTGCCATACCAGTTGGCATGTGTAGACGAACACAGGAGCGAAGCCAGGACAACAGCAAATACAACAGCGGACGGTCGAAGCATCTTCTTTCTTTGGGTTATACACCGAGGTTCTTTCTGTCCTGAGAGAAAAAAAAGTTTCTGTCTTTCTTGTTCTTCGCCGCTGCTTGGTTTCTCTGACCGGCCTGTTGCTCCTAGTCGCTGTGTTCAGGCACTGCTGTTGCAGACACGGGCCCTCTGGAATCACCGATGAATACTGGTCAATTTCTTCAAAAGACCGGTATATTATGTCCGTCAAACGCACGTGGGCTTGCTACGTCATTCAGTAGGCGGAGGTTCGCAAGGAGCGCGCGCTCTGGAGACCACGCCCATACCTCTCGCGGACTGTGCGCGGAACCTCGTGTTGACGGGGGTTAATCCAAAAGGTGGCGTTTTTCTTTTTAATTCTGGTGCTACTTGGATTCCAAAGTTTGACGAGTGAGTGAGTGAGTGAGTTTTTAGGGTTTTAAGCCACGCAAGCACCAAAGACTAATTCGCGGCTAAGTGTGTCCTGCACTACGTGAAAATTAACCAAATGTAACGTTGGAAAAATGATGCAAACTGTCTACGGGGCAATATAAACCTAGGGCATGCAGGGAGACGCTGCCACCTTTATGCTAATTTATCGAACTCCTGGTTACAAAAAAAGCGTAGAAAACAAATAGCAATTACGATTCGGTAAAAACAAAACCAATACTGAGGTTTGACGACGAAAGCTGTCGTGCAAAGTCACGTGTCTGAAATACCAATGATCATGCATCAGTGCACACGTCCTTTCCATTGTATAACACGGGGGTTAGTCAAATGGCGGAAGCGTTTCCGGTGTTTCCGAAACGTTCTGACAACGATTACTCGTATGTAATCTCACATGTCCTGAAATCAGATTTGAGTTTGTACAAGTCTTGATATCGTAGTAATTAGTATCTTTAAGTGTGAACGACAAAGCGAAATACTACTACTACAACTACAACTACTACTACTACTACTACTACTACTACTACTACTACCACCACCACCACCACCACCACCACCACCACCACCACCACCACTACTACTACTACTACTAAAGCAAAATCCGATAAACAAAGCACCGAGTTTTTTTTCTTCTTTTTTTCTTTCTTTCATTTTCAACTGTTAGTAGCACCATCGGTAAACCAATACCGAATAAACTCCTTGGATTTCGGTTTTCCGGTGTTACTGAAACTTATCAACCAGAAAACATTGTCACTAACACGGTAGATACCACAGCGTGATGACGTATGACGTACGCAATGCTCATATTTCAAACATACGGTTTTACCTTGGGAGGAAACGTCAAAAAATTTTGAATCGATGGCCTCTATCCGCTGTCATTGGTTCCCCCCCCCCCCCGCCTCCCAAACACACACACATCCCCCCCCCCACCCCACCATCCCCGTAGACAGCTTCGTGCTTGTTTAGTTCCATTTTCAACTAGCAGCAAAAAACAAAAAAACCCCCAAAAAACCAAAACAAACAAACACAAAAAAGACGACAAATAACAAATAAAAACCATTTATCTTACAAGTTATTTCACAGTCAACACGTCGACGTTTCAACCTTGTGCCTTAATTAGGACTGACAAACAAAAACAAATGGGACCCCCCCCCCCCCCACACACACACAAACACAAAACAAACAAAAACCCCAACAAAAAAAAAACACAAAAAACCCACATCAACAAAAAACAAACAAACAGACAAGCAAACAACAACAACAAAAACGTACACAAAAACAAAACACCACAAAAAAACAACAACAAAAAACCACCACCACCAACAACAACAAAACGAACAGAAAAAAACCCACAAAAACACCCCCCCCCAAAAAAAAAAAAAAAAAACAAAAAACCAACCAAATAAACAAACAAAACCAACAACAACAAAAAAACATACCTATGACAGTAGACGGTGGACTGCGTCTGTCAGTCCTAATGAAGACACAACGCCGAAACGTCGACCTGTTGACTGTGAAATGTATCTTGTAAAATAAGTGGTTCTTGTTTTTCCTTTTTTGTTGCCTCTAGTTGTTTATGTTTCCACGTGCAGTCAGTCTCACTCTCTTTTCCAGGCAAGAAAGCTGAACACAGTGGGCTTTTTTTCACGGGTTCTTAAAGGTTACTCCGTCCTGGTAACCATTGTTCGTCGCAAAAACATAACATACGCATTGCTTTCAGAATAATGCCAGTGCAGGCCTAAAAATAGCCACATGCACTGTCTTTTTTCTTTCTGCCCGAGACAACAGACCGTTTCAAGAGATCAAATACTTTATTGTGAGACTTTTTTGTGAAGTAAAGAAGGCTGTTGTCTAAATACTTGTCTCCTACGTGAGATGTATTTGTCTCGCCGGGAACTTTGGGAAAATGTCCAAAGTTGCAACATTAATTTCTCCCTCACTTCCCGGCCACTGATTTACTGCGCAGATTCTTTGAAGGTGTTGTTCCGTGATGTTCCCTCTGACAGCATCTTTAGCTTCTTGAAAGAGTCAAACCTGCTGTATAAAATATGGACACCTCAGGTAATACGGACTATCCTCGACCTATATAATTCATTATGTTCGATGTACAAAGAAGTGAAACGTGTTTATCATTTAAACCGGAAGATATATAGTTCTGCGATGTGTGTGTGTGTGTGTGTGTGTGTGTGTGTGTGTGTGTGTGTGTGTGGTGTGTGGTGTGTGTGTGTGTGTGTGTGTGTGTGTAAGCGGAGGTGGGAGAGGTGATAAGAATGGGAATGGAGTGATATTTATTTTGGTCTTAGCTGTGTGATTAGCGGTAATTCTTACTTAAGTCAATGTTACTTTAACGTAATTTAAACCACAAAATACTAACTTAACGTGATTTGGATTTATACATTCTTATACGGTCATTATAATTGTATTATTTGCATGCTTCTTATGTTTTATGTGCATGTTATACGCGTGTTGCAAAGCGATTTTCTCAATTCTGGGACAAATAAAACTGACTTGGCTTGAAAACGTAGTAGCCAGTGACATTGTTGTAGTGCCAGAGGACCAGGACTCCAGAGTGCAGTCCCCTTTCACGGAGCAGCCGACAGCACATTTCTCTCGTGTGATTGTCTCCCCTGACTGTTTCACCGAGCACCCGACAGGAATAAACCAACTTGACTTGACTTGACTTGACTTGACAACTCGATGTGTCACCGGAGGCTCGGTAGCTACGGCAAAAAAAAAAAAATAAAAAAAAAAATTGAAACATCTCGTGGTTTCTTTCGTTGTAAACCACGAGAACTATGTAGGCTCTGTGTACACGTGGGGAGCCGGGGTGGCCGAATGGTAGAGCGTTGGACTTCCAATTGCTCGGGTCGTGAGTTCGTATCCCGGCTGGGACCAAATACTGTGCTGGCTTTTTCATCGTTGCCCCGTCTTTGATATCATCCGTGTGTGGTGGAAAAGGACGTTAAACTCCCAAACACCCACTCACCCCTCCCCTGTGTACACGTCTCTGCATTGTAGTAGCGCGACAGTCAAAGTCACTGTCTGGTTCATAAACAGCCCGTGTCTCAGTTTCACGCCGACAGCCTGAAGTCCGTTAGAAACACTCGGTGCTGTCAGATTTCAAAATGCAAACCTGTTATTGTTTGGAAACGCCCTGTCTTGATGGTGTTACTGTTTGGAGCGGAGTAACACCTCAAACACCCGCGCCCATTTGACTGCACCCCGTACGTCAACGTACCGAGTCCATGCAGCGTATTTTGATTCTACGCGGCAGGTGCCCCGGATTAAGGTCGATCCCGGCTGGGGCCACATATTGTGCTGGCTTTTTCATCGTTGCCCCGTCTTTAATATCACCCGTATGTGGTGGAAAAGGACGTTAAACTCCCAAACGCCCACCCCACCCGCCCCGGATTAATTTGTGCGGGGGAGTGAATCTCGCGTGCTACACCGGCTGCATGTAGCGGACAGTGGCTCCACAAAATGATCGTAATCGCAAGCGACGGTGTATAAAATAACGTCATGTCAAACGTAGGAAAAAATTAATCCTGTCATGTTGTCCAGAAGGGCGGAAGGACCCAGTCACCATCATTAAATTTGAGCGGTTTACTTTACGGGGTGGGTTGTTGTTTGGGAGTTTAACGTCCTTTTCAACTGACAAAATGTCTGTTCTGGCATTTCGTCACTTTGATGGCACTCTCCCTATACACCGTCGCGAACCCTCCGGTCGTCGTCCGAGAGGCTTCTCAAAATCCCCAAGCGCAACCTGAAATCTTTTGGCGAGCGCTCTTTCAGTTTTGCCGCTCCAGCCTTTTGGAACTCTCTGCCTGCAGATCTGAGGAATGCGCCCACACTCTCTGTCTTCAAGAGCAATCTGAAAACGCTCCTTTTCTGCAAAGCCTTCCAGTAATTCCCTCAGCCGCGTGCTGGTCTTTGTTGCTTGAGCGGCGTGAGGCCAGAAATAACTAGCACCAGTAATCTTCTGTCTAACTAGTCAGTTTCACCAGTGTGTGTTTCGTTCATCGTTGTATAAATGTGCGTAAGCGTGAGTGAGTGAAGGCGCCTTGAGTTTTATTTAAAGGAATGCGCCCTACAAATACCATTTATTATTTTTTTTCCTCCTCGCATGAGTGATATTAAAGACGGGGCAACGAGAAAAAGGCCAGCACAAATATCTGGCCCCAGCCGGGGTTCGAGGTTCACTTTACGATGAGGAAGTCGCAAAGTATCGGAGAAAAAAATGTCTCGAACTGTCACTGTATCTACGTATGGCGATAGCGATCTCCTACACATTTAGATCTGTTCGTGTTTGCTGTCTTTTGTGTGCAGTTCGAGAATCAAATGACAGCAATGCCTCAGGACGCAGGGTATCCCGGTAGTGTGATCTATTGTATTAGCACAGACATACAGAGAGCTGGGAACAAAAGCACTTTCGAAAATATGCGAGGCTACGGCACTTCCGACTGTAGCTCCCCCTTAAATAACGCGTTGTCCGATTTTACTCCTTCATGTAATCTAGGCCTACTTGAAAACGTTCTGAGAGATCTTGGTTTAGCAGGTGTGAGTAATAAGTCAGTATTTGAAACTGTAATTTTATGGGAAGTGCACTATCCGGAATTTCGAAATTTGACCTTACAACTCTAAAGTAATTCTCCTGCATCAGTATTTTGTTTGAGGCAAAAGCACTTTTTTCTCGTTGTTGGATACCCGTTTTCAAAACGCTTAGGGGTCATTTGGAGGCAGATGAAGAGCATCTTACTTACTTAGGCCCCTGTCTCCAAGTGAAGCATAGGCCATCCACGACCTTCGCCATCGCACTTTGTTCTGGGCTGCTCTTGCCACTCCAGTCCAGTTGATCCCCTGCTTACGTAGCTCTGCCTCAGTGTCCCGCCTCCAGCTGTTGCGAGGCCGGCCTCTCTTCCATTTGCTCTGCGGGTTGGGCTTGGCGTGTAGTGCTGGATGCTGGCTTCCTGAAGGTGTGTCCATTCCAGCCCCACTTCCTCCGCAGGATCTGCTTGGCCACTGGTTCCTGTGTGTGTGTGTGTGTGTGTGTGTGTGTGTGTGTGTGTGTGTGTGTGTGTGTGTGTGTGTGTGTGTGTGTGTGTGTGTGTTCTGAAGTAAGGTAGTAAGTAAATTATTAAATTAAAGGACGGAATCGAAAACACCCAAACCACACTTAGAAAACAACAGGCAAAACAAATTTACTCCAAAAGTTTCGGCAAAACTAGACTTCTTGAAGGTTTAAGTTTCTGTTTTTGTTTGTTAGTTAACTCACTGATAGTTCAGTCAGTTACGTACTTACCTCCTCCCTCTCGCCCCTCCTTCCCCCCCCCCCCCCCATTGCCTATGATTTTACATCTCATGAGTTTATTGAAATAGTATTTTTCTTCTTTGCTCTGTGTTGCGTCTCTTTTCATTTATGTAACCGTGTAGCCGGAGTATTCGTTGTGTGGAAAGGACAAGACTGGAGACTGTCCTTGCATCTGTATCTTTGTATCCTGCTAACTAAATTGTCATTGTCATTGTCATCGTCATTCTCTCTCTCTCTCTCTTTCTACGCTGCAATGTTCGTGTGCTGTAAAGCGTGAAAGTGCTGGTCAGTCCGTGCGCGCACGAGTGTGGATGTGTGTATGTGTGTGTGCGTGTCTGCGTGTGTGTCCTGATACATTTTGTGTAGCAAGGACAGACAGTAAGAGAGACCTGTGCGTCTATTATCTCATCCTTGGAAAATAAAGTTTCAGTCAGCCAGTCAGTCAGTCAGTCTCTCTCTCTCTCTCTCTCTCTCTCTCTCTCATACTTACTGTTATCTAATTTCTGTTGATCTACGCAACTTGAACAGTCTCCGCTCCGTTGAATAATTAATGCCACATCTTGAATTATTGGCGACGCGCTTTTGTAGTTTGGTTTTGATTGCTTTTCCCCGATGGGATCCAACAGACCATTACTACACCCGAGCCAGTGCAATAACATCTTCATAACACCCATTAACGTGTAAGTGTTGTATACCTTGTTCTGTGTCCGCGCTTTTCTGTGCGCCAAGCTGGAGACTATAATAACTAATAATTAATGGTAACCTATTGTTGTGTAGGCGCTCTACCCAATTTCTTGAATTGGCTCAGGGCGCCGCGACCTGAACCCAACACACGCTTATGTGAATCACACGCATTCTCTCAAACAGCGGACATGAACACATTACAATCACTTGGTACGAAGGGTCAGTTCAGCTATTTAAGTTTCGGATTTTAGAACTGCCTTATTTTCAAATGTTGTGAGCTGAACATTACCAAAGCAGAGGGGAGAAGAAGCCGGAGTACCCGGAGAGAACACCCTGGCGTTTGGCCCGAATGAACGGTGCCACGTACGAGAAGAAAATTCTTTGTCGGAGTGGGACTCGAACCTGACCGGTCGCATTGGTGACGAAGTCTCTTAACCACTAGACCACCAACCGCCCACGTAAATTAATGTTCATCTTACTTGTACAGCTTTCAGTTTGCACTCGTGGAAACAGGGTGTGTGTCTTCTACGTTCAGTACTTATCGATTAATGAGTTGGTCTTTAAACACCCCGGTTCAAATGCCATGATTTAAGACATTCGACACTGTTAAAACGGATTAATTCCATCTTTATTAAGCCAGCTTTGTTTTCAAACAGTTTCGCTCGAACATTCAAATTCACGACTGTTGCTACATTACCGGAGCGCGTCATCGAGTACGCTTCTGTTGGCTCAGTGCCTGCATTACAGACGCTGTCACTGTCCAAGTGTCTAAGTGGTATGATGATAGATACCACGAAAACAGTTCAGAACGATCTGTTAGCATGGAAATGGTACCATCAGCCCCTTTAAGTCATGCCCGATTTGATTCATGTTGGTACATTTCAACAATATTTTATTGTCAACTTGTAATGCACCAACTGATGTGTGTGTGTGTGCGCGCGCGCGCGCGCGTATGTATGTGTGTGTGTGTGTGTGTGTGTGTGTGTGTGTGTGTGTGTGTGTGAAGGGGGAGGGGGGAGGGGTGTAGATTAAAACGAGTTCTGACTTTTTACTCGTTGCTCCGTCTTTTCAATTGTTTTGTCAGCACTCGCATCTGGCCCAAAAGAGCGTTACATTTATAACTAACCAACCTGCCAGCTGGTCGGTATCGTATGAAATAAAGTTTTGCATGCCACTCTCTCTCTCTCTCTCTCTCTCTCTCTCTCTCTCTCTCTCTCTGTGTGTGTGTGTGTGTGTGTGTGTGTGTGTGTGTGTGTGTGTGTGTGTGTGTGTGTGTGTGTGTGTGTGTGTGTGTGTTTGCTTGCTTGCTTGCTTGATTTCGCTCATCCGCGCATTTGTGCGTGTGTGATCCTTGAAGTCAATAATCCTTTGTATCCCCGAGTTGGACAACGGCCCTGAAATCGGCCAATCAAACTGCCCGTAACTAGCAGTGCTCCAGATCTCAAGGCTGGGAATCCGGCGGATGGTGAAAGGTCGATACCACGTGTTAATCGGCTTGAGGGGGTGGGCGTGGGGTAACGGTCAGGTTTCACACAATTTTTTTTTCTTTTGGAATCAAACTGTTTTATGAATGAAGCTATGTACAACTGGGAACAGAGTAGGAAGTATGCCGATCGTAGATCTCTGTTTGTCTGTCTGTCTGTCTGTCTGTCTGTCTCTCTCTCTCTCTCTGGGAGCCTGGATAACCGAATGGTAGAGCGTTGGACTCCCAATGCTCGGGTCGTGAGTTCGATTCCCGGCTGGGGCCACATATTTGTACTGGCCTTTTTCTCGTTGACCCGTCTTCGATATTATCCATACGTGGTGGAAAAGGACGTTAAGCTCCTAAGCTCCCATACATCCACCCCCCCCACCCCCCCCCCCCTCTCTCTCTCTCTCTCTCTCACACACACACACACACACACACACACACACACACACACACACACACACACACACACACACACACACACACACACTGTACAAATTTCAAAAACTGTGTTTTCTGCGTTCTAAGCTTAGAACCTGCGTGAAGTCCGTGTACTAATCGTACGAGTTATTGTCATTATGGATGTGTGAATTTTAAACTGCAGCCTATGTATTATCAGCAAGCGCATAATTGTACACATTACTCAGTAAAGAAGTGTACGCGTGATCTGAACTCATTCCTGCACTTCTGAACATCAACTGCGATGTTTCTGTCAGTCGCTGGAAGAGTCCTCTGCCGACGTATATTGGGTCAGTATCATTTACCCCTGCTATTTTTGTACTCATCATGAACACCCACGAGAAACTAAAAGTTCAGTTGGAATTGGGCCGACGATGCATGAAGGTCAATTTTGTACATTTATGGGATAGTTACGACAGGAAGCAGGCAATGCGGCATCGTCACGCAGCCCCATGTGCGTGGACCTCCATAGCAGGGTCATAATAATCATCACCATCATCCTCATTATTATTCATGAAGTTGCTCCAGCTTCCACGTCCTCCGTGGATTCAACCCACAACCTAGGAGGAATACCACTGGAGCGTGCAAACAGTTCAAGCAGACCCCCCCCCCCAAAAAAAAAAAAAAAAAAAAAACAGACCAAAAAAACAAAACAAAACGCCAAACAAACCAAGAACACCCTCCTCCCCCGAAAAAAAGAACAAACACCCCCCCCCCCCCCGAAAAAAAGAAGAAAAACCAAAGCAAACAAGCGAACAAACAAACAAACAAAGCAAAACACCAAACAAACTAACAAAACAAAACAAAACAAACAAACAAAAAGCATGCAAAAAAACAACAACAACAACAACAACATACAAGAAACAAAACAAAAAAAACAAACAAACAAAACAAAACACCACCAACTATTACCACCACCAACAACAACAAAACAAAACAAAAACAACCAAACAACCATCCAAAAAAAGAACCAACCCTAAAAACAAAACCACCAAAAACAAACTACAAAACAAAACAGCACCAAAAACAAATAAAAGAAAAACAAACAACAACAACAACAAAACCCAAAAAACTGTACACATACAGCAACAATCATAAACATCACAAAACAAACAACAACAAAAAACCAAACCCAAACACACAAAGAATAAAGTTGAAAGACCGCGAACTTGACCCACCGAGCCTGTCACTGACAGCATGGAGTGACCCTTGGTGTGCGTGTGTGTTTTTTGGACGTGTGAAAATAACCCTGTCCTGTGACAGCACGGGCCCCGCAATCTTCTTTCCTGGGCATTACCGCCCCGATTGCTTTTACAACTGACAAGCAAGAATCAGGGACGTGGTATTATGGGGCACGGGGATTAGTCAGTATGGCGGAGGTGTTTCCGGTGCTTCTCCAGTTCAAAAGCTTTAGACAACACTAACAAGCAAGAATCAAGAATGCGATAAGATGGAGTACGGGGGTCGGTCAAGATGGCCCAGAGTGAATCCGGTGCTACCGCGATTGAAAAGTTTTGACGGGCATTGCTGTCATGGAAATACCAGAAGTTCAAGTCTTTGCACTGTAGCAACTTCTCGTTGAAAATCTTTTTTGGGTCGCTAAACGTCCCTTTTCCTTCACACAGACCAACTGAAATATCAGGGGTGTATCCGATGCTCCTCAAATTTGAAAATGGGAAACACTTGGCGTTAAGCCGGCTCTTAACTGGGCACTGCGGAGCGCCACAGTGCTGTCCACAGTTGTGACACAAATCTGATTTTGGGGGTTACCCCGCTGTGGCATCAACACAGCAACTTGGATTTCAAATAGCCACAACTGTGACTGTGGTTTCCACAACAGATTCTGATTGGCTGTACTACGTCACTCGGCGCGCAAAAAACAAAATGGTGGACAGTGCATCTTCAATCGGTTTGTCACCGAGCACAGCTGTGTTCAGTTTTGTAGTTGGTAGACACACCGAGCGCAACGACTGTGATGTGCACATGTGTGTTTCGCGCGCTGTGCCCAGTTAAGAGCATGCTTTAGCAAATGTTTAACTGGAGTTTGGTTTATCTGTGTGGAAAAAAGGACTATCAAACAGAAACGACTAAAAAAAAACCCAAAACACACACACACACACACACACACACACACACACACACACACACACACACACACACACACACACACACACACACACACACACACAACTACAAAGACTGATGAATGCATGTATTCCAGACATGACATGTGGCTCTGTACCTGAGTGCAGTGGTCGCCAAAACGTTTGAATTAAATCAAATCAAAAATCAAATCAAATTACCGTATTATCCCCATTGGGAAATTTCATTAGAGCGTTCACACACACACACACACACACACACACACACACACACACACAGACACAGACACACACACACACACACACACACACACACACACACACACACACACACACACACACACACACACACACACGCAGAGACACACATATGCCAGCATCCAAAATGTTCTTAGTTTGCAGTTCAGGAAATGGGAAAGGCGTGAAGATCTGTATCCGTTCACGAATCTGGGCCCGCATGTAAAAATCCAGGTTACGTCTTTTAGCCCCGGGTTAAAGTCTAACCTCGAACTAAACGAGCTCTAGGGTTAAATTTTCTGTTGTTGTTGTTGTTGTTGATGTTGTTGTTTAATCAGGAAGTGGGTCCATTCCACCATGGTGCCTAAGCGGTTACAGAAGGATTTTGTTCTTCCTTTCGTCGCTTCCTTTCTTATCTAATTTTGTTTTTGGGTTTCTTTTGTTCTAGTCTGAGTTAGGCCCATAGCCGTGGGTTAGATTAACCGCGAGTTTTACATGCGGGCCCAAAATAAAGTCGGAACAAACGAGTTTAAAGTGACCGAGCTGAAAATTACGCGCCTGCAGACGGAATAAGTTGATCGTAGCAGGGAAGGTTTTTTTTTGTTGTTGTTGTTGTTTTTTTGACGTCCTTTTCCGCCAAATATTGGTGATATCAAAGACGGTGCAACGAGAAAACGACCAGCACAAATATTTGGTCTAAGCAGGGATTCGAACTCACGACCCGAGCATTGAAAGTAGAACGCTCTACCATTCGGCTATCCCGGCTCCCTGTTTATAGTACTAACACTATAAAAACTCTCGCCCTTTTGTTTGAACCCCGTGTGGAGGAGGACAGAACGTGAGACAGCTGCTCCGCCGAGGCAATTGATGGGTCGGCAAAATAAAATTACGACCGCTATAGGCGGTTTTTTTTGTTGTTTTTTTTGCTGTTCATGCTTCAACTGTAGCTTATGTCATGACGATTTATGACAATCCTGACAAGTTATAAGCCGGATGATTGCTTTTTCTGGAGACGCACTATCTGTTTTGTGATGTGGTTAATGATTTTAGGGTGGGAAGCGTTTGCGACAAGTTCTGAAACAACCTACGAATGGTTAGGTGGACCGGCCCCCGTAGTGTTGTGGTTAGCACTTCGGACCATGGATCGGGAAATCCAGGTTCGAGTCCCAGGCGAGGCAAGCGGGGTTTTTCCTACCTAGGTCGGCTCCTACCCAGAGCGGGTGTGCTTTGGGCCCAGTGGGGAGGCTGTTGCCACACAGCCGAGACTCCACGGGTGCGACTTTTGGGTGCTTCCCTTGTTATGACACATCAGACGATGTGGATGATTACATGGCCGGAAGGAATTTCTTCTGTGGAACATCTGGTTGCGGCATTCCAATTGTTCTTCAGCTATGACAAAAATGTTCCTCAAATTTGAGCTGCTTCGTTTAAACAGATTTATTTCGTATAGTAGAGATACACGGACGCAGTTCTGAACATTAACAAGATGAGCTTATAATATGTGCAGTAAACATTCATTTATTACAGGAATGGCAGATCACACATTACGAGAGAGAGAGAGAGAGAGAGAGAGAGAGAGAGAGAGAGAGAATGACAGTGACAATGACACTTTATTTTTCAAGGATGAAAGATTAGGTACAGTGTCCTTTCTTCTATCTTGTCCTTGCTACATTCTACTACTACAACTACTATTACCACACACAGACACACACACACACACACACACACACACACACACACACACACACACACACACACACACACACACACACACACACCACACCCACACACACACACACACACACACACACACACACCCCACAATCAAGCGGAAATAAAATAAAAATGATGGTAAAGAATGATAACGTAAAAAGCAAGTATTAGTATAGGAATAAGTTGTACAGATTATCTGAAATTTCGTGGAAGAAATAGTGTCATCCAATGTGTGTGTGTGAGAGAGAGAGAGAGGAGAGAGAGAGAGAGAGAGAGAGAGAGAGAGAGAGTGAGATGTTTTATTTGGTTGGCGCTTTTCGGCCCATCAGAGACGAGAGAGAGAGAGAGAGAGAAGAGAGAGAGAGAGAGAGAGAGCAGTTGGTCAGCATTTTCTTTTCAACACTTTGAGCCTGTTTTGCTTTTGAATTTTATTCGTGTAAATTTCAACTGTCCTCCCACGAAACATGTTTATTCTTGTGTTGCCACGGCTTTTTTCTCTAGAGTCTGAACAAGTCCGGAATAGCCACCGCTAAATGGGTGTTGAAGAACGGATTGGGAAATTGGTTATCCCTAGCATGTATTTCTTTACCTGACAGGTGGCGATATCTGTCAGGGATTTCTTGTTGTTAATGTTGATGTTGTTGCGTTTTTGCTTTAATGCTACGATGGATGGGAGCAACTGTCATTGGTAGGAGACAAAATTGATAGACTTCGTTGAAATAAACATTGGCGGCTCTTGTATCAGTAACAACAAGGTTGAAGAATGTTTGCCACGTGACTTGAACTTCTATGAGGAGCTAGAGCGGAGTATTCAATTCAATTCAATTCAATTCAAAATACTTCATTGTCTGTTTAAGGGAGACTCTAAAAACAGAAACTCTTCTTTGGATTCACATGATGCTCTGTCACAGATAAGATTAGTCATTAAAGATCTTGATATAAAACATACAAATAAAATAGGGTTAAACGTTAAGGTCAAACAAACTTTTGAAACAATTGAAAACAAGTTATCATACATGCTGTCGGACTCTCAAAAAATATCTATCTATCTATCTATCTATCTATCTATCTATCTATCTATCTATCTATCTATCTATCTATCTATCTATCTATCTATCTATCTATCTATCTATCTATCTACCTGCCAAAAGCTGCCAGAATAGTAGTTTTTCTGCAGAAAACATTTTTCCAGTATAAAAAAGTACTTTTTTTTGCAGAATAGCTGATTTTCAGCAGAAAAAAAAATCAAACTAGCAGTGTTTTCTTGCGGAAAGCTGACTTTTCTGCAGAAAACCCTGGCCAAAAATGACATAATAGCAGAGTTTTCTGCAGAAGAAAAATGGCAGTTTTCTGCAGAAAAATCAACAGTCCTATTCTAGCTGAGTGCACATCAAGAGAAGCAGATCGGGGCATAAAACAAAATAAAACAAAAACGAAACGGAAGAAAACAAAACAAAACCCGGCGGAATGACCCAATGTAATAATTATATCATTCCATTCGCATACAGTCAGAAATTTGACAGTGACGCCCTCCCACCAACCCCCCCCCCCCACCCTCACCACCTCCTATCCTTCCCCATTGTCAGTTATCGTTACTTTGAAGATAAATGTTCTGCTTGTTTGTTGCAGGCGCCGGTTCTCACATACGCGCAGTTGACGGAGGACTACCCTCGTTACCCGGATGTTCACGACCTCTTGAACTCCAACCTTGATCACGCAGCTCTTGTGGTGAGTGAGTGAAGGACCCTATGAGCCACCGTGTACACTTTTTTTTTTTTTGCTTTGATCAAGCCACTGTGATTGTCGGTGTTACGTAGGCGTGTGACGATCAACGAGGACCCTAACAAACATCAGTGCATGTGTTCGCGCTGTCTATCAGGGTGAAACAGCCTGATATGATTATGCAGATCCCAACCCCCCCCCCCCCAAAAAAAAAAAAAAAAAAATAAATAAAAATAAAATAAAATAAAATAAATAAATAAATAAATTAAAAAAATAAAGTAAATAAATAAAAAGCACAAAATGTAAAATACGCCCTTGCTTAGGGGCGTAAAAATAGTGTCAAGTTATTCGCCCGTTCTGGAGTTTTTGTTTGTTTCTTTCTGTCACTCGTTTGCCCCCCCCCCCCGCCCCCTCCTCCCCCCCCCCCCCCCCCCACACACAAACGATGCAGCTGACCGCAATAATTCCCTTTCTCACCTCGTGGCCTCGTGGGCAGGGGCATAATTATGTTCTGTTGTCTTCATGTTCTTTTTAATATTGTCACCGACTGCTGTGCATTCTCCTTTCTCTTAGCTCTTTGCTTTTACAGTCAACAGTTTTTCATGTCTCAGACTATGGGTGCGTTTACACTGGACAAAATAAGCGAACCAGGCAGGCTCAGAAGCGGACCAAGTACGTTTACACTAGATAATTTCATCCGGGCCAGAAACCGAACCTGGTAGCACAAACGCATGTGAACCAGGCTCGCTTTGGGTGCCAGGTCAACATTACTGATTACGTAACAGGACAGCGCACCTTCTACAAAACTGCAGTGTAAACGCATGAAAGTGGGCCTCGCGCGGTTCGGTTCGGTTCGGTTACACAACGGTAACCGCTCCCGGGCATGTCTTAAGAATTCCGTTGAATATGGGCCCAATGGGCAGGATGTTGTCACACACCCGAGATTCACCCACTTCACGGGTGCGACTTTGGGGGTGCTTCCCTTGGCACACACCTTATGATGTGGATGATTACACGGTCGGCACCGCAGGTGCCGTAGTTCCCAGGCCTGGTTAACGCCGGGATATTTATGACAGGAAGCGTGCTATGCGGCCCTGTCCCGCAGTCCCAAGCCACACAGACCCCCGTAGCATCACCTTACCTTCACGCTCATCTCCATCAGCATACAAAATACAAATTGCCCCAGCTTTCGAGCCCTCCGTGGATTCCACCCATGATCTGAGAGGTCCACCACTGGAGCTGGCGAACAGCTGCGACAGCACCAAAAAAAAAAAAAAAATCCGCTAAATACAGTACAGAACTTTTGCCGCTTTCTAAATTTGTGTGCAGATTAAAAAAAAAAAGGCAATTTTGGGCTGTTTGTTGGCTTTGTAAATAAGTATCATGCCAGGGAATAGTGAAAACAGGGAAAAATTGGCCTGGCTTGTGGACTATTTGTATTCATGCCCGGCTGGCACAAGAGCTAGCAGACGACAGAGGAATGTCGGGGTATATGGCCACTGCTAGCACCGCAAAAAACACCCCAGGATATTGGACTTTGTTGAAATTTACTCAATACATGAGTCTTTGGCTCATGATTTTTTGGTGAATTTCAAAGGTGTCATGCGCAGCATATGTTTGATAGGATAATAATAATAATAATAATAATAATACATAATATCGGAGTATTGTATAGGCGCTTTATACAGTTTCTGAAATCGGCTCAAAGCGCTGCGAACTGGACTCAACACGCACGTTCACGTGAATCACACGCATTCTCCCACAAACTGGACATGAACACATGACAATCACGTGGTGCGAAGGGACAGCTCAGCTGTTTAAGTTTCGGAATTTAGAATTAGATTTATTTTCAGATTTTGTGGGCTGAACATTTCCAAAGCAGATATAGCCTTTTCCTTGAAATCCTATCTGTGTTATGTAGCCGTCAAAGCTTGGTTCCTGGCTCAGTTATAGTGTAAACGCGCTCTGTGTCGCTATCTGACAGACAGATAGTATTGGTGCCCCTCTCCTGTAATCGAGGGTCAGGGATCCAACCATAGGAAAATACAACACATCAATATCCCTGTGGTGGCTGCACCAACATTTATATAACACTAAGACACAATGGACGCTGAATAACGCTTCATGAAAATATACTCTTTACCCTTACAAGCTAAAGTGCGTGCGTGTCTCAGTGGAAAAAGTCCAACGCTAACACTGCGAGTTGAGGTTCACTGTGCGCCATAGGGGATCCCATTCTAACTTCCGCCGACGGCCAGTTGAAGCCGTGAACATTTCAATCAAGCTCAGCTAGTAAACATCATCGTACAACTTAGGTACGCTGCCATTTTTCTGACCTTTTCCTATGCTTCGCCACCACGCTAAAGATGTAGCCACCAAAAAGTTTGTTCAGTTGGATCCCTAACCCAGGATATGACTTCCCCGATCACTCATGGCGGGTTACCCGAACTAACAGACAGACTGCGGCAGGGCTTAGGACTGAAGAAACACGCCGCAAGTCCGCAACCACTACATACGTGCCTGCACGCTATCTGCGAAAGGCCGTAACTTTTACAATGCCGCGTCCGTGACGGGCACGCCAAACTTGGCCATGCATAATTTACACCGCTAATAGTTTCTCTATTATGACGGCGGGCGACACTCACATAACGAAGCTCAGAGGCTTGGGGGCCGTCTTCGGGTCTTTAGGGAACTTCTAATGATGAGCTCTGCGCTGACGTTGGCGAGCCTGGCTGAATCACATTTGACCGGATTACATTTTGTCAGCCCCGAATCAAGCGCGACGCTGCTGTGTAGCGAGGCTAAGTGGGTAGCGGGTATTCCCTCCACAAAAAACTCCCCTCCCCCCTCCCCTCCTCCAGTCTCACGATTATTCCCAGACGTTTGACGTGTATTTCTGCTCCTAGGTCTATTGTTCAGAATGTCGCCAGACGAACCAATATGTATCGCCGTCGTTGTGGAAATTTGGCGTGACACTGTTTCGAGAATAGCGCAGGATGACACGCATTTTACACTTCTCCTGCGCTATTCTCAAGATCGCCTTAGCCAGTTTTCGAGCCAGTATGAGGTAAAGTAAAATGACGTGGTTGGTATATTTATCAGGCAGACTGACTGTAGTTACTGGTATTTAAATGTCGCCCGAGTTTGGACTCTGAGAGAGGAAGGCTGATATGGAAAGGTATGGTCATAATTATTGGTGTTAGCAATGTTTTTGAATTCAGTCGATGGTATATTCAGCAGTCA
>JACVVK020000090.1:1152500-1162500 GCA_018292915.2 Batillaria attramentaria
GCTTGTCTGCCGTTACTTACGTTGGCGCTGATTGGATAAACCGGAGTGACGGCCTGCAACTGACGTAGAAGGCGAAATTGATTTTTATTGGGTGGCTTGTTCGAAGGGACTGAGAACGTTTGCTCACAGTCTAACCTACTTTCGTGTTTTCGATTTGTTTTGTGAGTACGAGTCAATTTGCATTTGAAAATAGAAAGAGGCAGGCAGTATTCAAGGTAATCAGAGAACAATACCATACTCTGCTTTATGTTTATTCCCATCAACCCATCTCCCACGCCATGCCCCCTCCCCCCCCCCCCCGCCATCCCCAGTGCGCTTTTGTTTTGAACCCGTCATTGAGGTTGAAAACTGTAATTTATTTTACAATAACTTCGCTCTGTTTTGTTTCTTTGTGCACAGTTTCGTGCATGCTTGCCATTGCATTTCGTGTCTTTTAGCCTTCATTTATATCAGCTCCAATCTCTCTCTCTCTCTCTCTCCTCTCTCTCTCTCTCTCTCTCGGGGAGCCGGGGTTACCAAATGGTATAGCGTTGGACTTCCAATGCTCGGCTCGTGAGTTCGAATCCCTGCTGGGGTCAAATATTTGTTCTGGCATTTTCGCCGTTACCCCGTCATTTATATCACCCGTATGTGGTGGTAAAGGACGTTAACCCCCCAAACACCCACCCACACACACACACACACACACTCCTCTCTCTCTCTCTTCCACAACACACACACACAACACACACACACACACACACACACACACACACACACACACACACACACACACACACACACACACACACACACAGAATCTTTACAGCACCTGCGACTTCTCTTGCACAAAAAGGCATAAAATTAAATAAAATAAAATAAAATAAAACTAGCCAAAAGTTTCTGTTCTATTTTGTTCAGTATTTTACGTAACAGTATACATTTCAACAAAAACTTTGAGGACAGTGCATTTCGAATTATAAAAGAAGAAGAACAAAATACAAAATAGCAACACGTTAACTTGGAAACAAAATGTCAGCCTCCATGCTTTCTTCCTCTTCAGGCAAATTAAGCCTCCCTAGAGTTTCGTCCCTTGAGAAAACGCAAGGGGCGTAACTGTCCAGATGTAGAAACGTCATCAGGAAGAGTTGCAGGACCTTTGTGGACGCAATTCCAGGTTAAGAAGGATTTAAATCGGCTTAGAACGGCATTAGCTGTGAAAGCTGTTGCGACGTGAAAAATGGGCGGTTAGACCTTCCCCCCTCACGCAGTCTGACGCAAATACGCTGCACCACACGGAGAAAAAAAAATACTGCTCTAACTTCCACCTCCCACTTTCAAAACAAACTTGCCGTTGTTTAGTTGTATCAAACTAGTCAGTAATGGTTAACTCCCCTACACGTGTTTTTCTTACGTCGTCCACGATACTTTCATTTACACTGGTGCGTGGGTTTCAGTCTAAACATTCACAACACCGTTTTTGCTTTCGTAGGCTTGGGTTACAGTTAAAACGTTTTGAAATGCTATATTTCGGTTATTGCATTGACATTAACTAGGGAATTTTTTTTAAAGGATGGAAATCCCAGGAGAAATAGAGAGCCGTGTTCACCTTCCTTAAAAGATAAATCTGCTCATCATTACTGATGAAACACAGCATGGTTTTAAAAACCAACCTACCAACCAACCAACAAGAAACAAAACAAAAAACAAAGCCCCCCCCCCCCTCCCCAACAAAGAAACAACAAAACAACAACAACAACAACACACACACACACACACACACACACACACACACACACACAATCCCACAAAACAACCAAAAAAACCCCAAACAAAAACAAACAAACGAACAACAAAAAGAAACACCCAAAACAACCAACACAACAACAAAAATGCAAACAAACAAACAGACAGACAAAAACCCAACAAAACAAGCAAACACACAAAGAAACGAAAAAAACAACAACAAACAAACACCACCACCAACAGCAACACATCCCCACCGATTACCCCCCCACCCCCCTCCAACCCACACACCCCCGTCCCCTCCCCCCCCCCCCCCAACCCTCGGCCTCCCCCTCCCCCCGGTCTCCCCCCCCCCCCCAAACAAACAAAACAAAAACAAAAGAGAGAGAGAGAGAGAGAGAGAGAGAAAGAAAAAGAAAACAGGAAAAAAAAAGTGTTAGTGTAAACATGTACCTTGGGATATTCCGGTTGGAACATTGTGCTCCTGAGGCGTTCCTTCCACGTGCTTTCCCACAATACATTGCTCCCACTGACGTCACTTCCACTAGACGAGCTTGAAAAAAAAGAAAAAAGATGACACATTTGAGTTTAAAAAAATAATTTGACTAAATGACCTAACGTGTATCAACAACAACATCAAAAACAACAGCAACAACAAAAACAACAACAACAACAATTTCAATCCTTTAAATGTTAGCTTGCGACACAGGATAATGTTTAAAATTATAACATATAGAATATAAAATCAAAAACTATAAAATTACGAAATATAAAATTGTAAAATATGAAATTACGAAATATAAAATTGTAAAATATGAAAATATAAAATTGTAAAATATGAAATTATAAAATTGTAAAATATGAAATTATGAAATATGAAAATATAAAATATAATGTATAAAATATAACATTGAAATATCAGAGGGTGTTAGGTTGTTTTTTTATGATTCTCTATACAATAAAGTTGAATTACATCGACCCTGTTTATTTTGTTCTTAAAGTGGCATTTAGCACGTTGTTCTGATGAAAAGCGAAATGAACAGTTTAAAAGGGCAAATCGTTCCAGCAAGCTTTGACATTTTGTGTCAACCGATCCTACACCTTAATCGTGCAGACCAGACAACGCCTTGAAAAAGTTTGAAAATTTGTTTAGCAATTTGCTTTAGCTCAAGAGTACAAGAGACTCCCAACACAGTCGACCTTTGGGTGGACGGGGTGGGGGGTGGGGGGGTTCCTTGGGTATACAAGATTAAATCTGTGACCTTTTCAGCTGATGCGATATACCATAAATTCAATTTTTCCCGGGGCCTGGTCGAATATTCAACTACTACGACTGTTGTTACACTACAGGAGTGTAAAGGTCGCCTCGTCAATCGAGTACGCTTCTGTTGGCTCAGTGCCAGCATTACAGACGCTGTCACTGTCCAGGTGTCTAAGTGGTGTGCTAGTGATTCTTCTTTTCGGAGGGTGTGTGTGTGGGGGGGGGGGCAGTGTCATTCTGGTCTTTACTTTCTTCAAAGAAGGACCCAAACCAAACAAAACCAAACCAAACCAAACCAAACCAAACCAAACCAAACCAAACCAAACCAAACCAAACCAAACAAACAAACAAACACGCAAAAAAACACGAAAACAACAACACACACGAAAAACCTAAACAACAAATACAAACAAAGCGGCTTGCTCGCTGACACACGAAACACGCAACCCAGCACTTCAACCGACAAGTCTCCAAAGCGACAACGCCTTAAATTCAAAGCTCGATAATTCCAGTGTCTGCGACAAGCAGAACCTTCACACCTACTCCGCAAGACGAGACACATTTTGGTCTCGATTTAATACTGTCGCGTCGACTTTTCTTTCACCCAAAGCTGGTACTATGTCTTCTCTCAGACGTGCTGCTTTGCGAACAGGAGTCTGTTTGGCATAAGGTTTAATCCTCTGGGAAAATCGCTGTTGTCGTTAGCGCGTGACAACACGACATAGCGTCTTGTTCTGATTTCATTTGACATTTTCTTGCTTAGAAGGGAATCGGCGGGCTGGGTGTTTGGTGAAAACGGAGTTGTTCATCGCGAAATTTACCCCGATAATATTTCTTGTGCAGTTTTGGTGTGTGTGCGTGCGTGCGTGCGTGCGTGCGTGCGTGTGTGTGTGTGTGTGTGTGTGTGTGTGTGTGTGTGTGTGTGTGTGTGTGTGTGTGTGTGTGTGTGTGTGTGTGTTTTCGCCAAATTAACCCCGATAATTTTTTTTGCGCATTTTGTGGTTGTGTGTGTATGTGTGGTTTTTGGTTTGTTTGTTTGTTTGTTTGTTTTCGCCAAATTAACCCCGATAATTTTTCCCGCGCATGTCCTGTTGTTGCGTGCGTGTGGTTTTGTTTTGTTTTGTTTTTTTCGCACGTGGGATTCGCACTGAGAGACCTTTTGACCGGACTGAACTCGATTTTGTTTCACAGAAAAAAATCAAACAGGAAATCAGTCTCGTGAAGAAAAACAAAAGATCGAAACAACGAACGAAATCAGAACAGATTATCCACCATGCGCATTGCTGGACATCTTTTTTTTTTTTTTTTTTTTAAACGAGTGAAATAGCTCGAACAAGGAACCCGAACTGCTTTGCGTAAAAAAAAACACTATTTGCTATTTTTACTGGACAATGTAAGATTCACGATCACTTTGGACAAGACAGTGAATTGGTTGCCGAAACTTAAGAGAGAGACCCTACACGGATAATCCAAGAAATTCACATTGAAAAGCGATGTCACATACGCAGTTTGACAAATGACAAATTGTCGGCATTTACAGACGGTAAGCGTTTTTCCCTCCCACAGCGTTGGTAAGTAAACTATTATTTATCGTTTATTTGATTGGTTCTGCAGTTCCCAAATTATCAAATATTAATACGGTGTATTCAGTTGGACGTAGAAGAGGTGTTCTAGCGAATGGAAGAATGCCATCTTTTGTGTAGGAAATCCATGTGCCTGTTTACGCGTCCTTCAGATGTGCGCATGCGCGTATCTGACGATGCGTGGCATGCTGTGTGTCTATGTAGATGATTAATTATTCCGATATATGCGTGTATCTGGCAAAGCTTTGAAGATTTCCGACCAAATTCTGGTCTGCGTCCCACACTTAAGCTACACATAATTGTTGCAGTAATGCCTGCTAATTAACGTTTGAATAATGTATTAACGGGTACGTTGTGCGCACGCAGCAACATTCATAGCAAAGCATGCAGGATACAATAGACACCCCATGTGCCTCGCTCCTGAGTATTGAAAACTGAGCTTTAGACGCGGCGCACTCACAGGGGATCTGAACATCACCGTTATAGAGACAACGAGTATAGATTTATGTTGGACTTATGAATGGGAATTCTACCACGGCGCATTGTCCGATCTTCTGTTGGTAGTTACTACTCATAGAACATTTCTACAGACGGAGCGAGTTGAACAGAAATGGAGTCAGAGGGCAATGACAGTTCACGCATGAAACGGAACGAATAGGTGAGAGGGGTGAGTGGGTGTTTGGGAGTTTAACGTCCCTTTCCACCACATGTGTGTGATATCAAAGACGGGGCAACGAGAAAAAAAATGCCAGTACAACTATTTGGCCGGGATTCAAACTCACGACCCGAGGATAGGGAGTCCAACACTCTACCATTCGGCCATCTCGGCTCGAATAGATAAGTGGACGAGAGAAGAACAAGAAGAAGAAAAGAAGAAAAAGAAGAAGAACAAGAACAAGAAGAACAAGAACAAGAAGAAGAAGAAGAACAACAACAAATTATTATTAAAAAAAAAAAAAAAACGATAGGAGAGGTGGGGAATGGTTTATGAGAATAGAAGTTTAACATTTCTACCGGCGTATTAATCTGCCGGTTACAACAGCACTGAAAATATAGTTGTTCTCATTTTATCTGAAACCACCGCTGTAAAAAAGTTCCCCAGCAACAAAAGCGAACCGACAGGTCATGCTCGGAACAGCATGGGTTCATTTTAACGTCCAAATAGGTGATATGGAAACTGGGGGGAGGGGGGGGGGGGGTAAGGCTGAAGGGGCGGGGGCCAGGGGGAGGGTTTACACGATGTCAAACAGAAATCGACGGTGTCATGTTTGAATAGATGCTTTGGGAGCATGGGTTCACATAATCTCTCTCTGTGGACTTTTTAAAAATTAATAGAAGAATTACTTTGTAGATATATCAACAAAAACTTGTGATACTGGTTTGCTTAAAAAGACTTTCAGCGTTGTAAAATACATTTTCATTTCAAAGTTGCAAAGGTTCATTTCATCTCTGTCTGTCTGTCTGCCTGCCTACCTGTCTGTCTGTCTCTCTGTTTCTGTTTCTGTCTGTCTATCTGTCTGTCTGTCTCTCTCGAACACACACATCTCTCTTTCTCTCATCACCTCAGTAAGGATTCGTCCACATCAGTATCTCTATTCCCATGGCGGTGCCGACGTCCCGTTCTGCGAGCTATCTGTATTAACATCTTCACCAGGTTAAGGAAAACCTCCCCATGGGTGTGTGATGAGACGGGAAGACTGGACGTCTGTGCAGCTAGTCCGCTTGTTACAAAATGTAACTCAGTGTAAACCATTTTCTTTTCACTGCCAGACTTTCTTCCATGTTTCGGATAAAATTGTACATGTGCATCTGCTTAGAACTGGAAAGAGCAAACGCTTTTGAAGTTTGTACACTGCTCAGACGAACTGCATGGAGACAGTCAGCAAATTTTGATAGTGACAGAACTTGTATGTTTAACTCTTATCTATTCTGAGATTTTCCCAGTGCCATACTAACATATGGTTGCTTCCCTTAGACTGGTAGAAACCCGTTTTGCTAGCGCTGTGTTTGCTTCCGCCTTTTATGACGTCACGACTGAGGATAAAAACAGAAAGTTGGCGATGCAATAATTCGGAAATTTGCAGTCAAGCGTTGCTCTGATTGGGGAACTCAGCATAAAGAGAGTTAGACCCTCCACCGTGTGTCTTGGAAACCTTTTCATTCAAATGTATTTAACTTTGTCAGATTTATGATACTCCTTGAAAGTGGAGTAGACGGAGAAAAGCCTTGTCGACCAAACCATAATTATGAGCCACATTACTTAGTCTCCTGCCCGAGTAAGCGTCTGCTTTGCAAGGATACGCCAAAGTTCATTCCAAGCAACCCGAACCTGAAAACGAGGGAAATAGACAAAAACTTTAACAACAAAGACAAAAACCTCACACACACACACACACACACACACACACACACACACACACACACACACACACACACACACACACACACACACACACACACACACACACACACAACGCAACCCGAACCTGAAAACGAGGGAAATAGACAAAAACTTGAACAACAAAGACAAAAACCTCACACACACACACACACACACACACACACACACACACACACACACACACACACACACACACACACACATACACACAACGCAACCCGAACCTGAAAACGAGGGAAATAGACAAAAACTTGAACAACAAAGACAAAAACCTCACTCACACACACACACACACACACACACACACACACACACACACACACACACACACACACACACACACACACCCCTCAACCCCCTCAAACGCCAACAAGACCAAAAGACATATGCCATTACCACCTGAAAGGTATCCAATTCAGGCAGGCTGTAAAATTTTCGAAAAGATATTTACCTGGCTAGCGTCCATGGCAGTGTGTGAAGGGTCAGCCCAGCCGAACGTCCATACACACTGACCAGATACCCCATGTTGGCCACAGCCATCAGGAATACACCGCTTGCCTGTCGTCTGTGATGTCTACTGGGTCGGTACTGAAAACAAGTAGAAGCCTTACTATAACACAATGATGACGATAACGATGACGATGATGATGACGACGACGACGACGAGAACGATGATGATGACGGCTACTACTACTACGACGACGATGATGATGGTGACGACAACAATGATGATGATAACGACGACGATAACGGCAACGACGACGATGATCATGACGACAATGGTGTCGACAACATGACATGGACGATTAGAACGATAATGATGATGGCGACAACAATGACAACATTTACAGGGTACCTAAAATTAATAGTGACGACGACGACGACGACGATGATGATGATGATGATGGCATTTCTAGGGTGCCCATACCCGCAAAACAAGGTGTAAAAACAATGAAGTATACTCATATATATTCATTAAATAATAATAATAAAAACTTAAAGAGTACTCCTACTCCTGCTACAACCACGCCAAGTCAACCGCACAGCAGCACCGACTATACAACTAACACAAAAGTTCAGACCATTCTTGATTTTTTTTGTGTGTGTATGGGGCAATACGCATATCTAACGCAAAAAAGAGAGAAAAAAGGAAGAAGCCTGAAAAGTACTGTCTACCAACTTACACAGTTTCACAACACTGACCTGAAAGTTTAAACCACGGGAGCGTCGATGAATGAGATGGTGGAATATCACGTTACTGAAACTCCACAGAAAAATGAACAAAAGGCCGTATTTTCGTGCAGACAGAATGTGACTGTTTTCGAGTTCTCTCAGTCTTTCTTTTTCTGTCTTTCTTTTTTTCTTGGGAAGCAGACAGACCTCCAACAGTTTTTTTTTTGTTTTGTTTTGTTTTTGTACGAGAGATTTAGGGCTCCGCGAAGGCGAGCAAAACATCCAAATTGAACAGGAAAAAGAGAGGCAGACGATCGTTAAAAACGGTCTAAATAACGTGACATTTGGTAAACCACAGGCATTGCCAGGGCGTATTGTTGTCACCTAACAAACGGGAACCTTTTAGGCGAGGTAGCTTGTACTGCTCTGGCATTTGCTTATCTTTGGATCGGTTCGAAAAAGGTGTAGGTTTTTTTTTTAAAGTAAACTTGAGTTGTTGTTGAATTTCACTACGCATCTTGAGAAAACGCCCAGTTTCCCCGCCTCTTCCACTCGCACGTCCGACACAGAAACAAATTACGCAACACCCTCGCCGGTTAAGCAAGCCTTGTTACTGGCTTGCGCCTAGGAAGGTAAAAAGTGGTGAGAAGTCTCTGTCATCATACCATCGACCGCTTGTAGGGTTATTAGAGCTAGAGACATGTAAAGATGCAGTTGTCGACGCCAATAGAAACAAGATTTACAAAGCGTCTTATCCTTGCTGATGCAGGCTCACAGCGCTGTACAGCTTAACATAAAAAGCTTACCACATCAACAGGACTTTATTCTTTAGTTACACACCGTGCAAAAGAGAACACTTTAGTACGGACACAATCAGGCTACAACGGCACCTTGGCAGAGACGCGACGCAGGCTTGCTATCAAAGCATGCAGATCTAAATCAGCATATTAAAAGCTTTTAAATAGCAGCGCACACACACACACACACACACACACACACACACACACACACACACACACACACACACACACACACACACACAGAGAGAGAGAGAGAAACACTGCGCCTACAGGGGCTTCTGTTGACGTAGGCCCTATGTGTTTTGGAGCTGTGTTTTATATCAGCCGCACACACACGCACGCACGCACGCACGCACGCACGCACGCACGCACGCACGCACGCACGCACGCACGCACGCACGCACGCACACACACACACACACACACACACACACACACACACGGACCTTTACAGTTCACCCTGCAAACCTCTATTTGCTGCAGCACAATGACTATTACGGCAAATTCTACACACACACACACACACACACACACACACACACACACACACACACACACACACACACACACACACACACACACATATATTCAGACAGAAACTTACTATGCCGATGATGTCATAGCCGGTGGCCAGCCAATGGCCTACACACGCTATTGTCCCCATGATTTCACCGGTAATCTCCCACCACGTCAAGGGTAATTCCCCCTGATGAAGATACAGAAAGCATGTCTTTTCGTACACACCATATTTGTACATGATTATAATTGACACACCACGCATGAAATAACAATAATGTTAATAAAATATGTTTGGTCTTTGCTCAAATTCTTTCTGACAGTACTTTGGAAATGCTCAGCCTATGCCCACCAAATTTGAAAAATAAATGCAATTCTAAAGTCCGAAATTTAAATAGCTGAGCTCTCCCTTCGCACCACGTGATTGTAATGTGTTTATGTCCAGTGTGTGAGAGAATGCGTGTGATTCACGTGAGCGTGCGTGCTGGGTTCAGTTCGCGGCGCTTTGAGCCGATTCATGAAATTGGGTACAGCGCCTATA
>JACVVK020000090.1:1172500-1222500 GCA_018292915.2 Batillaria attramentaria
AAGGCACAATGATAGGCAGCAAAGAGACCTATGCAGACATACCCATTTGAGTGACCTTGACTCAAGGTCAAGGTCATTACAGCTGTCTGTTGTAAAATTTTACATTGCCATTTGTACAGAAACTACAAAAATTAGAGTTATCAAATTTGGCATAATGATAGTCACTGATAAGCTCTTCACTTACAGATCTCATTTGAATGACCTTGACCCAAGGTCAAGGTCATAGAAGCTGTCCCGGGAAAACTGTTATGTTGCCATTTGCTGTTTTCTTAGGAACTATGAACACAAGACACCTTATTTCGTGAAAGCTAGTGATAAGAGCTTTAGAAACATACTCTTTTGAATGACCTTGACCCATCTCACAAGTGAGCCAAGGAGGCTTTGCTCCTCTAGTTTTTGTTAATTTACGGCTTGTTTTGCCCCCGTCAGAACACGTTCAAATCTTACGAAGGAAAACCATTACCACTCCTACGTTGCGGGTACTGTTTGTAAACAAATCGTTTCCTGACCTCACTTAAACCTATGTCGAAGGATTAAGATCTTTTGGGATTAACGCTTTGCGGATTAAGATTAACATTTGTCACCGACTGCCGTAACGCAGTAGCACAGCTGACGATAAACTATTAGTGCAGCACTTTTCGAATACAGAAATGGCTCCTCTTGTGTCTCGTTTAAAAGATTCGGAGGAACTAAGCCGGAAACGTTGATACAGTGCTTCAAAAAACGAACATCACTGATCGACGATGCAAGTATGGCGAGCGGTTTTACTCAGCACACTTGGCCTGTGTTTTGCAGACCATTTCAGGTTAGATGGCTTTTTCTGTTTTAGTTTTATGTACTGGCCTTGACCTTTGGGTTTAATATCTGCCACCTACTCGACTCAACAGATAATGCAGTGTAAACATGCCACTTGTGAAGCGTTTGGTTGTGGGGTACCTACGTTCCTCTCTCTCTGTCTCTCTTATGGTACAAGATGATTCAAAGTTGGATGATAATTTGGCGAGTGTGTGTGTGTGTGTGTGTGTGTGTGTGTGTGTGTGACTCTGTGTGTGTGTGTGTGTGTGTGTGTGTGTGTGTGTGAGAGAGAGAGAGAGAGAGAGAGAGCTAGCTTGGGCTCTTTTGTACACCCATATCCACAGGCGCGCGCAGAGGATAACTGTTATTTTCACGAGCTATGTATCAGTTGAATGAACTGAGAACCAAAACTCACACCACTGCGTTTGCCTGTGCCCAGACCCGACCACACACAAAACCACTAACTACACGCACCGCACGAAATTCACCCCAAGCATTGAAAACTACTCATTACTGTTCTCCCCAACACCTGCTGTACACACACAGAACCATATTCACAACCGTGTAGATGACATCTAGGGTATTTGTGAGTAACCGACTCTAGGACAACAACACACAGCCACACAATGTAAGTCTGAACATCTGTTCTCAACAGAATTTCACCCCCACAACGCTGGAACATCACAGGATATCTACCATGGCCGCACATGGAAATACGATGAGCGGTGTCTACCCCAACTCGTCCAAAGCTGAGGATTTTGTGCCTACCGACTGGGAGACTCGGCGAGACTTGACACTGAAGGTATGGGGCAGCGAGTAATCAGTCCAGCAAATTCACCCACGTGTGCATTTTTAAACGCCTGTTTGGTTGTTATCTATTGCTATAAACTTCGTTCGGGTAAAGTGACCCAGTGAGACTTGTCATTCAACGCTTGCAAGCGAAGCAACATCAACATGCAGGTAAAAAATCTTTCTTGTCAAAACTTTCCTTGCCTTTCCAGTCGTTACAAATCCGCCAGTTTCCAGTTTTGGCCGACTTTTAACTCTGTGTGGGTGAGTGTTTTGGGTTTAAACGTCCTTTTCTATTACATATGGCTGACATCAAAGAAGGGGCACCGAGAGGAAAAGGCCAGTACAATTGTATGGCCCCAGCCGGGATTCGTAGCTAATGATAAAGACAGACTTTCAATATTACCTGTTTAACAGTAAACAGTTTGATCACTTCGATGGTTATGGTGCAACGATCTGTGTCATTTTGAGTGAAAACCTTATTTGCTTGTATGTAGCATACTTTATCTGGATACAGACTGATTATCATATTTGAACGGTTTTGCACAGTCCATCGACGTCTTGTTAGGAAAAAAGGACATTAAGTCAGTGTCTTTACTCGTGAAATCACCCCTTCCATTCTAAAATGGGGGAGCCGGGGCGGCCGAATGGTAGAGCGTTGGACTTCTAATGCTCGGGTCGTGAGTTCGTATCCCGGCTGGGGCCAAATATTTGTGCTGGCTTTTTCTTCGTTGCCCCGTCTTTGATTATCACCCCTATGTGGTGGAAAAGGACTTAAACCCCCCCCCCCCCAAACGCCCACCCACCCTTTTCTATTACACAGCAGTGTTTGTTACTAAAGCATATTGTTTCAGTGTAGAACGAAGTAAGTATGTGTATAAACTTTATGACACATGTCAGGGAGATTGACAATATCAAGCTGCCTCGCCTCATGAATTATTGCATAATATATTTTCTGTCCTCCTGGGCAATACATGTGTACTGCACACTTTGGTTACGTGTTGTTTGTTCCGTGTGAGAGCAGGATCGTGCTGGTGCACACTAAGCACCCCTCTCATATCTCCATGTCAAGGACAACAGGTGTATACGTCTCCTAAGTAAACTAAGAATGATCCGGGTTGGGTGAATGGGGGGGAGGGGGGGGGGCGTGTCAGCGGAAAGGGGGGGGGGGAGGGGTCGATGTGTTTTACTGCTGTAAACACCCTCGAGATTTTTGGAGCCCCGATAGCTTAGCTCCTGGAGCGCTTGGCTGTCAGTGCTAGTATCTTGGGTTCGACTCCTGACAGAAAGCCGGGAATTTGAGCTGGCCTTTTGAGTTTTTGTCTTTTGCTCGTTATTTCGTTTCCAACATCACTTTGTTACGCGCGTGCACATCGTATACAGTAGCACATTAATAATTATTAATGAATTTGGGGGCGGTCGGTGGTCTAGTGGTTAAGACTTCGTCACCATTGCGAGAGGTCAGGTTCGAGTCCCACTCAGGGCGAAGAATGTTTCTTTCTGATATGTGGCACCGTTCACTCGTTCCGACCTTCCGGGGTTCTCTCCGGTTACTCCGGCTTCCTCCACCTCTGCTTTGGAAATGTTCAGCTCACAAAAAAAATGAATGCAATTCTAAAATTACTAAACCTAAATTGCTGAGCTGGCCCATCGCAACACGTGATTGTCATGTGTTCAAATCTGGTGTCTGAGAAAATGCGTGTGATTCACGTAAGCGTGCGTGCTGAGGTTAGCAGGGACAAGCGCCTATATTAATGTGTTTATTATTAAGTTTAATAAACTTGATATGTCACTGTTTTAACTTTAAACCGTCTGCACAGATTTGTACAGTATTGACAATGCCCGTCTGTGCTGCAGAAAAACCTGGATGCAATAGCCGGCTACCGCCACTCAACCATGCAACCTTGGTCATGGATCGTCGCCCTCTGGAGGGCAGTGATGCGTGGCCTACGCTCCATCTTCAGCTACTTGCTTGGGTCAGGACTATCTCCAGCCTCAACTGACGCTTCTCCCAAGACTGCACTCAAAATCGGCGACGCAGACAGAAAACCTGACGACGCTAGCAGACGTGCTGACGACGTGACAAAGGTAGAGACGCAAACCTGTAGTGCATACAGTACTGACGCTGGTAACTCTAACCAGGTTACTTTGACACGCGGACGCTGGAAGGTAGTAGAGGAAGTAGAGGAAGTAGAGGCAGGGTCAAAATCTGAGGCGTCAGAAAGTTGTAAAGATGTCGCAAGCGGTGTTGATGCACGAGAATCCCCAAAGACAGACGCCCCTGAGACAGATCGGTGCCCTGAGTCACCAGATGAGACTGAGACAAAACGGCCTGTTGAGACAAAACAATCTGCCGAGGCAGTTCGACCCATCGAGACAACAAGTGAGACTGAGACAAAGCGGCCTGCTGAGACAAAGCAACCCACTGAGACAAAACAAACCACTGAGACAAAGGGACCTAACGATACAACACGAACAGTTGAGACAAAACAGTCTGACGAGACAGAACGACCCACTGAGATTGACAAAAGTGAGACTGACAAAAAGCGACCTACTGACACAAAGCAATATACTGAGACAGAACAATCCGCTGAGACAAAGGGACCTTATGATACAAAACGACCAGTTGAGACAAACAAGTTCGAGGCAGTTCGACCCACTGAGACAGCAAGTGAGACTGAGACAAAGCCACCTACTGAGACAAAGCAACTTACTGAGGCAGAGCAGTCCGCTGAGACAAAGGGACCTAATGATACAAAAGGAACAGTTGAGACAAAACAATCTGACGAGACAGAACGACCCACTGAGACAGCAAGTGAGACTGAGACAAAGCCACCTACTGAGACAAAGCCACCTACTGAGACAGAACAGTCCGCTGAGACAAAGAGACCTAACGAGACAAAACAATCCACTAAAACAGACCATCACACTATGACAAAACTAGACCCCGAAACAAAACAAGGCACAGATGACGGACAGACCGACAGAGAACCACTAGCTGAGACAAAACAAAACGACAGAAATGATCTTACTGCAAAGTCAGCGGAGACCGACACCGCACAACCCACAGCGACTGAACTTTCAAAGGAGACACTGACGAATCAAGTTACTGAAACTACTGGCTCACCCCATGAACAAGACACACTAAGAAAGACATCTGTGAATAACAAAGACCCGACAGAGATAACTTCCGAGCAAGATGAAGGTAACAAAGAGAGCGCACCAGACGCAGTCGCCAAGACGACGCTTCATCCTGAAACCAAGCCAGTCATCAAAGTCAGCGGAGTTCTTGTCACAGACCTTGAAGTCCATAAACCCTCGCCCACGCGAGAGAAGCGAGTCCGCTTTGGGGAAGTCATTGAAAAGGAAATCATTCCGTTGAACGACGATGGAGCAGACTGCGACACTGGGCAATCACTGGATTCTACCGAGACTCACGTGGTGGAAGAGGACGTTGAACTCCGAAACACCCACACCCAGCCTTCTCCCGAGAATATTCTTCGGTCAGAGCAAAGAAAGTTTGAGGCCAGTGTAGAGAAACTGATCCATCCCCACATATTCTCGAATCTGCAGGCACAGATCCATGAGGAGTCGAGTAAAGATCCATGGAAACAGATTCTCCCTGAGTCAAGTTCAGATCAAGAGGAAAAGACGCATCCAGAGTCAAGTACGGATCCACTGACGCCCAGTCAAGGCGAGCCAAGAGGAGATAAACACGTAGTGTCACATGTCGGTCTGATTTCAGATCTGGAGGAACAGATCCATAAGGAGTCAAGTACAGACCCAGAGGAAATCCACCAAGACTCAAGCACAGATAAACAGCAAGAGACTCATCCAGAATCCAGTACAGACCCACCATCACACATTCATCCCGAACCAAGAAGAGACACAAACAAAATGTCAAGCAGAGATACAGTTCCACAGACTCATCCCAAGTCAAGTACAGAGGGAGTAAAAGAGACGCATCCCAGTTCAAGCACAGATCCGGAGAATCTGAAACCTGAATCACACGGAAATGCAGAAGCAGACGCCTTTCCTCCACCAAGTACAAACCCAGAGACAACCTCCCAACCCGAGCCTAGCGCAGAGACAGATAAAAGATGTCTTGGCAAGAAACACAAAACATCTCCCTGCTATTTTTCAAGCATAGACACATTCACCTTTCCAAGTGAGTCTGAAACTCACGAATTTTCCTTCGGCTCCAAAACAGAGAAGAGCCCACCAATGAAGAAACCTCGTTGTGCCAACGCGAATGGAAAATGTGATGACGCACATCGACATGACGAAACTCACTCAGTGGCGATGGCGCTTCCTGAAGAGGAGTTAGAGACTAGAAAAGAACCACAAGATGGAAATGGTTCGGAAGACGTCAGAGGTGAGAAGGAAGATTCTGCAGACCCACAGTTAGAAAACGGCAATGAGAAGAACTCACTGCCCGAAGTGGACAGCGCCCTAACACCTGGGAAAGAGACAGTAGTAATGAACAAGTTAGACGCTGATAGTGACGTGGTGGAACCTTCCTTGACCAGTACAGAACCGAACAACAAAGACACACATACCTCGGACAGAACTGATGTGTCCTTGGCCCAAGAACCAGAGACGACAAAACGTACAACTGAACGGTTAGACCATGACGAAACCACGACTTCACTGACAGAATCCGAAACAAGTAAAGACGGTGAGACAGCGGTGATGACAGAAAGTAGGACAGACGAAGAGACAGTTGCAGGCGCACTAGAGACTTCCCCTGCAGACTGTGAGGTCAAGGTCAAGGTCAAGGTCGGGGTCCATGCCAAAGCGGACAGTGACAACCCTGAGGTAGTTATTTGAGGATTTAAAAAATATTTTTATAATACAGAAACTGCTTACTTCCCGAATACATTTTGCAATTCTAACAAAAACACCTAACATGTAGGCCACAGGCTGTGTGTGTGCGTGCGTGTGCGTGTGCGTGCGTGTGTGTGTGTGCGCGCGTGTGTGTGTTGGTTGCATATTTGTTGGTATGAGTGCGGGAGTGCGCGCATTTAGTCACTTTGTGAGAATTTATTATTATTATTATTATTTACAGGATATCCACAAACGACAGAATGACCGTACTTCTGAAGCCACACGTCCTGTGGAGCGAAAGGCTTTCGACTTCCAAAACTTCACTGTCGAGTCTTTTGACCGGGTTGTGGGAGAAGTAAGTATGCCGCATTGATTTACGCCATTTTGTCTCTGTTGGTAACACGCTATTCGTATGCCCAAGGAAAGGGACTAGTCTTCAGACGCATACTCGTAGTAAAACTGTAGTGTACTACTATCCAAATTTGTTTGAAATTTAAAAAAAAATGAAACTTTAAATATGTAAATAATACAATAGAAACAACTGATATAACAAGTAAACAACTATTGAATTCAATTATTGAATTCAATAAAGTATTTTGAATTGAATTGATTTCAATATTTTGAGTAGTAGTTTACTTTTTCTGTCGGTTGCTTCTATTTTCCAGTTTTTGCTATGTAAATGTAGTTTGTAGACAATGTCGGCATGGGACAAACTGGGTGCACGGGACATGAGCATGAAATGTATCGCATTAAGAGCTGTACTAATCACGATAGAGTATTTCTATCGTACAGGCGCACTTCCGGGCGAGGCTGTTCCTAAATATAATTTTGCGAAGCAAAGCTGGAGTTAGCCCGAGTTAACGTTTCAAGGGACATAACTGCACTTGAGCGTCGTGAGCGTCGTAGCTTTAACATTAAGATTCATACTCAACATCCCTTTCAGGGTCACTGTGTACAAAATAACCACGACTGTGTATTCAGGGACGAAATGTTTCAATGAGCATTTTTGTTTTACATTGTTTTATTACCAATCTGTTCCAGTTTGATGCGACGAAGTTCCGGGGCTTTCACGCATTCAATGATTTCTGAGACAGCGGATGCACGTCGGATTTCATCAACAACTCACCATCGCCTTCATTCAGTAGATAACTCAGCGAATCAAACAGGCCACCTCCAAAAAGTGACTATCTGAATCTACAGAACTGAAAAGGAAGCAAATGCTTGTGGCGATGACTGTGTGTACTTGCAATAGACGACTCCACTCGACAAACCCCGAGGCCAATTAAAGCCCCATCAAAGCCCCATCACTTTACTCTGCCGTGTATTCGCAAAACATAGTGCGTCCCTGTCGTCATTACATGGAAAACGGGGTGATTTCAAGATGAAAAAGATTGACGTCATTTTCCTCAAATGACGTCAATGGACTTAGTGCTTTCTTTCCACTTTTCAGTCTGTCGAACTACAGGTGCTTCCCTCTTTGTAGTGGCTGGCCAGAAAGTTTGATAGACCATGCCATTATGCCGGGGCACGCGATTGGCTGAAGTCTGGGGGGGGGGGCTCACCCCCGTTGATTGACAGGACTGGAGTCGTCTATTCTTCAGTGTGTACAAAAACATCCAGTGCAACGTATCGTTTGGAAGGATGAGAAAGACTAGTGGCGATATGTTTTGTGTCGCGGCAGCAGCTGCATGCAGTCACATATAAGAGATAAATTTGATATGTATGCGCCCATTAAACCATTTAATTCTGTGTGTGTGTGTGTGTGTGTGTGTGTGTGTGTGCGCGCGCGCGCGTGCGTGTGCGTGCGTGCGCGTGCGTGTGTGTGTGTGTGTGTGTGAGAGAGAGAGAGAGAGAGAGAGAGAACATGTCGGATCACATTTCCACACGCAAAACACACGGCACGCACGCACGCACGCACGCACGCACGCACACACACACACACACACACACACACACACACACACAGGAACATTAATACGAGAAAAACCAGACCTGAAGTGCTGCTTATGACAGGTCTATATTAAACACACAGGCTGTACAGATTTTTTTGTAAGCAAATTTTGCTGGAAAGTTCCAGTTAGAATGCAAATACATGTAAAAGGTTCTGTGAGAATACACCGTTTCAGACCAAATACCATTACCTGAAGGAAAATAATTATGATGAACGTACTACAATGAGATTTAATCGAAGTTGATGACCTATTCAAACGAGCAATTTACACACATGGTGAACATGGACAAAAATTTAAATACAAAACAAACCATCTAACTGAAGACACTGTTCATGTTTGCAAAGATTTTTTTTTTCAGTAAACGTTATCACAAAAGTGGGAGAAAGAAAATGCTATTCAAGATTATCAATGTGGCCTTGTTCAGCAAGAAGTAACTATCTTATTTTCCTGTCACCTATGTAGCTGACTGTATTTAAATGATTAAATTCACCATCGAACTAGCACGATTTTTGGCTATCTGAAAGTAATGGCACATTTCCTACCTACGAACGAAATGGTACAAAACGTAACAAATAAATGTATGCGTCAAACGAAACAGGAGACAACGTTGAATTGTTTTTAAAGATTGTGAATATATTCCAAATTGTCGGAGAAGCAAACTCGTGGTATCAAAATATGTATCACCGACTGAGGCTGCTGCATGAAGCGTTTAAGAAGATGGAAAATTCTTTATCTGCTAGCCGCAATTTCTCTTGCTGTATGTCTGTCTTACATACAAAGAACAACGCTCCAATAGCAGATACAGGACACCAGAGTCTCAGAATATATGGATGAGATTTTGATATCACAGTGATGTCACAGTTTGAACATATGTATTATAATGTGATGTTATACCGTAGGTGTGATCTGTCACATCCATTACAGTGAAAATCTTTTACTAATAAAGGAAAGAAAGAAAATGAAACACGTTTATCTATCTACTATATCTGGTACGTGTGGCAACAATTCAATCAATGACATTTTTCGCATCGGAGCAGAAAGTTTGTGTCCGGTAAGACTTTGTCCTGCAAAATTCTCAGTTTTCGACTCTTGGGAGACGACCCTCTTCAACAACGGAAGTGACGACAACCTTTGGACCGGAAGCTGAAGCGGTCGGTACCTCGCGCAACTCTACCGTGACGTCATCGGGGCCATGTTCATCTGCATCACTGGATACTGTAGGGTCGGGCAGTTCCTTGAAGCTGGAAGGTGCGCCCGTGCCAGTGGCCGTCTTCTTCCCGTGTTTGGCTGTTGTCTTGGTAGGCACTGCTTTTGGTTTGGCAGGCTTGGCAGTTCTGCTTCCAGGCGTTTTCGTGTGTTTGACGTTCTGACCTGCCCGAGGAGAAGCGTCAGTGACGTCATCTGAAATCAGAACAAACACACGTTCGGTGACGATGGTCGTGGTTGCGTTGGTTACAGACAATGACATTTCTTTTAATGTCGACACAACGAGCAACAGAGTTTGATGCCAAAATAGCTCATTTTATGCACGCAACACGTTTTATATCGTCACCATCTAACCTTCCTCGTGTTATCACTGCAATATGTGAGATGTCAATATTTTCGCATTTAATTCATTTTTTAATACAGTCAGATTTCTACTGATCATGAACACGAAGACTCTCCCTGGGTTACTTTTACACTTACAACCTAACACTTGAAAACAGTTCAAAAACATAAGAAAATAAGTTGGCGTATGCGAAAACAAAGGAAGCAGTACTGACAGCAAAGTGGATAGAAGACACAACAACAACGACAAACAACAACAACAACAACGTACAGGTACAACAAACGACTAATCTCGAAAGAGGACATTACAAGTCGACGTTTCGGTAAATACCTTCTTCAGGGATGCGTGGGGCGGGTGTTTGGGAGTTTAACGTCCTTTTCCATCAATATCCTTCAGGACAATACATTTGTTATTGTTTGTCCTGAAGACTGTATCTACAGAAATGTCGACTTGCGCTGTCCTTGTCCGAGATACGTGGGTTTTTTTGTTGTACATTTTGTTGTTGTTGCTTCTGACTCCTGTGACGCCTGGAGCCGGAGCCGGGGTGGCCGAATGGTAGAGCGTTGGACTCCTAAATGCTCGGGTAGTGAGTTCGATCCCGGCTGGGGCCAAATAGTTGTGCTGGCTTTTTCACCGTCTTTGATATCACCCGTATGTGGTGGAAAAGGACGTTAAACCCCCAAACACCCACCCGCAGTACGAGTGTTTCAAACATACCTGATCCGATACTGGCAAGTGGTCGCCGTGCAGTAAGAGGATTCTGTGAGGGGTTGAAGGCGAAGAACGTGCTGTTTAGGAAAGCGAAGTCCTGTGAACCTGTTTTCCCGTCACTTGTGGGTGTCCCGGTAGCGCAGTGGACATCAGAGACCGTGCAACTCGTTCCGGGTCTTTCTGGCCAGTCTGCATCACTGGATGTGACAAATTGGGATGTAGTGTGTTAATCACATATCATCAAGTTGAACTGTACCTCATAAAGAATTATTGATAGAGACAGCAAATGTATAGCGATCGAGAAGCTGTAACTGTATGTAGCAAGAGAAAGGTAAAGTTCGGATGATCGTACGCAAGGAGACGTTTGGAAACCACACCAATCGGACCTAGACTAATTTCCATAATTTTTCAATTATTTTTGTTCAATGTCATTCTTTGAAGTAGGAAGTTTGAGTCCATGCATCCTTTCACTTTCACGTGAACTAGGCTACCCCCCCCCCCCACAAACACACACACACACACACACACACACACACACACACACACACACACACACACACACACACACACCACCCGCCACCAGCACGAAACAAAAAAAAATTCCTCCCTCCCTCCCCCCAAGAAAACAAAACAAAACAAAACAACAAACAAAAACAAAAAACAAAACACCACCAACAACAAAAACAACAAACAAGCAAAAAACCTAAACAAAAATCGAAAACAACAACAAAAAATTGCAAGAAACAAAACAACCCCCAAAGCAAAAATAACAGCAACAATAACAACAAAAATAAGCAAACAAAACACTTAAAACTTCACTGGAGAAAAGATTCCTTAAAAAACGGTATACGTCACAAATTGCTGGGCAACAAACCTAATAGTCTCCGGTGATGGTTCCGCGTCCCACGTCGCGTGTCTGTAACGGACAAAAGGTTCATACGAACATAAACAACACATGCATGCTCCCTTCCCCCCGCTCCTCATTCCCCAATACCCTCAACCCACCCCCCATCCCGGACCCCCTCTCCATACAAACACACAACAGAAATAAACGAACAACTTAGACAACTGTCCTTTTAGGCCAGGAAACAAACCTGAATGTCTTCGGTGATGATGGCGGTTTTACTTCCCACTCAGACTCTGCATAGTTCCTATAATGAAAAATCAAATGTAAACTTAATGACTAAAGATTATACTACACCACAATGTTTTAGACTACTTAAACCACACACACACACACACACACACACACACACACACACACACACACACACACACACACACACACACACACGTGCATTGAATTGGTAGAATGAGTGAAGAAATCCTGTTTTTCTGTACACGCTACCTATCAGTACAGAACAGGAAGGCTGAAGGCCACTACGTTGTCCTGCACACTATACCAGTGGTGCTGGAATGCTCCAGAATTGAATTTTATTAACGTATTTGCACTGCTTGAATGTTACTTTTTCTTAACTCAATTCCAACCAAGTAAGGACTTCTAATGGTCGGGTCGTGAGTTCGTATCCCGGCTGGGGCCAAATATTTGTGCTGGCTTTTTCATCGTTGCCCCGTCTTTGATATCACCCTATGTGGTGGAGAAGGGCGTTAAAGCCCCAAACACCCACCCACCCACCCTACCAAGTAAGTTTGGGGTTGTGCACTAATGGCCTCTTTAGGAAAAAAAAAACAACAAAAAAACCCAAGTTTTGTCTCCAGGGATTTAAAATTGGCTTAGTGGGAGTGTTGCACTTTGATTATACTCGTGTTTGCTGCAGTAAGAGCCGTCAAGGAACCGTTCATCTGATTTTCACGTACAGGGTCAAACCCGAAAAAGTCAAAAACGTGTGATACTCGTGCGCGGTACGAAATGTGTTAATTGCTTACCAAACTCCGACTTTGGGGTTGCGTTTCTTGAGTCGGAAGACTGCAACCACAATCAGGACAACGGCAACTACTGAACAGACAATAATGGCGGCCAGCTTGGTGGGGTTGTAGTCGCACCGATATCCTCCGACCAGATCAACGCAGTCGTGGATGGGGCTGCACGTGGCTGTCGCGCAGTCATTCGTGTCCGTCTCGCACCACTGACCTTCATACCCCACGTCACACTCACAGACGTAGTCGTCAAAGGTTAAGGCTCGCTGAGGCGCCTGACAAGTACCCGGTCGCACGCGAGGCTCGCAGTTGCCATGGGAACATGGATTGATGAGGACGTAGACGCCCAAGGTCACTTGCATGCTGAAGGTTCCTGCTGCGTCCTTGACCCTTGTTTCATACACAACGTGACCAGAAAAACCTTCGGTGAGGTTGAGCGCAATTTCTCTGCCGCCGATACCCGAAGACCCTGAAGAGCTGATGGCGGACAGTCGGGGATCCCCATGACTGATGTCGCTTATCACGAAATCTGAACCTGAAATGGGATGTGTCGATATCGATCGCATAAGTGTAAGTACTTTATGTCGGCCATGGAGTCTGAAACAAATGCTAATTACCGGGCATTATCACAGAAATTCACCCGAATTTGTTTTAAACTAGGGTTGTCATGCTGACTAGTCCTGAAGCTCCGACAAGCGTAATGAAAGGAATGCCACAAAATACACTGCTTCTCAGAACAAAATAACAGTTCAATCAGCGTGAGCGGTGGTCTAATAGGAAGCACTACTACTGCTAGGAAGCGCTACTGAACGACTGTCACCAATGTCATGGCGATGAAGCGTGGGATCGAGCCCAGGTCGAGCTTGTGATATGTGATACCGGTTTTCCTGGCTACCGGGCTGCTCATCGGGGATTTCTCTCCGGGTTATCCGGCTGTCCTCCCCCAGCAAAATTGTCAAAAATATAGGATAGGTATTGGGTGGTGCTGCACCGCGGCGACGCGCTTCCCCCGGGGGAAGCAGCCCGAATTTCCCCGAAAGGGTTAATAAAGTAGTAAAAAAAAAACAAAAAAAACCCCAAAGGCTCATGATTGTGTACAAAGGCTCTATTGTAGAGCGAACCATTATGCGGACGCTGGGCTTAACTTTCTCCCCGTTTTTCCCCAGCAGCATACCAACAGATGGTTACTTCCTTTTGACTGGTAGAATCTTGTTGCAAGCGCTGTACTTAATTCCGCACTGTATGATATCATGACTGAGAATAAATATAGACAGTTGCAAAGCCCATAAGTCGGACCTCTGCAGCCAAGCGTTCTGAAAACTGGAACCTTCGCATAGACAGAGTTAAATATCAAACCACGAGATAGACTTCAAAGACGACTACAGAGCTGACTGGTTCATTTGTAATTATAAAATGTGTTCCTAATGTAGCCAATGGAATTGAAACCAATTAGAATTGCAAAAACAAGCAACTGGTGTTTGGGTTACTCTGTAAGTTCTTGAATTGTGGGGAGTTTGGATTGGCCGATATCCGGAAGTGGCTACCAATCCACCTTGTCACACGCAAGAATAAATTCAAGAAATTGAAGGGTTTGATGTTTTTGAATTTTTATAATTTTCGATGCACACGGTCACACTAATATGGAATGCTGAGTTTTATCGGCGTAGAGTCAGTATTGTATTTGATGTAGTTTGTGGTGGTTTGTAAGGATTCAAAGGTTCAGTAGCTAAGTTAAACTTAGAGTTTCGCACAATTATTTACCGGTCATAACACCACTTGCGTCCACGTAGCTGATGTTGTCGTTGGGGTCTACGTCAGAGTAAGCGATGATTCCAAGTTCAGTGTAGGTAGTGGTGTTGCCTTCCACAAACACCGACATGTTGACTCCGTTACCAGCAGTGGGACCCAGGACAAGCTCCTGGCTTACGATACTGTCGTTCGCCACTTTAACAGACACAGGTTGATGCACAGTCAAATATGTGGTGTGTGTGTGTGTGTGTGTGTGTGTGTGTGTGTGTGTGTGTGTGTGTGATATGATATGAATAATTGGTTACGAGACTTACCTGGCAGGTAAAATATGTCGGGCGGGTCATTCAGGCTTGACACGGTGACGGTAATGTCAAAGTTGATAACGGCGGGTGTGACAGATGGGTCGGATGAAATCTCTCGGCCTGTTGAAATGTCGGGAAATACCATTCAGCACAGAAACAGCAACAAAACATCAATAACATTCAGTAAGATTTACGAAAATTTGCTACATAACAAGTGCAAAAATGTGACCGTCACTTTCGTTTTCACAGGCGACTAAAAATATGTAAAAAAAAGGACAGCACGATTGTGAAATGTACTGTGTCAGCAAGTTCTGCTCTCTCTCTCTCTCTCTTGTATGAACTGTGATATACTACTGTCTGCATTTCTGACATGTACGTATAAATTCTTTTTTTATGTACATGTGACCCTATTTTCTCATTCATTTTCACGTGCATATCAAACGTTTTCATATAACCTGTGACGTGTATGATGTCAGCGCCACTGAAGTTTGGTCTGGGCTGGTAGGACAGCTTTCCGTTCCGTGTTATGAAGGCTGTCCCATGGAGTGGCTGCTGTCCCACAGTGAAAAACACGCTGTCTCCTTCCTTATCCGTGTATATGATGCTGAACTCAACTTGTCCGTCATCCTCCAGCATAGTGAAGGAGGTGTTGTGGAGAACCGGAGGAGTGTTGACCACTGCAGTGGACACGACTGCCACTGTCACCATCCGCGGGCCTAGTGATCCAGTTGGAGCTCCTGCAGATCGTCTTGATCGGGAGGATGTGTTGTGGGGGTTGGACTCATCGAATACCCTCTCGCATAACTACACAAGTATCGTATACATGTCCATCATTGCACGGCTTGGGTTGGTCTTTTTCTCGTTGCTCCGTCTTTCATATAACTTATACATTGTTGGAAAAGGACATAAAACTCCAAAACATCGACATACCCACCCTCATCATTGCCACCATTTCACAGTTTTAGTTTTCACTCGACTTGAGCAGACTTTATCGACCGAGCTGTCGGCAAGGGAGACAATACAATCACGAGAAATGAGAGTTGCCTCCCTTACCCTTAGGCTTCCTTTGGTCATTGTGCCTTTGAACCCCCTTCCCAAAACCACGAAACAAAGAACAAAAAACACTCGCTCAGCCTAAACACGAAAGTTGACTCCCTTATCCTCAGGCTACTTTTAGTCGTGTTGCCTTTGAACCACTGAACAAAAAAACAAAAAAAAACCACTCTTTCAGCTTAAACAACAACAAAACACAACAAGCAACATCAAACTCAAAAGAAGAACAATACAACAGCGGAAACACAGCGTACCTGTGCAGTAACGACGCGACTGGAACTGTCATACGACTGGGAGGAGCCAGGGCACATTTCTTCGGGCGAAAACCATTCCTTTTTCTCTGTAAAGTTATGAGACGTGCAACATACGAAGATTGAGGATAATAAATCGCATTTTTTTTGTTACTACTTTATTGTCCCTTTCGGGAAATTCGGGCCCGGGGAAGCGCGTCGCCGCGGTGCAGCGCCACCAAACCTTTTATTGTTTTTGTTTTGTTTTGCTTTTCATTTTTTTTTACATTTTTGTTTGGGGAGGAAAGCCGGATAACCCAGAGAGAAACCCCCGATGAGCAGCCCGGTATCCAGGAAAAACCCGTATCACATATCACAAGCTCGTCCTGGGCTCGAACCCACGCTTCGCCGTGACAGCGGTGACGGCCGTTCAGTAGCGCAGCGGCTAAGTCCGACGCGCTACCTGTTAGACCACCGCTCACGCGCTTATTTCATCAACACACACACACACACACACACACACACACACACACACACACACACACACACACACACACACACACACCACCACCACCCCCACCACCAACAACAACAACAAGACTAACTCATAACAGGAAAGTTTCAATTGCAAAGCGTGACACACGTACCGGGCTGCCAGACCAAAAGCGTGACAGTGCTGTCCTTTGGTACGTGAATACTGGAGGGAACACTGTACTCCATCTCAACAAAGCCATTAATCTCAGCTTCAGCAACAGGGGAGAGGAAGATGCTTGGTCCAGGCATTGTACTAAGCCTTGATCACAACAAGGGAATACCAAACAACGTGTAAAGACAAAACGAAACAACAACAACAACAACGAGCATACACAACAACAACAACAACAACAACAACGAGCATATACAAACGTTTCTAAAACACACGCGTATTTTAACTAATTTACCGCATGGGTAAAGGTAACAGCAATTTCTCTGTACAATACCGTAACATAACTGGCGTCATTCAGTTTTATACCACAACTGATTCACACTAAAGACATAATTCTGATTCCAAGGTCTTTGCTCACACGTTCACAGATAATGGATATAAGGCGATAACATCAGCATGCACACTTACGAATCTTTACTGCCCTTCACAACTAAGAAGAGCACGTTACGAATAATCAAAACGAATAAGCATAATATCATTTCACCAGCAAATCTACCTAATTACCTCTTTCGCAGAACACGAGAAGTTTGATCCAGCACTGGATCGGGGCGGACAATGAAGGGAGAGAACTCTGTTGAGGCGGAAGTGCCGTATCCAGCATCAAGATCTGAGTCTTGCAACACCCCAGCCATCATGGCACCTCGTGACACTAACACAAAAAATGGAAAAAGACAGCTAATTATCATCGGATAACTGAAACAAAGATAGCCTTCTTCACACAGAGAACGGCATATTAGGATATCACTGCTACTGCTACAACTACTAGCAATAATAACACTTTCAACGGCTAAAACTATTTATAAATGAAGCGAGAGATTCAGAATAGTATATCAGGCACCCGTAACATTACTACTAGATCAGATTATAATCATAAATCCACAGATAAATCGTTTTGATGTCATCAAAGCCCCGAAAGACAAACATGGACAAAATAGATTACGTTTAAAGGTGACGCTCATTTTGCCATTTGGAGAAGATGAGCCAGCAGTTTTTGCGAAAGACAAGCCATCAAGCCACAGTGTGTGAGAGGTGTTGTCAGATTCGATCAAAACGTCTTTGGATCCTGTTGATGTAAAAGGTTTGCATCAGCAACTGTTACATTCTGTTCGTACGACAAGACAAGAAATTATAAGAACAAAAGATCACGAATTATCCAATTGGTTTTGCTCAAAGCGCCGCGAAGTGAACCGTACGCTCATTTGAATCATGCGCATTCGCTGACTCACAAGACATCAATCAGTTATATTCACTTGGTGCGAAAGGTCAGCTCATCTGTTCAGATTTCAGAATCTAACAGCCTTTCATACAGGCACGGCGTTACAAATAAGACTATTTTAAAAACTGTCACTGCACTGTTAATATTAACAGAGAAAAATACTTTTGATGCATGTGGGCGTGACGTCAATGGCAGTTCGCACGTGCGCCTTGTTGCCACCATACACACGTTGTCTGAGACACCTGCCGGGCTCCATGAGGAACTTGTTAGCTGTGGGATCTGGCGGCGTGTCTGACGACATGTTCTTCTTTGTGTAGTCACCGATACTGATGCCTCCCGGTGCGCCATCGAGCTGCATAAAACCGTCCACAATGGCCACTTTCTTTGTAGAGTTCAGACCCACTCGTGACTTGGGGAACAAATCTTCCTTTCCTTCAGCAGTGCCAATTGCCCATTCTGATTAAAGAGATGCACCTCATTTATTTATTTTATTATTTTATACACCAGAGAAGACTGAGAGTTTATATGTACTCCACGTTAGCTCAGAAAAGTTTGTACCAGTGAAATCAGCATTATAAGTACGCAGAATGTATGTATTGTATAGTGATCCTGGACAACATTTTTTCAAAGTAAAACAAAAACGACTGCTCTGCAATACAGCAAAGTACGTCTTGTTCTGACATTGTGACTTTCTATTATTTATTTCTATTGTGATTGCTGAAATCAAAGATATAACATTTAAGTGATTCAGTTATACACGGGTATCAAACCACAACGAACTCTAATCTCGAAAAGTTTACTGAGAATCCTTAACTTTCAAATGTTTGTTGTCACTCACCAAAGTACTCGATGTCCACATCACCAGCACTGTTCAAGTCCAGGTTCAGTTCCAAACGCTCTGTATTGTCCAGCAGCCCTAACTCTTGACCGGATATTGTCACCATGGTGACGTTAGGCAGAGTTACTTTTATCGCAGACATATCTGGAGGAGTTAAACGGACTGTAAAGTTGCCCCACGCATGACTGATCAACCATGCTTCGTTGCGAACCTTAACTGCCACGTAGTACATTTTGTCATCTGCCAGTGACAGGTCAGTGAAGGTGTAGTCCCCGGTATTCTTGTCTGTGCAGAACTTCGGTGAAACATTGCCACTGTCAGGCTGAGACCGAACTACCAGGCAGACCTCAGCAATGTTAGTTGCATCATCTGATGTCTCCCAGTGAACCCCAACAGTGTGGTTGTTGCCAACAAAGGTAACGGGCTCGTCGCTTGCGTATACGGGGTCCACGATACGAATAACATCAGTGACGGGTGGTGAGGTGTCGACGATGAAGACAGCTGACCGACTCTCTGTTGCATGTCCACCATGATCTACAACACGCACGCTGATGTGGTAACTGGGCTGCCAGACGTCGTCAAAACCATTGAACGTTGAGATACTTTCGTTTGACACAGCGCTGGCGTCTGGCAGAAAATCGTTGGCAGCTTCCAGAACCAAGCCATTTACTTCAAGAGGCACGACCTGAAAGTCGTCAGACAAAGACTCACCATGACAAGAGGAGCAAATGCTCTGACAGCCTAGCAGGCATGGAGGGCAGAATGACTTGACAAGTCTATAGGGTGCAACGTTATCAGTGCTGTTGTCGCTATCAGCAAGGCCAACCCAAATTTCTTTCACTCCGCTCACGTCGTCGTAGAAGGGCGAACCGTAGGAACACAGCGGCCGCTCTTTCATCGGTACTGACACCGCACTGACTCTGGTCACAACCTTGAAAGGGTTAAGAGGGTCTACTACCGGAGGAAAGAAGTCATCGACGTTCCACGTGTAGATCACAAGATCCACTTCGTTCGGGAACAAAAGTCCGCTGATTGTGCCTTCCGTCCGACCATTGATCACGATCGAAATGTCCCATGATTTACCGATAGCTGTGTATTCCTGTTTCAGATTAAGAACAATGTCCGCTTCGCTCTCAGTATCAAAGTTCATGTTAATCAAAGTTTGCTTGAGTTTGAACTGGTCTTGAGCCCAGAAGATCGTCTTCAGCGTCCCGTTCTTGCCAAGGAAGGTGAACCCTACGCCGTAATCTGTGTCGGAATTCAGAGTGGTTTCATCCGAGTCCGAGTTGTTTCGTTCTTTGCGACACTGGCTGGTAGAGGTGTCACATGGAAGAGCGGAGAGGTTACCCGGATAGAAAGGGGCTTTCAGTTCAGGGGACACAAGTGAAACACCTGTCAGGATATTATCCGAGGCTGCAGGTTTTAAGCGGAATGTGTAATTTCCCTCTCGCCACTCGACATCGCTGAATCTTGCCGCTCCTCTGTCCACACCGGTCAGGTATGGATTGTGTTGGACAATGACATGCAAGGAAGCGTCATCATCAAAGGCTGCACATTCCTTAGCGAATCCAGCTTCCTGGGATTTCCACTGATCTCTCCAACTTTCCGAGAAAAGGTTTAACTGGGTGACGCATTCTTGTGAAGTGGGTGCCAGTGCAACCAAACCTTTCACCGTGTGCGTTTGGTTGAGCTTGGTTTTGTCGGCTGTAGTCCAGTCAGTGCCGAGTTTGACGACGCCGGAAAGAGGAGGGGACATGTCCAGGATTAGTGGTCGGCTGGTGGTCGTGGTCGTGAGACCTGCTCCGTTGTAGACCGTCGCCCGAAGGTAGTACAAGGTGTCTGCCTGTAGCTTGAGGGTCCGCATGGCAACGCGCGTTTCGTTCTTCGCCTCTACTGATCTGATTTCCGTCAGCTTGTCAGGGTCATTTGCTGGACACTCTGTTCCGACAAGAAGCGCCACCTCTGCCCTTACGACTCCACTTTCTGTGTCGAGCATGCTGTCAAGATTCACAACTACAGTTTGATCAGAGTGCAAAAAGATGACCGTTCCTGCATCATGTCCCTCAGCACTGATCGTGCCTGGTACTGGCGGTGTGAAATCCACGAGGATCTCGTCGCTGATGGCAGCAGAACAATGGCCTATCCGATCCTCTGCTATAACCGTGACGAAGTACGTCTTGCCATGACTCAGAGTTAACCCTTTGATGACAGTTACTGCTTCCGCTGTCAGACTTTGTCGCTCGTAAACATCGAAGCGCTTTTTAAACGACTCGAACAGTTGCAAGCAGTCGTAGGTACCGTTGTCCCATTCCGGACGACTGGAGCTGACGCCAGCATAGTAGTGAGTGATGATCATGTCTGAGCGGAAGTCAGTCCACGCGATCCTGATGCTGCTGCTGCTGCTTTGATATCTGTCGGCGTGCACCCTTCCTGGTGTGACGTCAGCACTGTAGCCTACTTTAATTCCGTCCGAGGATGTCTCGATATAACTGCCAGCCTCGCTATACCCTCGGACTGTGACGTAGTATGTTGCGGTTTTCGCGGTAAGATTCAGCCCGTAGAACGTGATGTTTGTGTCCAAACCAACGTCTTTAAAAGAATGAATGTCTGCTCGTGATGTTGAAAATCTCGCGTCAGTGCCTACAGCAGCTTCGTATCGCAGGATATGGTCTGACGGAAGTGTGGATCTTGGGTCACCAAACATGTCCCAGTTGGCAGACAGACGGTCAGTGGATTCCTGGTAGTCTTCGTCGTTGAGTCCTAACCCGTCCCTAACAACAGCAGGCTGTGGCTGACGTATCATAACGGTAATGCCATCAGAAAATGCTGTGAACCTTCTGCCCAAGGCGTCCACGATCCTAACGTAGTTCACGTACGTTTTCAGGTTCTCAAGATGCAGACTATCATTGTAGAACTCCGTGGCGTTGTCTGGTATCGCAGCGAAGTTGGTGACAATCTTCCCATTGAGCTCCCTTACCGACCACTCCGCACTAACTATTGGGCATGGGTCAGAATACCGCCATCTTCCCTGCATCAAGTTCAGCTTTGTCTGACCGTCCACGTCTGTGTCCCCAGGGCCGTCCAAAACTTCCAGGCGTGGCTCGGGGCTGATGACGACGCCTTCTGATGTCCCGATGGTGTACAGGCCCACGTTGTTCGTTATCTTTACTGTTGCAAAGACGACACTACCAGCGTGCAGCCCCAGATGACCCAAAGCGTACATGTTGTTCGCCTGAGGGTACTCGTGGAAAGGCTTCAAGTCTGACCTTCCTTTCGATGAACCGATGGCAATCTCAACGCTGAAAGAAAAGTAACAACTTTATTTCCGTTTTATTTATTTTCTCTTTCAATATTTTAAAATTTCATTTCATCAAAATATAACTCAATTATAAACCGATTTTCTTATATTAGATTTGGGTGTCACATTAGCTGCAGTTACGTTACAATGGGAGGTGTAGCAAAGTATTAAATGATCGATTACTGCTTTAGTATTCACGTCTGATTATACCCTTACTTGGGATTTTTCTCTAATTGACGAAAACTATACCATAAGAACACTTTGGCTAAGAACCACGAAACCTTTGAAATAACCGAAATTATTGCTTCTCGAAGTCCCTGCTGTTTTCTTAATACTAACTGTGCCTGAATGCAGCTAGGATGGTTTGATCTGATCCATACTTCACAGTAACAATTAAGAAAATAAAAAAGAAGTGACCACTAATAAATCTCACGTCTTGATTCCCGATTCCTTGTCCTTTGCATCATGTAGAAGGAGTTCGATATAGTCTTGGGAAGTCTGGCACTTTTGTTCCTCATCATGGTATCCCGGTCGAGGTGAGGTCACGATCGAGACGGAAGTGAGGGAGGGCGGAGTGGCATCGTTGACAATCTTGACACTAGTTTCATTGTGAAGGCCTGCTGAGTTAACAGCACGGACGATGACGAAAAGCTCGGTGAATGCGGAAGTCTTGATGAAGTCTTCTGCGTCCTCGGACCATTGGCGACTATACAGTGGGACGGACGTAAAGTTCAGTAAATTTGGGACAGCTGGGCCGTTACCAAGTCCTATTTCGATCCGTGCTAGCGCACTGTGTGTTTCTTCCACTGCAAGCCACGTACAAGTGATGACAGAATCGGCGGTAGATATGACTTCTGTGCACTGCAAGTCTCGCAGTTCTGGAGGCGTGGAGTCTACGGTCACTGGCGGAAGTGGTGATCTGACTTCGTTACCGGCGTTGTCAGTTATTACAAGAACCGGAAGGAGCGTGTCCCCGCAAGATGCTCTGGGAAGGATGTCAAATCCTGACGATTCGGCAGGAGCTTCAAGAAACTGAGGCGGTGTGTCAAAGGCGTTGGTGGTGATAAGAGTCTTGTTGATACCACTCGAGTCAGATATGTGCCAGCCCAGAATCAGCTTGTCGTTTTCTGTTTGATAGACGACTTCATTCGGTGAAACGTCTTGTGTTCCAATGTGGAATGTGACGGAAGGAGCTGTGGTATCGACCATGAAGCCGTCAGAGGAGGAAACAATGTATTCTTCAAATTTTATACGCCCAGTTTTGGCCCTCACAGTGCTGTAATACGACTGTCCTTCAAACTGCATGATGTGAGCCTGAGCGATACCGTTTCCTTCATCGTCAACAACTAGACCATGGCTCGTGTAAGGCATGACGTCGCTGGAGAAAGGCTGGGTCCCTATGGCCCATTCGTACCCTACTATCCCATAACCATCGCTGCTGAAACCAGAAAATGTGATCGCAATGGAAGCTTTGTCATCTGAGAAATCTATGTCTTCTTCCTCTCTTCCGTCCAGAATAACACCCGGGACATTTCTCCTGAGAAGCTTAAACGGCTTGGACTGCACTACGGATGATTTGATATCAGCGCCGTTGTACACCACGAGGTACAGTACATACAGATGTTCGTCCTCGCCTCGAGACACTTGAAGGTCTGTGTCGTTCAATGTCGTGGCAAACGGAGACCCATACACGGTTTTCAGGCTTTGATCAGCAGACAGGCAATCTAAGGAGCCGTATGTTGTTATGCAAAGCTCCGTCTTGCCTATTTCACTCTGAGGGTCTAGTGGAAGCCAAGTCACCCAGAGTGGTTCCCCCTGTACCAGCTCCACCACACCATCGTCATCCAACTCCTCCTCTTCTTTGGGGGGTGCTAGTCGAATCTGAACACACACACACACACACACACACACACACACACACACACACACACACACACACACACACACACACACACACACACACTCCTCTGAAGCCAACGACTAAACGCTATACGTGCACAGCCTATCAATAATGACATTTAGATGTTTGGAAAGATTGCCGTGCTGAACAGCTCGAAAATTCTACTGAACAAAATAACAAGAATGCCATAATAAATTCAATTCCTCGACAAACACCACTTCACTATATTCTCCAACCAGTAAAAATGAGCACTTTTCAATAGCATATGTGTTGAGATACTCTGCCGCACAGTGTTTTATTTGTTGAGCGCTAGACATAAGTGGGTTAATCCGAAACAGCTAGGGGAGCCGGGGTGGCCGAATGGTAGAGCGTTGGACTTCTAATGCTCGGGTCGTGAGTTCGTATCCCGGCTGGGGCCAAATATTTGTGCTGGCTTTTTCATCGTTGCACCGTCTTTGATATCACCCGTATGTGGTGGAAAAGCAGGTTAAACCCCCAAACACCCTCCCCACCCCACCCCGAAACAGATACGATCTGCGCTATGTACAGCACATATTCAGCACTACTTTACTTACCCATTGAATTGTAGGAGCTGTTGTGTCCACCGTCACCCCATTTGACACCTCCGTACTTGATATCTTGGCACCGTTCATGGCGACGACCTTCAGACTGTACATAGCGCCATTTGTCAGAGGCAGCCCTTCGAGCCTCAGCTCCTGTGCATTAGATGTGGGTTCGCTGATGACAGTCGTGTTCAAGATGCTTTGTCTACCTTGATATCGCTGTAACACAGTGCAACGGTATTCGAAGATGCCGGATTCTGGATCTTGAAACTCCCAAGCGAAGTCCAATACGTCGTCCCGCGACTGGTACTTGGTCTGGTTCACGGTGCCGATACGGACAAGTTCTGGGGGCTTCAGGTCCACTACCATCCCGTCAGAAGCCACAGTGACACTTCCTCCAGCTCTGCAAATACAGTGTTTGTATGTTTATTAAAACTCTCCACGACCTTTGCATTGTATTTGTACCCCCACCCCCATCCACTCCCAAAAAATCTCCCCTGAAATGAGTCGCGAAACAGGGCAAAAGGTTTCAGTAGACATGTGTGTCAAACTGCACACTTACTTCCGGGCTCCATGTTATAAAAGATTGCTCAATGTTTCTGTCTATACGATAAATTAAGGACAGTTGGGCAAAACAAGTAATCAACAATATAACAAAACAAGGGGATTGCATTAGTATTGTAAAACTCCCGTCGAAGGCCTTTGGCCGCAAAGTTGGACAACCTCAGAACAGGTTTTTCCTGCTTCTCCTGTGATTTGGTGGTTTTAACATGAACATCTAGTGACCTGTTTGAGGCAAGAAGCTGTGAATGGACCCGGTTTCCGTGTTGGAAAGAGAAGGAGTGGTCTGTATGCTGTTCTCCGTCGATCCCATGGAAGGTTCGCTGTAGTTCGTCGTCCACATAGACGGCCAGAGTGTACGAGTCCATGCCGCTCTCTGGATCGTGAAAATCGGACCAGGAGGCTGACACTGTAGCAGTTTCTGAGGTGAAGTCTACGTCATTTTGCGCATTTTGCCCGTCAGCAAGAATGCCAACATCCGGTGGTGTCTTGTCGACCAAAACTAACACAAATGAAAATAGTTGGAATTCATTTCACTGACGTGCTAGTGAGATATTGAAAAACACAACAAACTGTATACGGACCAAGGTCAAATTTCAAGCCTCACTATCAAAAGCAAATTGATTAGACTTACCTTTTTCAAAACAACGAGTTTTCATAATGTATCACTGTCATAATACGTTGAGTGCCATTTTACGTAATAATAATTACCTAATTATGAATACATGATTTTCGTACCTACGGAGACTGGAAACTATTCTTGAATACAACATTTGAGAGAAAGGACCATATTTCACCTAAACAATGGGGGCAGTTTACCTCCGCTTGACGTAGCGTTGGTTGACTTGTCGTTCACGGCGGTGTTGGTAGCGATGACGGTAGAGTAGTAAGTCACATTGTGTTGAAGCTGTACGCTCGCACATGACTGTTTGTCATAGGTGGACAGTTTGTGAAATGGGACTACATCGTCACTACCTGGGGTCAGTCCTACTCCCCACTGGAAACTAAATAAAGAAGAAGAAAACACATCGCACCATTTTCGTTTTTGAACGCTTCTATTTCAAGATTATTAAACTTTACAGTGGAATAGTTTCGCTTGTGCGTACACTTGTGCGCTCGAAAAAAATAATACTGTCTTTGTTGGTAGGATTCATAATGCCAATACACTCTTATAAAATATGCAGACAAATGTTCGGACGGCCCGAAGCTCTACCTTTCAGAAAGTGACCACAGCATTTATTTATTTATTTATTTATTTATTTATTTATTTATTTTTTTTTGGGGGGGGGGGGGGTATTATTTTGTTAGCAGAAGCCTGCTTTTCAAGCTGGACTGACACAGTACCCAACTATGAAAGTTTGTAACTCTACATGCGTCTAACATGAGTGAACTACCGGCGAGCGTAGATTTGTCTTAAAACACTTTCATAGTAACGATAGAATGCACATAACACACAAGGCAATGTTTGAATCAGGGTCATAGAAGTCCATCCACTGGGCACAAATCTGACTGGAGTCCTTCTGACAACAAACGTCCTGACCATACTGTGCGCCATCTATCACGTGACCGGAAACTGGTGGGGTGTTGTCGAACACGATAGATGAAGCAGACGATCCAGCAGTAGACAGGCCCACTACGCAGAAAGAAACACAAGAAAATCATTTGATATTCTTTTCTATTTCAGGTTGGTTTTCGGGGGAAAGATAGTTTTGTAGCCCGAGAGGGCTAATAGAGAAAACAGTGTACTCCAAGACAGCAAGCAGAGTGACTGTGTGCACGTTTAACCTATTTCCATGTCTTTTTCCGTCAGTGCTACGGATGATTTGTAGCGTGCCGGCCAATCAAAGGCCACAATAAACGAATACATTAAGGATAACACACACACACACACACACACACACACACACACGCACACACACACACACACACACACACACACACACACACACACACACAAAGCAATACCATCCTTACCGTTGTTCACTACTTTGAGGCGTATCCAAGCTGGGACTCCGTTTTCCGTCTCGAACTCTTCGTTCACAATGTAAGTGTGGTGACCCTCACCAAGAATGTCAAAGGGCACGTATGGTCTGACCATGACGTCATACTTGGTTCTGCCCAAGCCAAACTCAATGCCGGAGATACCGGACACTTCATCAGAGGCGCTGTAGTAGACGACGAGATATCGGAAAGTTTCGTCAAACAGTGGGTCTTCTACGCTGTCCAGTTTTGGCGGGGTGGTGTCCACGACAATGGGCGTGGCGTGACACACAGTTGTCACCAGATCTCCACCGTGGATGATATCACTGACAGCCTGTTACGGACAAGATGCTGGTTTATAAACACACATTATCTTGCCAGTATTCCAGAATTGCTCACAAAAAGCTTTGCTGATACTCATGGAACTGTACACGAAACTGATGGGGACTGTTTAACCCACTTGTACCCAGCGCCCAAAGACCCCCCTCCCCCTTTTTTTGTTTTGTTTTGTTTCGCACACTATTCCACAGAGCAAACTTCTCACTTTGCTTGTTGGAGAATATTATCCAGTGATGCGTTTTCTGCCATCCCTTTATCATGCATGGTAATCTGCAGTGCGTCAACATAATTATTACCAACCCCCTACACCCCACCACACAACCACCACAACCCGTCCCTATCCCTTTCTCGTTTCAAAATAACAAAATACATGGGTGAAACTGTTCAATTAAAAAAAAAAAAACCTGAAAAGCAGGGGGGGGGGGGGGGAGGGGGTGTCTCCAACCGAAAATGAAAATGATGGTTTTTACGGTAATTTGAAGAAAAAAGAGTAATTCTCTCCACAGAGAAACAGCACACTTCAATCCCAATGTGGCAGGTTTTGCTGACATGTATTGCTTCAAGTTTGTTCTCTTTCAACTTTTCAACTAACAAGTCTTTGGCTGGTATGAAATCCCTTAGTGCTAGAGCAGGATGCACGTTTTCAAAAAAAGGCCTCATCTTCTGAATTATCTCGTGGTTTGGGTCAAGGGGTAATGCATCCTTAGGTAGAAAGGAACCATAGGTTGACAAAACCGGCGACCGCGAGACTGACTAGCATGATTTTATAAAACTGACCAGTCATCCCAATGAATATTTCGATCAGCACAGAAGAAGGTCTTGCTAGTCCAGTAAACAGAGATTCATTAGAAAAGCTTTGATCTCTACTGACGTAACGCCATGTGTCCGTAAAGTAGTGTGCTGTTAACAACTTTCGGTTTCATGTGATCGGCACATATTTGTCAGTCACCATGAGGTCCGAGTATCACTTATCTCTAATCTTTCATCGAACGCAGAAAGTTGTTTCACTCACCCCCTGAAGAACATTAGCCAGTCATACAAACTCTCGAAAATCGATCGATATTCGTGATCGCACAGATAACATCTGTGTCTCTGGTGATGGTAAGGGTCTATCACCGCATCATTAGTTTCACTGCTACTGCTCTCAGTTTCACTAACACTGTCATTGTCTTCGATTTTGCTGTTCATTACTGCCTACGAACGTTAAACACCTCCACTTCGGTATAAATATACCCACGAAACTCCGTCTCTGAGGGACGTTCAACCCTCAAACACTCTCCCTTCTTCCGTCCGTCCGTCCGTATCTGAATCAACAAAATGGCGCCACGAGGGTTCACACCAGCCTCCGCCGCATAGTACATAATTATACCTGTAAGACGCTCGCGGCATACGCAACAGAAAACGACGGAGCTTGCGCAAAAAGCTACGGACCTCTAAAACCGACTTCCAAAACGAGAGAGCGCACTTCCGTTTTATCGCCCTTGGTTGCAGATCCGACGGAGCACGTCCGTACATCGCAGAGCGAAGATTTTATTTAATTTATCATTTTTTTTTTTACAGATTTTTTCAAAAAACGGAATTTCCGTCTGGAGAGTTTTATTTTTCTTCAAAGAACCGTTTTCAGTCTACAGACGGAAGAGTTTCACACATGAAAATATAGGCGTGAGGCCAATGGGTTAAAGAAGTTCCACCCAGTCACTGTTTTTGTTTGTTTGTTTTTATAAGGAACTGCCCAAAACATTTATTTCCAGCAGACACTTGAATGCTGGCGCAACCGAAAGTCTGTTTACAAAGTGTAGTTATTACCTGAACGGTGACATAGTATTGACCGTTTGGTAGAACCAGGTCTTTCACCAGTCCCACGTTTGTCCAGTCACTGGGGTTGTGGATGGAGGCATGTGGATCTCTAAAACTTGCCACGTCACTTCCACAGACTGTGGTGCCCACTGACCAGGCGTAGCCATGGATACCACATTCTTCGTCCTTGAACCCGTCCCAGTTCGCTGTTTAATAGAAATCACAGGGTTCCTAATTCAAAGGACGAAAGTATGATTCTTTCGATATATCAATATAGATATGTGAAAATACTGATATAACCAATAAAAAAACGAACTTAGAAATTCGGATTGTTAAATGCATCCTACCAAATGTTGTGAGAGGACAGAATCAGTTAACAGAGTGGCACATTTGAAAGTCACAGACATATATATATGTGACCAGTTCTCCTGGTTTACGGCGAAAGACTAACCCCTCGATGGTTCGATTGGACGAAAGTTGCCGCTATATCCGATGTTTTGGTTATACCGGACATCGGATAGAACGACACCAAATTTCATGTCCCAAGGGTGGCCGCTACATAACCGGAGTTTACTGTAATTACCTAGATGCCATAACACCCTTTTCAAACAGTGGTAGATAACTGCGCCAGTACAATTATCTGTGGTTATCATTCTTGAGACACTTAGCAATTATACCAGTCAGATGTGTGATACATTTACCTGACAAGTGATAGTTCTCCATGGTGTACAGCATCTCCTGTCCTTTCCTGTTGCCGTTCAACACAGTGCTTCCACCCGGACCATCGATGATTTTCCTGCAGGAAAATTAAATGAAGTCAGTGTGATGAATATCTCTGAAACGTCTGACCAGTCTCTGTTTTATCGAGTACAAATAGTTGCCTGAACGCAAATCAGAACATGATTTGATTTGCAAGATACGTAGATAATTTATTATGCGTCACAGCTTTACGTATATTATTTGACATTGATCGACAATGGAAATTCATTGTTCGAAATGTTATATCAGTTTTGTGTAGGAACCCTGGAAGGACAGGGGTACTAAACGTATTAAAAAAACTGACTGCACGTCTATAGTGATTTCACACCTGTGATTTGGCCTTGACTCAACAGCCTCAACGCATCTTTGTAAGACAGAAACTTTGCAGCCGTCCGCGGCGAAAACATCTACTGTTGCATCTCCCACTGGACCAGGCTCGGGTGGTGTGAAATCAACCATGGTGCCTTGTGACGTCAAAGTGGAATGAAAGCCTAACACGTTTTCTACGTCAGCGTTGACATAGTATCTCGTCCCGTGACGTAAGGGAAGGTTCACATATCGGAGGTCCGCGGTGTATGATTTTCCGAGTCTTTCGTACGTCTCGAAGTCTCCGTCTGGCTCCCTTCTGGCATAGGGGCCTTCGGTCACTTCGAGAAGCTCGCAGTCAAACAGATACCGGTTGAAGGTGAACACGACACAGTTTGTCATCTTCAGGCATTCTGACGCACAGTAGTCAGCCGTAGCTGTCTTCAAAGTTTTCAGTGGAGTTCGAGACAGTCGGCCTGGTCTCGGTGGAGCAAATTCCCTCAGGTCTCCAGACACACCAGGCTGGGGTTTGGAGTTTGTGACATTCAGCGGCAGCCAGTCAACGACTTCATTTCCAAACACACCCGGGCTGTAGCCGACAGCGTGGGCTAAACTTCGCTTAACAAGTTCAGAGTCGTCGTAGAAAATCACACGGGCGCTAAGCTCACTCGGATGACTTGTACACCTGAAATGTTTGAGTCTGAGAGAAGTCAGCTGAAAAAGAAATCCCCTCAAAATTGAAAAAAAAAATAAAAAAAATCCCAACAAAAAACCCCTCGCTTTTCTCCTTTATTGCCGCTTTGTGAATTCCGTCTCTTGAACGAATAGAAAATAAACAAAATTACGGGTAGAACCCTACCATCCCTCTAAAATATCATCATCATCATCATCATCGCTGTCATCGTTGTCTCCGACTCCGTGTGTGTGTGTGTGTGTGTGTGTGTGTGTGTGTGTGTGTGTGTGTGTGTGTGTGTGTGTGTGTGTGTGTGTGTGTGTGTGTGTGTGTGTGTGCGCGCGCGCACGCGCGCGCCCGCTAACCTGTAGCCAGCATCGACTCTGCCGTCTGGCACCGTACAGTCGTAGGTTGGAATGGAACACATGGCCGTGAACTCAAGTCCTTGGCAGTTGGTCGCCGAGACCAGAAAGTAGAGGGGTATACCACATGGCAGAACCGCTGGTACCAGGAGTGACCCACCCTGAATCTCTGTCCAAGGAACCACGTTGGTACCTGTTGGGTTATCCCCAACTGCGTAGAATAGCCTCAAACCACTCTCTTTGTCTTCCGCAGTAAACTGTTAAAAAGTAAATACGGCCGGCAATATTCAATGTTTAACGGTACGTAAGGATATATAGGGCTTAATCTGTTTCACCATAGATGCTTACGTTTTAAAATGTTACTACCAGCCCTGAACAGATTTCTTTTCCAGTTCCATCCCTTCACACATTTAATATGTTATACAATTTAAAATACTTATACGAGCTAGAGGAAAGAAATGTCTTCATGGTATGAGGTACGATGTCATCGAATTCATTTACAAGTGTAGTGCATTTTTTTTTTTACCGTGTTCGTAATCGTGTACAGATCTCAGATCAATCTTCCACTTCTTTGAAAAGAAGTGAGACTTTTTGCCTATAGCTATTAAACCATATTTGCTTTTTTTAACGGTTCTCTTTCGAGAAAGCGACTCTGAATCGTTAGTTAATCTATCAGATTATTAATCTGAACAGCTATTTGGCTCTTTAGCAGCGAAACATTACCAGTATTTTGAAAGCTGGATCATGTGGATGTCTGCCAGCAACTTGCTGAACAAAACACGCCGGTACTTCTGCAGACCTTATAAACCTGCTGAATAGTTTCCCGATCCTTGTGCCTTTTCCCCGTAGAGATACAAGAGACTTAAGTTCGCTGAAAAGTAAATCAAAGTAATTTTTGCGCTGTTGAATGATTTCTTTGAGAAAATATTGGCCGACTTCTATTGTTTTACATGTACAGGTTTAAGCTAGAAGTTTTAACCACATTCGATCACTGGGTATCAGAATTTGAAGTCGTCCAAAATACCACTTATAGCCTATTTGTGCGTGGCATACGTTCAATATCTGTAAGCTCTTACTGCATCTCAGAGTGAATTTTGCGCATTCCGTAAATACGGTAGTTTATGCCCGTCTTGACCACGCTATTTCCCTATTACCTAATCTTCTGACTTCAGTTGATGCTAGGTAACGGCGAACTGGCGAACTGATAACTGCGCGTACATGAATTCAGAAATCAACTCGGCGAAAAATCACGTGCTGTCTGGTGCGCACCAAGCAGGCCACCTCACTCTTGAGTTGAATTATTCGGTTCTGAGTTCTGAGATACTCGAATACAAGCTTTCACGATACTCTTTAGTCAAAAACTTCATATAATGCACTTACGCGCCTGTAGTGCCAGTGTCAGTAGAAATACTGACGTGGATTTCAGGGTGGTTTATATATTTCTCATGATGCTCGAATTCCCAACCATTTTCACTGCTACGTAAGGTGTAAAATTCGACCACCAGGATGTCAAAGCGGATGAAGAAGAGGACCTTCACGACTACGGAAAGCCTCAGATGCACACTTTGAAACTCATAGTATGTTCTTGACCTGTGGGAGAAAAATAAAAAGATGAACTTTTGCGGTTTTTAAAACAAATCTTGAAAATTTTCCCCTCGAACTTACCTTTTTATATTGGCATGACATCAAACTAAACAAATTATTCAAATTCACGTTCCAAATTCTCCCCAAACACTTGCTGAGATTGTTTATGTGTAAAAACAGACACAGTAAGCGTGAAAATTACTGAAACATATGATTAGTCCAGTATCTAATGCTCTTAATTTTTATCCTATGGCACAAATATTTTTTAAACCGATAAATGTTCATAAAGCCGCCTACATCACGTAATTTCCTTATCTAGACTTTCGACGTCAAAACGTTGGACATGCAGGAGTCAAGTGAAGCGTGACTTATTTAATTCCTAAGTTAACAGTTCTGATTCTCTTTACCATTCTTCACAGTACGAGAAAAAGGCGAGAAATGGCACTGAAGATGTCCTTCGGTTATGATGACAGATTAACAGATTCCCGGCAGAGAATGTGGAATCAATTAAACATACTTCATCCCCATAGGGCACGTGCTCCAGTTTCCATTGTGTGCCGTTATAGTTGATAACTTCAAGAACTCTCCACGTAGATGAAGGCCAATCGAAGCGACGACGATCGACACAGAAACAGAACCATCAAGATAAAAGGAGTTCGACGTCACATCTTGTTTCTGTATGATAAGAAGTATCATGCAATAAATAGAGAAAAAGGATGGATGGCTGGGTGTTGGGGGGGGGGGGGGGGGGAGATGAATGCTCTTTTCCGTACAAATCAGTGATACCAAAGACCGAGCACCAACAAAAGCGCAAACACAATTTTTTTTGGCTGCAGCCGGGAATTGAACTCAAGACCCAAGAAAACCACTGTGTGTGTGTGTGTGTGTGTGTGTGTGTGTGTGTGTGTGTGTGTGTGTGTGTGTGTGTGAGAGAGAGAGAGAGAGAGAGAGAGAGAGAGAGAGAGGGAATAATGATGATTTGTCATATCAAATAAGAGTTCAAATTATTGCATAGTATTATTATTATTATTTAAAATTATTATTATTATTGCGGCTGATCTACCTCTATTCCCATATCATTGGTGAGATTGATATGCAGGTTCGTCTCTATGGTGGACAGGCCTCCCATTTCAAGATCTGGAAAGAAGAAAACAAAATGTAATACTTGTGGATATATATGGGAGGGGCTAAAACATTTGAACGCGCGCTCGCGTGCCTGTGTGCGTGCGTGCGTGCATACGTGTGTGTGTCTTCTTCCCCGATACATGACATTACAAATGAACGACCGTGACGACAGCATCAGTGCATGAGTGGCTCTTATTTTGCATGCCAGGATCTCCAGGGCACGGACGAAGGGCAAGGGCGAACACCTTATCCTTGCCTTATTCCGGCCTCTACTAAAGTCCAGCGCTCTACCATTCGGTCATCCCGGCTCCCCGTCCATGGAGAAAACTTTTGAGAAAGGATCTATAGCAACCGAACATGGCGGATGGTTGAGGATGATAAACAGAAAATGCCTAAACATACAAAGAGACGCAGTTAATTATACGTGGCGCATTGTGAAGTGTGATAAATGAAAACATTTCGTCAAATGACAAAGGGCGTAGTTGTGCGACTTGTGACCTTTGATTAGTCAAGCCTTTCACGTAAAAACCACAAGTTGATCGATCTGTAATGAATGAAAGACGGAAACCTCCAATGGCGAATGGTAATCATATGCAAGGACCATTATAACAACGTTCTGTGTTCTGCGGACTCTCACACGATCAAAACGAGCTCCTGAACTGGCTGACGTCGCATTTTAGTTATTCGACATCTCCTGTATCATTGGAGCACCTGGCAGCCAGACAACGGATCCAAATTCGTGGCAGAGACCATTAGTGAACTTAAGGAGTTGTGGTCCACAAGTAATCTCGTCCACGGCAAACGGTAAACGTTTTGCGAAAAACAAAGGTTAGAGGTCCGGGTGTAGGCTTTCACATGTCTGCAATACTTATCTGCGCGGGTGGGTGAGTAGTTGTAAGAAGGGGAGAGAGACAGAGTGTGTGTGTATTAATGTTTATACTAGCAGTAATTTTACACATTTTAGTCATTATTATAATTTTATCTATTTGACTGGTGTACTGTGGTGGCAAATTAATTTCTTCTCCAGGGATTCATAATGTATTTCTGATTTGTTTTGATTTGATTTATCAGAGCTTTGCCGTTACTTTGAAATCGCTTATTCGCTAATTTCCCATCGGGATTGTGAAGGCAATTTTAGAAATTACATGTCATGACTGAATACTTCAACGCGGAGAGGATCTATGCGGGTTTTTAAACGTGGATAAGAGGTACTCTAGGCATTCAACATGCAAGAGCGCCCATGCATATTGACCGGAGCAATGCTGGAAGAACAAGAGGGCCACAGCACAGCGGTAACACTTCATTCCCGAAAAGCCAAAACGCAAGACTAGTGGGAAAATGTGTTTCCTGGGGAAGAAATTTTGTAGAAAACGCCCAAATCACAAAAAATGCAAGTCCGGCAAAATTATGAGTTAGGCGTGCAGAACATATTGTCACTAATGGTTAGCAGTAAGCTCACAAAAGTGGATCACATCAAAGACGGGACAGTTCTCAAACACTAGCAGCATGAATAAAACATCAGTTGATTGACCAATGCATGTTTTTTGCTTTGCAATGTGGATACCTTCTTTTGCCACTTAGTACATTAAACATCGGTATAGTGTGTAATTTACTTACGTAATACCAAAATAAACCATCCAGCGGGATATGGCAAAGTGAATTTGAAGCCCGTAGTGGTCGTGGCTGAATTTCCTAGATTAACCTGATTGTCTACGCACTCTGACGATTTCGAAAACTCTGTCGTCGTTCCCATCTCCCATAAATCGCCGATCTCAATAGCAGGAGAGTTTATCTAAAACAACAAAACAAGCAATTAAAAGTTGCAATCAATGGAAATGACGAAGAGATGCATGTTTAGACATTTACGTCAACTTTTAAAATATCAGTTATCGTAAAGAAAAGAAAGTGCACAATATTAAAGATACATTCCGCAGCTTGTTTAAGCTCACAGACCGACCTAAGCTTATTATGGTGACAAGAATACAGTCTCATTTACAGGTGAGCAAAATCTGAGCCCATTCCGGGCCATCGTTGCAAAGATGTGAGCCAAAATGCAAGTCTATCGGCTATTGTGGTTAACTTCATTGTGTTGAACCATAATACGGTCACTGGCATCACGTGACACCTATTTACCCTACAACTGTAAACACAATCATGCACGATGTGGGCTGGCCAGCAGGCTTTCTAGTTCAGACGCGTGTAGTCACAGGTCAGCGGCCGATGCAGTCGTTATGACCGACTTACGATTTTCTCGTTTAGCACGCGCGTGAATTACTGGCACAGCTAACGCTGAAGCAATACTGACGACTTGGTGAAATCCTATGTTGACAGGCACGTCCGAGTGACCGTCTAAGGGGACGTCACCAGTTTGTGAGGAGCAGACGATCATATAGGACACGGTGCGTGCTACATGTAAATTCGAGCACGGAGTGCAGTTCATATGGGGTCGATGGCAACATTACAAGTTTACCGATCTCTAAGATAGCCTTTGGGAAGACCACTGGGCCAATAGTGGCGGCCTCTGTGCGAAACACTTTTTTTGACACAGTAGAAGTTCACCAAGCTGCAGTATGTAACTTTAAGATTTATGGGTGAACCGACAAAATCGTTATTTGAACGAGACGAAAAAAATCGAGATTCTTCCATAAATCTTGATATTGTGCACTTTCTTCAGGATAACGTTTGTACTGCATATTAATGGACTGTTTTCCAAAGTTAAAAACTGACTGCGAACAGGCTTTTACGACTAATTTTTATTTTTGAGACTAGAGCTAAGTCTCAGACTAGAGTACATTTTGATTTGTGTATCTTACTCAAACCGGACAATAACTGACATTATCATCCATGGCAGCCTTTTTTTCTTTGATCTTTCCTGTGTAATAAGTGTCCGTATTGTACTAGTACTTGAGAAATCATGTGACAGAGCACGACATCACATGACAATCAGGCACTGTTCCCAGCAAAAAGGTTCTTTCTTTCAGACAGAAAGGACAGAGATACAGCCTTTTTGGCAAAAAAACAACAACAAACAAACAACCCCATCGTCATCGATGAGCCAGTACATGTATTACTACACTTCGGGGAGAACTCGCTCCCTATGTCAATACCATCAACGATGAAACATTTTGACTCGGCATATCGGTGTTTCCGACTTCATAAACTCGTTGTACAAGTACAAAACAACAGTAGCCTGTACCTAGCAAGCACTCCTTACTCAAATTTCGGACAGTTTTAACCAACACTTATCAAAAGTCGTTCTCAAAAAGTTCAGTCGAAGCTGGCGTCTCACCGACATGTATGTTGTATACTGGATTGGCCGTGTGTTGTCGGCGCAGAGAATGGTAGCGGATTCGTTGTCTAGATAGATCTCCGATTGAACAGAAGCTTCTTGAATCGTTTGAGTCATGCATGCAGTTATAAAATGTAGCTGCTGGGGGAAGGACACTTTAATCGGTGTACATGTACTACACGTATTAAGAAAAGTTTCCTATTTCGTGGAGAATCGCGACAGAAGATCCCCGCTTGAACGGGCCTTAATCGTGCAAAGCGTGAACAGAGCTGTGCTCGATCGGTTTCGCATTCACCTCGCAAATTTACATTTCCTTGAAAGCGTCAGCATGTTTGTTTGTGTCTTTAGTGGAAGTTTAAAACTTGTGTTTTTGTTTGGATTTGAGTTCATGAGTGAATTGACACCGCCTTGCCAGCATAAAAAGGCGCACTTTATTCTGTCGGCGTCGTGCTCTGCCGAAGTACAAACTCGTTCGTCTGCTATGTGCAGCCGCTGTCGACTGTCAGTTTTTTCCTAGGATAAACTTCAAAATATCCCACAAATTAGCCTAAAAAAGGATGATAAATCATTTACACCCCATCAAGCTGTGGGATACCGACTCGTATCCCACAGCTTGATGGGGAATAACTGCTAAGTGTTTGCGTCATTTGGTACAACGGCCTCAGCGTCGTGCATTGGATATAGACTTAGGCCCTTTAAGCAAATAGTGGTAGATGTTTCGAGCACGATTTCTCTACTTACAGGTGAATCTTTAGCCAATCGGCTGTCGGAATTTCTCTGAATGTTTGTTTGTTTGCTGGTTGGTTGCTATTCTGCTGTTGTTGCTGTTGTTGTTGGATTATCGTTGCTGTTGTTGTTGTTTTTGATTGTTTGTTTGTTTGCTTGCTTGGTTGGTTGGGGTTTTTTGTTTGTTTTTGTTGTTTGTTTGCCTTTTGTTTGTTTGCATTTTGTTTATTTGCTTTTTGTTTGCTTTTTTTGGGGGGGGGAGGGGGGGGGGCGGTGAGTGAAAACAACGGTAACACCGACAACAACAAAAATAAGATTGCAACACACAACAAAGTGATGTTCTGCTAGTCTAGCAACAACTTCTTGCTTTTGTGCAAATGTTTATGCTGCAAAGTTACACTTACAGCAAATGTTATTGTGCCTTGTATTCCTCTCCACGGACGTAGCAGGGGCTCCAGGTTTGGATTTCGCTCACAGATCGATTTCAATGCTTTTGGCAGGTTTCCATGATGGACGAGGTCAGGAGATTCGTAAGTCACAGAAAATGGAATCTCTATCTCTGAAAAGCATCGTTGATATTTCTTTAAACATATATTAGAAGTCTCTCAGTGGACTGATTTTATATCAATTCAAGTTTTGCCGCGCTATTTTTTGTTTCGCTCGAACATTAGAGGATGGCAACCCCCCCCCCCCCTCAGAAAATATGATGCACACGTGCAAATTAGGACAGAATGTGCAGCTAGCTGACACCAGAAAACAGTTACTGTCTTAAGTCTTGCAAAACCAAGCCGCAAAGTTGTTCGTCTTTGGTCTCGGGATACAGGTGAAAAATGCATTTCACTACCTCGCTTTCTGCGCCAACTGGATTGTGGGTCTAGAGAGGGAAACCGTGCGCCACTCAGAACCTCCCTCTCAGGCAGGCAGCTTTCAAACGAGCACGCCAGGACAGTCACTGAAGTATGCAGGTCATCACCTTCCCATTGTGCCATGATTCTAAGCTTGACGTTGTAGTTTTGGAAGATGCGAAGGCCAGGTACGATAACCTTGTCGACTAAAATAGAGTTAGTAAACGAAGAGAATTGTAATAAAACCGTAAAAGAAACCGCAAATGATAGCTTGGTAGTGTATACATACATACATACATACATACATACATACATACATACATACATACATACATACATACAAGTTTAAGGAAAGTCGCTGAATGAAAGCACCTTGTTTTTGTTGTTTTGTTTTTTTGTTTTGTTTCGGTTTTTTAACCACTCCGCTTAGCAACACCCATCCACCCTCTCCTGCCCCTGAATTTGTGTAGAAGAATACAAAATATTGAAAATGAAATTTCTACCCGTTGAAAACATAAGCAGGATATGTGATGCAATTTACCATTGCTAAGGAAGAGCGATACAAGAATCAGCGATTGGAAAGATCATGAGTTTGTTTCCACGTTACGAGAGTGGAATAAAATACTGAAAAAAAAATGTAATGAAAGTGTATTCAAAGTATTACCTGTGTCAGCGACCACTAACTTTGATCCATTGATGGTGACAAGCATTTGCTTGTTTTCTGGTGAAACTCGAAACCTGAGATCAACGCTGTCTTTTGTCAGCATGTGGCTAAAGCTGACGGTGCATGCGAGGCCAAGGCAGTTGTCGTCAGGAATACACAAGGATCCCGCCACGAACGACTTGTAATAGGTAAAGGAGGGACACACTGTATCGAAAAAAAAATTCTCTTTGAGTAAAAACAAACACGAAAGCGGCTCGTTCGTGTGACAAGAACGTTCAGCGAGAGCTGAACCTGCTTGAAGTTTACATATCCAGTAAAATGTGACTGTTCCAAACACTTCTTTCATCAAACGACTTTACAGAGCGTATGCTCTTTTAGCAATGTCATCTAGCAATATTCGAGGTACCATGTCGCACATCATTATTATACATTTATATTTAGTAGCAGTGGAGACCGATTGCCCTATCTTGTAACCTGCCAGAAGTATCGTATCTGTTTATAGTTGTTCAACTTGAGGAACATTCAGTGATGACCACAGGTCATGTGAATGTCGCTGAAAAGTATGCAATATTTAAAACTGCACTACTCGATCGTTAAGAAGATTTGGACAAGACGAAAGTTACGAGTAAGGGTAACATAACACTCACAGGTTTCGAAGCTGGCAGCCAGTGTTGTCAACATGCCACTTTTCCCACCCGCTACACTTCCTGTACCAGCAGTTTGGGGACGTTTTCCTTGACGGCCGTAGATCGCAGTAAGACCACGTGCTGCGAGCATCCGATGAAGACCACCGACGGGTTCTGAGCGGAGACTACTGAGGGATGGTTTCTTGAGCTGTTCCTGGGATTCATCTAGTGTCTTCATCATATCGGACACAGCCATCGCAAAGTTCGTATCGTTGGGCAAGTCTTTGGCCATGGCAAGAACGTCCTCCAGTCTGACGTTGTCCATTGTCACGTTTGCAAAAAAATCTTCAACGGCATCCCTTCATGTACAGAAAAAAAACTATGATTTGGCATAAACAGATAAACAAAGGATATTAGAAACCCCCTTTAATGGCCGGAGTGGACCTTATTTTCAGTCCAGGGGTGGTGAGCGCGGCAAACCATAGTTTTCCTCGGCACTTTATGGTCGGAAAAAAGTGTCCTCGGCAAAAGCAGCTGCTGGTTTTGGGATTGTTTGGTGTAGACGGTTGTATGAGTCGGTGGCATGCTAGCTATGTGTTTGATTTGTGAGAAGGTGGAGGAAGACTGACGAGGCGGCGTTGTGTATGTCAGGGTGTTGTGTGAATGTTACAGTATGTGTTGCATGTCTAAGAGAGGAAGCTCCGGCCTATAAAGGGGTTTATATTGAAGAGGAGCTACAAGATAAAGATATTTTGAATCAGCAAAGTTAACGAAATTAATACCTTTTGCGATTTTTTTTTTGGAGAGAGAGAGAGAGAGAGAGAGAGAGAGAGAGAGAGAGAGAGAGAGAGAGTGTTGCTACATCTGCCTACACGCCAAGCTGATAAAACTTTTTCAGGTCCGAAGGCTCTTGGTCAATTGTTTCAGCAATCTTGTCGGCAATTTCAGGCATGACGTTTTGTCTCGTTGCACTGTTAAACTGGTCAACCTTCCTGATCGGCATATTCTGTCCAAGGTCTGAAAACAGACTTCGGAAGTCTGTAACAGTCTTAATGAGGCCTGTAGACAGTTTCCCAGTGTCAATAACGTCGTCCAGTTTCTTGACGGTGAATTCGCTGCACTCCTCATGCCAACGAAGCTCAGGGTGTACAGGGTCAAGAAATGGTGTCGGGTCAACAAAATAACGTTTGTCTATGACGTGCTCGGGTTTGATGGCACCATACGACTCTGACTGAGTTCGCCACCTAAGCGCAAGGTTGATGTGTGTGTGGCGGCAGCCATTTGGTCCCAGGGGGTGTCCTATTACCTGAAACAAAAGTTACCGAAAAATGACAATGAGAATTTCGATACACGGCTTTCTTTTTTTTTTTTTCCAGCGTGTAGTACGGGCTGCTTGTTACATTTTATGCCAAATCGATCAGCCAATGACATTTCCAAGTGATGTTGCTGTCATTGTAAGCATAAAAATACAACAAACGTCATATTGGTACATACTATTTCCCATAAGGCTATTGTTTACCGACGAATATTCTTATCCAAGACGCAGATCAAACCTGACCTTCTGCTTTTTCCTCAGCGTTTTTCGGCTATTGAAATTGACCTTGATTTCAGTATGCAGTGTCCGTTAGCTAAAAACAGCCCCCAGTTTGAACCCCAAGAACGTCTTAATTAAGGTATAGTCATCGAATGTTCTATCGCTGGCGGTGGTACGTTTGCCTACATTTTCATGTTCCTCTCGAATTATGCATTCGGCATAAGGACAGACTCGATTACTAAATGTACACAGTGTGTGTGTGAAAAAACCCCAAGAAATTGAAGCAAAGCAAATTATAGTAAGTGCCCTGAGTTATTTTTCTGTCTCCAGCTAAGCGAAAGCATCATGATTTTCTACCCGTCTTGAGTAAGGTCGTTCGCTGGCGATCCTGCGGCCCATCGGCAGTAAATAAAAGCGACATAAAAGGGACAGAAACCACTTAACTTAACTCACTTAACTCACAAAGTACGGCACAGGTCAACGTTTCGGCTTTCGCCTTCCTCAGGACACAAACAAATGGGACATAACCTCAACAAACAAACAAAAGGTAACTCTGCGGACTTACTGACATACACGGCGCGGGGTGGGGGGGGGGGGGGGGTGAATGAAATGTCAATAAATGTATGTATGTATAAATTTAAATGTATGTCAGTACGTCCGCACAGTTGCCTTTTGTTTGTTTGTTGAAGTTATGTTCTATTTGTTTATTTCCTGAGGAAGGGTAAAGCCGAAACGTTGACCTGTGCCGTCCTTGGTGAAAGTTAAGTGGTTTCTGTCCCTTTTCTGTCGCTTTTATTTGCTTAACTTGTAACCACTTCGCAGTCATTACCCTTTCCTTTTCCATCCGCAGTAGTTAAGCGGAGCAAGAAAAAATTGCATTGTCAGGGTAATATTACTTGCTTTGCTTATTTAGCTGGGCAATTACGCACATTTACACCTGAAGAGAAATGAAGGGAATAAGACTGCCATGGATAACTTGAAGTGAAATCGTGACTCAGTTACGTTCATACCTCCCCAGCCTTCACAAAAATGCCATCCGCTGGAACGTGTAGCGAAACACGAATGTTGGAGAGGATGACCACATATTCAATGAATTCGGGCATCATGGGAAATACAGCGACAGCGTTGTTTCCAGTACTGAACATCAATCCGGTGACCGGGCAGTTGAGCTATGAATGCATGAACACAAACAGTCAGTTTACACCTATACTAAAATTTAACTGTCTGTCTGTCTGTCTGTCTGTCTGTCTGTCTGTCTGTCTGTCTGTCTCTGTCTGTCTGTCTCTCTCTCTCTCTCTCTCTCTGTCTCTCTCTCTCTCTCTACCTTATTTAGCATCTCTTGTCGGACTGGACCATACGCGTGTGAGGACTTCGAGGTATAACACTCTTCCCCTACCCCTACCTCGCATAGATTTGTTTAAAACTAGTCTCTCTTTCGCAGGAGCTTTTCTCTGGAATTCATTGCCATCATGTATTAAAACGGTCCATTCACTGCGAACATCTAAGCAGTTACTTACGCAGTACCTTGCAAACCTCATGTAGCTCGAAAGCACATGCTAAAACTGAGGGACACCCATTACCTCACTGTTCGAGGTTTCTGATAATTTATGTAGTATCATGCTCTTTCAAAATTTCAAATGTAAATGCATATATAGACATGTACATGTATGTATTAGTCCACGCTGAAACTTGATAACTTGATGAGTGCGAGAGAGAGAGAGAGAGAGAGAGAGAGAGAGAGAGAGAGAGAGAGACCTGTAAATATTTGATCTCAATGTTTTAATTTTCTTTGCTAGATGTGTTTTAGTAGTGTGTAGCAACGGCAAGTTTGTAAATTGACGATCTTCTCTGTCAAAACTTTAACCGTTGGAAAATAAAGTTTCATCATCTCTCTCTCTCTCTCTCTCTCTCTCTCTCTCTCCCCTCCTCACTGAATTATTTAAATGTTACAAATTGAATATTCACATACTTCTTCGTTATCATTCAACTGAATGTCGACACCAGGATATCCATAGCGGTCTACGCCAGTAGGGAAAATGCCACACCCACAACTTTGGTCGCAGTCTCGTCTTTGTTCAGGAAACTTGGGATGGAACTTTTGTCCAAGTACAGAAGTTATTCGGGACTGCACGTCATCGACACTGAAAGAAGAAAATGGACATGCTGAAAGGTCCCGTTTTAAACATTTTTACTACCGGTTAGTAGATCTGCTGAGCTCGGGTATTTGGTCGTCATTTACCACTATGCCGCTATGATGTTAGAGGCACGGACATTTATTCCCTAAGGCAAAAAAATGTTGTGGAGTTAAACGCAAGCTGTTGAGCCTGGCAGAAAACGATACGTACAACATACATACAGAGCGTCTGGAATACACTTTCTTACGCTGTCATGAGAGCCTCATAGTGAGATAACAGGAGGCTGGTGTAGTGTGTCATTCTGTCCAACCCATCCTGTAGCGGTTTGGAGCCGTTCAGTATCAGATCGTCAATGTGATCACTCATCGTGTCGAATGCTGCAGCTATTCTGACGAAAGCCTCGTTCACATGCATCCTCTGCTTTGAAAAACAAATATATCTGTTCTGTGTATGAGAAGTCGTTTTCCCATAAAGTAACTTTAAATGCAGTCCTCATACACCTAAATGAATACAGCTAGTTCACATAATAAAGCCGAAGAAAAAAGTGCTAAACATGTTCGTTGAGAATAAATGTAAAAGAAATTCTAGATTTTCAAACGCGGCTGGCTGATTTGACATTTGGGAGCATGTTATCGGAAACATGATTGGTTTATTGGTAAAGGTAGTAGAAGAAGCAGTGGTGTTGTTTTTGTTGTTGTTGTTGAAGTTAGTAGTGGTAGTAGTAGTAGTGATATTAGTAGTAATGGTGGTTGCAGTAGTAGTAGTGGTAGTAGTAGTAGTAGTAGTAGTAGTAGTAGTAGTAGTAGTACTGTGGTTTCAAGGCTGTGAAAAAGTATGACCTCTTTGGATGTGCCGTATTCATTCAGTCCACTCTTCCACTGGGCTTGCTTAGTCTTCAGATTGCTGATTAGAGTGGATACGGAGTCCAGAAGGGTTTTCAACTCGCCCGCCACATTCACCAAAGGGCTTCTGCTAGCTATTGCAAAATTGGCGAAACGTATATCAAGACATTAAGCTCAGATTTTGAGATCGGAAGACTACGACCACAATCGGATATGTACAAAGAGTTGCTTTTTTCTGCGTAAAAAAACTGTGAGCATAATTTTAACAAGTGCTTAAAGAAATACTACGAGGAGTTCCTGAATATAGTTTTCTGTTACACAAGAAGAAAGGACAAAGTTGATTTATTTTTACTTTACTTATTACTTATTTTTCCTTTGAAAGGTTTGTTCAGTAAAGAGAAATGACCTCTGAATTAGCAGTGTGACAATGAAAATTAAAGCGATAACCAACTGTCAATGCTGTTGTGGTTAGGATTTTTTTTCTCGCACTGAGACTCAGTGACGTACGAAGTGCTGCCGTGACCTTGCTGGTGCTTCACTCAGCAGTCTGGTAGCCCAGATTTAAGATAACCGTTCACCAGTGTAAAAAATCTAATAGTTCTACGTAATGTGTATTATCCAAATTTGTAGCTGTTCATACCCGTCAGAAAATCAGTAGCATGCCGTATCCGTCTGTTGGATTCTAAAACTCTTTCCAAGGCAAACTTGTATCTGATCAGACAAAAAAGCAGACACAGAGTCAGTATCAATAAGTATTAGTGCTTGTGTAATTTTTGGTTAAGCTGAAATGAGCAAGTGCATCAAAATCCCCAAGTTTTAGCACTTGAATAGAAGTCCTTGTCTCTGTGGATCTCAGGTCTTTATTGGGTACAGTTCTGTTGTTGAACGGTTGTGCCTTCTGACAATGTCATTCTCAACAGACTCAAAGATTTTTAGGTCGCATTTTCGTAGTGCAACTTTTGCTAGACCAAAAAAAGGTGTCTGGTAGATTTAATTCTTTTTCTCTTGTTAAAGAAATCTGCTTTCCTAACACAGGAAACCGAATGCATGGAATTTAAAACGTTGCACACGAGTTTTTACATTTTTCAGTATTGGTGCGTGAGATATTCTCCATTTAAGGGGACAAGAATGTTTTTCTTTTTATTTTTAACAGATGCTTTGCATTTAAATGTATATGTATATCTATACATATTAAAGAAAAATTAAACAATTAAACGGTGGTATTCATGCAGTTACCCTTGTAGGGCCTTCACGAATTCGGCCATCACTTGACGAGGAAGCCATCCAGCGTTGGTCATTCGGTCTAGTATGACGTTCAGATGAGCGCGGATCTCATTCTCAGCAACAGGCAATACCACAACTGCCGCGTCAGCAATGTTCTGATGAAATAAACAACAGGATTTACAGAGAGAGAGAGAGAGAGAGAGAGAGAGAGAGAGAGGGTGGGGTGGGAGGTGGGGGGGGGGGGGTCTGGTCAGAACTAGGTAAAAGCACTCGTCAGTTATGTTCTTTCTAATTTTTTCACTGATACCGATTAAAGCGCTGTCTAATGTTCCAAAGATAACATGTCACAACCCTCTGTGACAGTGTCCATTTCAGCCGCTGCTTGAAAGAAAAAGAACAGAAGAGAAACAATTTTGGACTAATCCATTATCCTTTTTTCAGTAACTAAACAATGACTACGAGTACGTCTCCTAACTTAAATATGTGAAACAAAAAAATTTCAGCGGCAAAATCTCATTTAGAATATTGCGACCATGTAGGCATACCGTAAATAAATCAGTTGCTTCACTGTGAACATCTTCCACAAGAGACTGAATTCGTCCTGCAGCTTGCTGAATGTGGTTGTACAGAGGCTGACCACTCAGAACATCTGCCGCTCTGCTGAACTCTATGGCGGCCGACAGGACATTTCCAGTTGTCTCAGGTACTTCATTTACGGCCTTTGATAAGGCCTCGAATCTGGTAGGTCAAAGACAAATAAGAAAGTTTGTATTTAAGAGACTTGTCACCAATGCGAGAGGTCAGTGGTTCGAGTCCCACTCGGGGCGAAGAATTTTTCCTTCTCGTATTTGGCACCGTTCATTCGGGCCGATCGTCGGGGGTTCTCTCCGGGTACTCCGGCTTCCTCCCCCTCTGCTTTGGAAATGTTCAGCCCACCAAATCTGAAAAATACATGCAATTCTAACTTCCGAAATTTAAATAGCTGAGCTGACCCTTCGCACCACGTGATTTTAATGTGTTTATGTCCAGTGTGTGAAAGAATGCGTGTGATTCACGTGAGCATGCGTGTTGGGTTCAGTTCGCGGCGCTTTGAGCCGATTCGTGAAATTGGGTAAAGCGCCTATACAATACTCATTATTATTATTATTATATCTTGCCTAGCAATGGCGAGAAGTTATTTCCTTCTACAACTGACCATTTTTTGAGAAGCTGTAATGATAATATAGTACACAGAATTGGAATTCTGGTAAATTAAGTTTGGAATGCAAGGTAACTTGGCCACCTGTATGCTATTTATTGAACATTGTGAAAACAAACCCTGAGATTGGCTTTTTGTAATGCGGATCCTGGTAGTGCTTTGCCAAACTGTCTGCCGCCTTAATGAGAGGGTCGAACAGGTCACGGGCCAAGCTGGCAAAAGCTCTGGGCGTGTCTCTGAAGTGCCCGATGTTCAAATCCTGGAAAAGGCAAAACAATACTCACCAAAACCGATTAGCATGCCATACAGTGACATTATCGATATCACGCATTGACATTTGCTATAAAAAACATACGCATATATGACACGTGTGTGTGTGTGTGTGGGGAGGAAGGGGGGGGGGCGCTGGGAGCCGGGGTGGCCAAATGGTACAGCGTTGGACTTCCAATGCTCGGCTTGGGCCAAATATTTGTGCTGGCTTTTTCATCGTTGCCCCGTCTTTGATATCACCCGTATGTGGTGGAAAAGGACATTAAACCCCCAAACACCCACCCACCCTCTGTGTGTGTGTGTGTGTGTGTGTGTGTGTGTGTGTGTGTGTGTGTGTGTGTGTGTGTGTGTGTTTGTGTGTGTGTGTGTGTGAGAGAGAGAGAGAGAGAGAGAGCGGGGGCGAGGAGGGGGAAGAGATTTGACTCCCGTCAAAAAATATCCGTAACGCGAGCCCAGCCACTAGAAACAAAGCACCCTACCTTTAACATGTTCTGGTTGTGAGTTATATGACCACGGTAGCAGGTGCTGAATTTGTGAAGTTTTCTGTTGTCGTTGATCATAGCAAAGCGAGAGCCAGCTTCCGTCGTGTCGAAGACGTCGATGTCATGTTTGCTGGAAAGAGTAGCTAAACCGGATTGAAAAGAAACAGAATAAAAGTAACAAAAATGGATGACAAAATGCAATACAGAATTGTAAATTTAGTTTATTGGAAATGATGAACAGAGCGCGGTCGGGGGTCCGAAAGGGATAGTTTGTCTGAAAAATGAAAACTTAAAAGCAATTACTTTTAATCGACATGTGTAATGCCACATGTGCTATGCAAACTTTATAATTATCGTATTATACAAGCAAAGGGGATGCTAATAAAATGTAACCACTCAAGCGAAGGATGCGATACTTAGAAAAGCAAAGCATAATAACGCGATTAGCGGTGAAAAGAGTTGTGTATTACTTGTCTCATAGTTCACATTGTTCTCCGAGTGGGTTGTGATGGTGCTCCCAATGTCTGTAGCTCCGACGTCCCTTTTTTGATCTTTCGGTTTGTAACCGAAGTTTCTGTGACGAGCGCGGTCCTCCGTGTTTTCCAATACATCTCGCTTCACTCTCATCACTGAATCATAGCTGTACTTGTCACTGCAACACAAACATACTATAGATTACAAACACCTGCGCGGCACGTCAGTATGAGGGTCCTGTTTGCTACTTTTAACGTCCTTTTCCACCACGTAAGTGTGATATGAAAGACCGGGCAACGTCAAAAAGGCTAGCACAAATATTTGGCCTCAGCCGGGACGTCAGTATGGCAAAGCAATTCAGTAAAATAAAGAAAATTGCGATTCTCTGTTCTTCGCTCTCTTTGTCCGTTTTTATTATGATTATTTTTTTTAAATGTTGTTTCCGTAGTAATGGAAACAACATCATAGGACGGGCTAAATTTTCCACGTTCATAGGCAAGCATCTGTGTTAACATACGCACGTCATTGCTAATCTCCCGCAGAGACGATTTTGCAAGTGTAACTCTGACAATGACGTAAACGTGCGTCATCGATGCTGACGTGTATGGTGCAGCGAACGTACTTCCCCGCTACACTGAATGCCGTCTGTGTGTATGTTTGTGTGTGCGGATGTGTGTGTGTGTGTGTGTGTGTGTGTGTGTGTGTGTGTGTGTGTGTGTGTGTGTGTGTGTGTGTGTGTGTGTGTGTGCGGATGTGTGCGTGTGTGTGATTTGTGTCCAGGCCTCTCCGAAAATACTCAACCGAATGGCTTCAAATTTGGGGTATCCGAATACGAGTTACATATATCACAATCTTAGATTAGAGCAACCGAGCGTTTGATGATTACTTAAGTGATTTGGGAGTTATCGCCCTTTTGAGTCAAACCGGTTGTCTCGCGTTAACAGGCGTAATATTTATTTAAATCCCACACTTTTTTGGAAGTAGATAGCTTGAATACGGACTCTGAACAGAGTCACTATTAGGAAATGGTCGCTCTTATATTTTTCATGTAAACCGTACCTCAGTTGACATTGCATGTGAACCAAGTGCAGATGCCTGTATCTCCAAAAATACTCAACCGATCGATTTCAAATTTGGGGTTTCTAAATGAATCAAGATCGTTGAATAGAGGGCCCGATCCAGGTACGATTGCGCACATGATTTGCGAGTTATCGCCCTTTTAAAAAAAGTTGGCTTTCTGGCGTTTAAAGGCGTAATATGTATGTAAATCACTCCATTTGTTTGGACATAGATAGCATGAATACGGACTCTAAACAGAGTGAATTTTGGAGGTTGTCGCTGTTATACTTTTGACGTAGGCCGTACCTCATGAAAGTGCTGGTGAACCCATTTTACATCTCAAAATCGCTCCTACTATATATAGGTAATATGTCTGGAACGCCATAAAAATATACCCCCCCCCAAAAAAAAAAAAAAAAAAAAAATTCACAGCAGCCGTTATCGTCAGTTGACTCAAAGCACATTTCCTCTACACAAGCCACACGCCTCACAAGCATCGCAGAAAAGGCACACGGGCACTGATGCAAAATATCAGCGTCTCACAAAGGACGGCACGGTTCGACGTTTCTGTTTGTGATGCTGGCATTTCTTGGGGATGTGTTGCCACTTTTCCGAAGTTCTCTATTTGTAGACGGGGAAAGCGGGAGTTTCATTGATGTAGTGGGCTTTGTTTTTGCCACTGACTCTCACTCAACAGCATAATAGAGTGAGAGAACACCACATACGTCTCAATGGAGCACATGCAGAACATGTGTGTGTGTGTGTGTGTGTGTGTGTGTGTGTGTGTGTG
>JACVVK020000090.1:1225000-1325000 GCA_018292915.2 Batillaria attramentaria
CAACGTGAAGCACAGTGAGCCGTTTATCGACACAGAACGCGTCCTGGGGGCGACAGTGCTGTGCCAGTATCTTGCCCACAAAGCGCCTATAGTCATCAGGTTTGAGTTTTCTCAAGGTCACTTGCAATTCCGTCACGCACTTGGATCGGTTCATATGCACTGGATATAAAACAAAGGAAGATCAAATTAGGCTAAACACAGAAAAGATGAGCATCAGTATTCTTTCAGAATGCTATGTAATGTTTGCGTCGTTCAGGTGTTGCAGTTGCTGTAACGCTTAATGCGAAATGCGAAAGAAAGTATTCTCCTCATTCTTCTGGGGAGCCGAATGGTAGAGCGTTGGATTGTCAATGCTCGGGTCGTGAGTTCGAGTCCCGACTGGAGCCAAATATTTGTGCTTTGTGCTTTTTCCTCATTGTCCCGTCTTTCATATCATCCATACGTGGTGGAAAAAGGCGTCAAACACTCGCCCTCCTCATTCTTATAAAAAGGGGAAGTCTGGTCTTTTCGTCCGTTATATAAGCTTTTGAGAAAGAAAGGTTGATTTGCCAAGTGTCAGTGCCCACCATACAAATTTACCTATCTGTGCAGATCTTGTGTGAACTTTTCGTTCCACAGTATGCAGATTATATGCAAATGTAAGTTAAACTGACTACACTTACGTCTGTCAGGGAGTTTCTGAAGACAGTTGAAGCTGTTCGTGATGTTCTCTTGGAGGTCTTTCAAGGACTCGTATTTCTCTGACTGCGAGCACATAAGTCGATACATTTTCGTAAGAAAATCGGAATATCCTGGTTTGCATGAGATCTCTTCTCACTCAAAAATGAACTGATCTCCTGAAAAATCGTCATCAGCATCCTTGACGGTTGTTGTTGTTGTTGTTATTTTGCTGCTGTTTTGTTTTGCGGGTTTTTGTTTGTTTTGTGTGTGTGTGTGTGTGTGTGTGTGTGTGTGTGTGTGTGTGTGTGTGTGTGTGTGTGTGTGTGTGTGTGTGTGTTGGGGGGGGGATGGGGTTAAAGCTGCGAGTGAATAAAACACAGCGTTTTCATTCCGAGCATGCAAAAACGTGTCACGATTACAAAGATATGTTGAAGAAATCAATGTAAACCAGTATGGGCCCCGTTTACTATTACATATGGCTGGTTGTCCCCCTTGCATACATTTAAGGTCGATTTGATGGCTCAGATTAATGTTATACCCGGACCTGTCAATCATACGAGACGTACGTACTTCAACGGCGAGCTTACCAGTTTTGCTTGAAGACTTTGGGCTTTCAGCTTGTCAAAAGAGACGATGGGTCGGTGTGTTGAAAACCTTAACAAAAAGACAAAACAATGTGGAATCAATGTACCCAAAGGCATATGATGTTACTGGTATAGAGTTAACTGACTGATGAAGTCAAACAATACCATTCACCTTCTTTTGTCGAGTTTCATGGTGACAGTTCCCAATGCCTCGAAGTCTGGTAAATCTGCAAGAGAAATTATCATCACTATTTAGAAATCATACCTTTTTTTCTAATGTACTTGTCTCTGTATATATCTGCAGATAACCGGTATATTATCCCTACATGTCGATGTCGGTCCCTTTTGACAACTCACACCAGACACATGTTTATGTAGAGAACCTGCCAAGCATGCACTTTCTCCTATAGTACAGGTGTTATTACTGGGGTATAGGGCTGTATATTTAGATCGATTATAAACTTCCAAGACGCACTGCAAAATACGTACACTACTAGTACTTCGCCTTTTAAACAAATAATTAGATTGGTTTGTGAGATTATCTTTACTGTTTTCTCTGAAAGAGACACTCAGAATGAAATTTAGACTAAATGTGATGAATCTGTCAATGACTCACGTCCTTGCTTGGATGCTGCTTGTTCTATTTCCCTGCACATGCAAACGATCAAATAAAACTGGTTAATATAAGATATCAAACACGCATACTGCGAAAAAGGCAAGTTTCTTCCAGTAACAATCACCGTGTTGCAGATAACTATTTATGTATATGAACATTTTCTTCGATGTTTGTTCAGATGGAGGTATCTTTATGATTAGAAGTGACACTGGATAACCATTCTGTGTAACCTGGGGCACCCCGTACTACAACTTAATCGAGAAACTGTTTGTAAAGCGAACCTCTGGTTGGATGGTTTGTTCGGGTTCCTCATAAGGATGTGGTCTTTCGCCTCTGCTGAATGTACTGTTCCCTTCTCGTCGTAAAGCAAAGTCTGAAAAACAAACGAAAGTTTTTAGCAGTTTTCAACATTCGGCAGTTAAGTGTGCTTTTTGTGCTTGCTTCCATGCAGTTATCTTGGCTGCCATGGCGCCCATGGCACGTGACGTACCTCGTTGCTAGTACTGACGACACTGACCAATTCAGCTTTATTTATAGTGATAGTATTCAGCTTTAGTTCCGCACCTATCCATTTAAACTGTTCCTTTCGGTTTGTCCTGTTGGATACAAGTCCCTGCGTTTACAAATGAGGCTACGGATTCGGATTACCTTATTGTGAAAACGATGGACTCTATCGAAGCTGAAGTGGTGGCGTTTCAGTTCAAGACCTAACGGCGTCCTTTTTGCCTGATACTTGTGTTCAAGCTTTCCTGGAATTTGTTTTAATGCACGCTACATGTAATAAAAAAGTGTATTTTGAATTACTACTGTTGTTAAACACTGACATGCCATAACACCTCACACAAGGATACTTTTAGGTGTGGTTTGGCAGAACACACACACACACACACACACACACACACACACACACACACACACACACACACACACAGCTCACCAAGATGATCTTCCTCAGACGCAACATAGCTCCATTTATCTGAATCCTCTTCAATCTGAAACAGTGAGGCAGAATGTAGTTAAAAGCAAGTATTTAAACGCGCGCGCGCGCGCGTGCGTGCGTGCGTGCGTGCGTGTGTGTGCGTGTGTGTGTGTGTGTGTGTGTGTGTGTGTGTGTGTGTGTGTGTGTGTGTGTGTGTGACCTTTACCTTGATGTGGACAGAGAATATGCCTGCCATGGCTTTTTTAAGAAAAGCGAGCTCTTCGTGGTCCTCAGGATGACAGTGGACCAATGTCACAGTGCCCTTTTTGTCAGTGACGAACAGGAACCTGTAGAATATTAACGATTGTAAGCCACGTATACACAATTTACTGGGTTATGGACGCCAGCTTACACAGAATTGTTCCCACGTTTAGCTGTGTGAAAGATAATTATCGCAAAAGTTATCTACATCACATAATTCAACTCACGTTTTTGTTAAGTCCCACTTCAATGGATTCTCCATGACTGGGCAAAAGAAAACAAAAGAGCAAAACACAAGATTAATGTTCCCTTTATCGCGTCTTTCTGGGATTCTCCCTTGCTTAAAGAAAACACAAAATCACAAGCACGGGTGGTTACGTAAAGCTACAGCGATCACATCAGAGTACACAGCATTGCCACTATGGTCGATAATCCTAACTATGTCGAACAACGCGAGCAGTGTGAAACTGATCCAGTACTGACCCAAAACAAGATACAGTCGAGCGCGCTTAAGTTGGATGCGCTGAGGAATGGAGTTTTCGACTTATCCGAAGTTTGATTTATCCGTCACACCGACGCATAAGGTCGACTTTCAAAGAGGGATTCAAGTTAAGCGAGTTGCACCCTTTCACCCTGGATTCGGTTTGGAAACTGGCAGTTCATTTGGAATGGGCAGCACGAACTTTCTGTTAAAATCAATTATACGCAACACGCTCGTGCAAACTGACATGTCACGGAATCTCCGTGGCTATTCTTTGTATATTGTCCGGAGTAGTCGGCAGTCTAGTGGTTAAGACTTAGTCGCCAATGCGAGAGGTCAGGTTCGAGTCCCATTTTGGGGAAAGAATATTTCTCTCTCGTATGTATCACCGTTTATTCGGGCCGATCGTCGGGGTTATCTCCGGGTACTCATGGCTCCGCCTCCCTCCCCCGTTTGTATAATTCCTGAATTGTGTTATACCCCTTCCTCCTTTAAATGCCCCCCCCCCCCCCCCCCCCCAAAAAAAAAAAAAAAAAACCAACAAAAAAAACCCCAAAAAAAAAACCAACCAAAAAAACAACCAAACAAACAAAAAACAAAAACAAACAAACAAAAAACAACAACAACAACAACAAAAATAAATAAAAACATAACAATAATGATAATAAATAAAATAAATAAAATAACCAAGAACAACCAACAATAAACAAACAAAAATACTCCACTCTCTTATTTGAACATTGGCAACCAAACAGACCAAGGGCAACGGCTCACTTCTCACATCTAGCTTTGTTCTTGCACGTGTGTCTCAACAGTTTATGTTCACCCAAGGTAACTAGCCTTTACGCCATACAGACACGTAACTATATCAACATGTAACTGCACAAAAATCAACCTGCAAGTCGTGTTTGGCACTGACCCATTAGATGGAGAAAAAATTTCAGTGCCGGTGACCACTTTGACTTATCAGAAGTGAAAATGGCAACGTTTGTTTAACACAACCAAAGTTTGACTTATCCGGTTTGGAGTACATGTTCGACTTATCCATGGAAAGTTTAGTAAAAAAAAACAAAAACCAAAAAACAAAAAAACAAACAAACAAACAAACAAACTAGTTTGGCCGAAAACTTTTTTGTTGTTTCGACTTATCCAGAGTTCGACTTAGGCTTTTGCCATTCTTTTAGTAGCAGTTTTTGGATGTGTTGAACGCAGACGAATCGTCTAGGTACAATGCTCAAACAAAGGTATCAAGCAGCTATGTACAAATTATTTATAAAACAAACAGATTAATGCACCACCTACCGTATCCTCCCTGGACAATCTGCAGGAAGCTGTCAACGTGGAGGGAGTGAAGCCGGTGTCCATCTTCTGTGTCGTTCATGTACCGGACTTGGAACTAGAGAAAAAATATTGTGGTACTGATATTTCATTTTCCTGCTGAGTGCCTAGAAACGCGAGAGAAAGTGTAAACAAACAAACACATTTCTTGTCCGCAGAGCACAGAACCTTATATCCATCAGCCAGAATGTGTACCAGTCTACTTATTTTAGATATAATTGATTGCCGTTGAAATCCATGAGATACGCAGTGCTGTCCTTTCATTTTCTAATCTGTTGTTTTTAAAGAAAGGCTTTTTAAACGAGGAATACGGGAGTAAACTTCTTCAGTACCTTTCCGTGCTCTGCCGTGTGTGTGTGTGTGTGTGTGTGTGTGTGTTTGTGTGTGTGTGTGTGTGTTTGAATCGGTGTCTGGGCGCGGGTGGGGGTGTGGGTTTGGGTGGATGGAGTAAGAGTGTAATTCTAGGTGGAAATAAAATGAAGATAATCTTGTACGATGAAACGATGATATCACACACACACACACACACACACACACACACACACACACACACACACACACACACACGAGACACGCAGGCATGATTTATGTGTAATTTATATTACCTGTCACTAACCTTATCTAGGGTTCTTCTCACCTTGAGAATGGTGGTAATGTTTCTCTGTCCAAACACCGCTACTTCAGCTGTGTATGTGTAGTGGTGCTTGTAGCCGTCCTCAAAGTAGTAAGCACTTGTCCATGCCGGCAAACAGATTGCCAACAGGAGACAAGCTCCCCACATCGCCAAATGTTTCCCTACGGATCTGGTCTGAAAATGATAGAACAAACATAGAATCACTCGCAAGATCGGCAAAACAGCTTTCAGTTCGCATAAATCCCAACATAATGAGGCTTAGAGACACAGAGGAGAAACTTTGAAAAAAAAAATTCTGAAAGACCAGACGGGACGGACTAAGTACTCTTCTGCAATTCTCTGAGAGAGACATTAAGTTTGCATTTTCTTATGAGAGGACTTTCCACACGCACTGCGTTCATTATTCTTGTGAATTAAGCTTACCAACTTTACTTTGATAATAGTTTCAATTTGTTTTAAAGTGAGCAGTTTATAATATTCCACCTTTTTTATTCTGTAACTTTCTCTTTATTATACACGACATACTTTTATTTACAAGGAGAAGGCAAATAGAAACTTCATCAGAACAGACAATTAATGTACGAAAATGTTCAGACTCACCGTCGTTTACAAAGACAAGTTCACCCTCAGTCAGTGCAGACCTTACTTCTCAGGTCTATGCGGCGGTGTAGTCGCAGGTCCCGTACAGTGCGTGCAAACTGAAGTCTAATGAAATCTTAGCCACACCCCCTAAAATGTGGGAGGGATCTCGTGGCCCACTGACCCCTTTTCAATCGGCAATCGAACTAAACAATATCAAAGAGAGAGAGAGAGAGAGACAGACAGAGAGACAGACAGACAGACAGACAGACAGACAGACAGACAGAGAATGAAAATGAAACTTTATTTTTCAACGGTAGAAATTTCCGGCACATGTGTCAGTGTACAAAAGGAAAGTAAAAATGAGCGACAACAACAGAAAAGCACAACTAGCTATTAATCTCAAACTAAGACACTACAACTCAAAGATCAACACAGAGCCAGACAATATACATTGCACAGACGAATACATTACATGTGCTCGCGCATGAGTCTCTCTCTCTCTCTCTCACACACACACACACACACACACACACACACACACACACACACACACACACACACACACACACACACACACACACACATACACACATACACACACACACACACACACACACACTTGTAAATCCCCTGTCCTTTGTGTTTGTACTGTGTACTTGACGATAACACAATGCAGGAGTTTAGCTGAGACGGACATTCTGATTGGCGCACTGGTTGCATAGGATGTAAAAAAGAAAGAAATCCTTTCAGCTTTTGCCCCAAAGTGTTGTGTAAAACTACAAGTAAAACGCTAACGTCATTGAGCCCGAATGCTATCTGGTAACTCCCTGTGTGGTAAAGAACTTTGGATCAAGTTGTTATTTTGCATGCGCCACGCTGATAAAGGATATCATTTATTTCAATAGACCTTCCCTAACTTATACAGGTACACTAAGAGACACGCAGACAAAACAGTTCAGTACAGGAACTCATGCCAACGTATCGTATGGAGATAACACATCGGTGAACGTTAATTTGAGTAAATTGTTGAGTATCATTTTGTGTTGTGTATAACTACAAGTAAAACGCTAACGTCATTGAGCCCGAATGCTATCTGGTAACTCCCTGTGTGGTAAAGAACTTTGGATCAAGTTGTCACTTTTGCGGGCGTCACGCTGATAAAGGATATCATTTATTTCAATAGACCTTCCCTAACTTATACAGGTACACTAAGAGACACGCAGACAAAACAGTTCAGTACAGGAACTCTTAGCAACGTATCGTATGGAGATAATATATCGGTGAACGTTAACTTGAGTAAATTGTTGAGTATCATTTTTACCAGTTTAAACTCTGCACTCGCAGGCTACACTAAAATTGGATCCAACAAACCCTTTCTCTTACAAGTTCAGTTATTTTAAACGAAAGTGATTCTATCACCACTCAACATTCAAGGCCACAGATGAAGCAATATCTACAAGTCTTGTCTTATACCTATGGAAAAAAGACATGACAGGTTTTCTAAATTTACCAAATTCCGTGGCTTAGATTAAAACTTTTTTTATTAACAATTTATAAACAGCGATTCAACAAATTTTTACATTTTACTTTCCATTCTAATCAAAGTGTTCTGTGAATGTACTAAACCTATTCTCAAAATGTAATGGATCTCAGGCAAGGGATATTGAATACTGGTGGCTCTTTATTAATTAGCTTATTTAGGCTACATAGGGAGGTTAACATGTCCTTCAAAATGCCCCCCCCCCCCCAAAAAAAAATAAAATAAAAAATAAAATAAAATAAAATAAATAAATTAAAAAAATTGCAACAACAATCCCAAAAAGTTCACATCATGTTACCTAGGGCACCACTGTAATGATTGAAAGCCTGCAAAAATTTACAAAAGCTACTTCTATATAGTCATGTGTGGAGTTAAGATGTAAAAGTTCTTCAGGAATCGCTGGTCCAGCATGTGTTACTAATTACAATTACGCCCTATGACTAGGGGTTACTCAGCACCCTTCAGTGTCAGACTCTCCTGACACATCCTCCGGGTGCCAAACACTTGAGGTATCACTCTCGGGCAGAAGTACCGACTTTCAGACTCACCAAACCTGATTATCGAGAAGGAATTGCCAAAATAAAAACACGTGCAGACGCTCTCTTCCGAAGTTTCCGGGATGGCGGCCTTTGTAGTGTGACTATGCATACCAGTGCCTGTATGCGGTCATATTGCTCATGTTTTGTCATTTTCACTCACACTCACGGTTTTCCTGGCCTTTTATGATAATTTTTTTTTCTTCTGTACAGCTAAACAGTATACTTTAACAATTATGCAGTAATTCTTTGTCAAGGACTCCGACTAGAGTCGGATAATCAGAGGAGTGAACTGACAGCAGTTAAACCGGGGAAGCCGGGCTAGCCGAGCGGGTAGAGCAACAGACTTTCATGCTCATGTTGCGAGTTCGAATCCCGGCTGGGGCCAAATATTTGGTCGGCATTTTTTCTTGTTGCTCCGTCGTTGATATTACCCCTAGGTAATGGAAAAGGACGTTAATTCCTAAACATCCCACCTAATTCTTAAAGCATCACTTAAATCTACCCTTTTCAGTTTACGCAGTGCAGTTTTTTTTTTTGTGAACAACGATTACTCGGCTATGACGTTTTTGTTTCGCTGGTTTGGTTGCAGTCCATGGTTGTGGTGCAAGGTTTTCACATTAATTTGATCTGACATAGCGTCTGACGGTTTGCATGTATTTTGCAATCAAATCCACCTGATAACATAACACTCAAGGTAATTCAAGAGCAAAAGCCCCAGTGACCACACATGTACTGGGCCATTGTGGGCCGCATGGGGTAAAAAAACACATCGGCACAATATCGGCAGCCTATGTTTTTGCAAACGGAAATGGGAAAAACGAACTACATGTAACGTTTTATCCTTCGCCGTGCGGCGTGGTTTCAATTGCACCCACACTCTCATTCAAACGCCCGTAGCTCAGTCGTTTCTTTTCGCCAATCAATTTATCGGAGGGCGGTCTTGTCTGTTCACTGTACGTCTCTGAGAGCAAAGGTTGTTATCATACCTTCCTAACCAAGGAGGTACTGTCGGCGGCCTCGCCTGTGTATGACACTGTTTTTGACTGCTATCTCGGACCAGGATTTTCAGCATAGTGTATTGACAGTTTGGCGGCCGAGTTCAAGTAAGTTACTGCTGAAAACACCCAAGGTAAGGCATGAAGAAGCTTTCGTTCTAGTATTTGAAAAGAAACAAACCACTTTGAAGCAGTTTTGTGGATCACACACACACACACACACACACACACACACACACACACACACACACACACACACTGAGAGAGAGAGAGAGAGAGAGAGAGAGAGAGAGAGAGAGAGGGAGAGAGAGAGAGAGAGAGAGAGAGAGAGAGAACGAATGAACGAACTTTATTTTACAACTGAAAAGATTTGGCCATACATTGGTCAGTTTTCAATCAGCCGTTGCTACACACACAATGAGAGAGACAGAGAGAGAGAGAGGAGGAGGAGGAAGAGGAGGACTGGTTAGTATTTTACTACAAACTAGAAGTTTATACATTGTAACAGCTCTAGAATAGACCGGGGCTAGTTCGCTCCACTTCGCAGTCTGAGCGACCTTGAGAACGTACCATTAACGCTCGAGGATCAATTACTGGTTTAAATTAAGCGCAAATATCTTGCCTACATTGTGTAGTAAAAAAATGGGAAGACTGCCATAAAAAAGTACTCAAATTTGTCTGTGAGCTGATCTACCCTCCACAGGGCGGACTTACCCCGACATGGGGCAAGTCCGCCCGTAGGCCGGGGCAAGTTCGCCCATATATGCCTTGGGCACAAATAGTGTAAATAGTGATAACAATAAATGTTTTTTGTATAGCGCTGCTCTGACATTACAATAACGGACTCGCTGGGCTTCACACACACACACACACACACACACACACACACACACACACACACACACGCGCGCACACACACGCACGCACGCACACACACACACACACACACACACACACACACACCGCGCTTGTCCCTTTATACCCTTACTTACAGCCACACAGTCACTCCATCCTCACAAACACCAGAAATACTCCAACGCTCAAACTTCTCACAACACAGCACACCATGCAGTACAGTCCTTTTTTTAAATATCAGAACCGAAACACCAGCAAACTGTCTGGTACAACGAGAACAAAATATGCGTTATGCGATGTCTTCAACCCCGGCAACTTGCACAGTGCAGATCATCTTAGCAGCTGTAGACTGATTCTGTATCCAAGCAGTTGTGACAGACGTAGGATGGACTTTTCCCGATGTCTGCGCATTCCACATGAGCCCAGTCTTTAAATTCGATGCACTTCCCCTCTTTTACTCGCTGACCAGGTAGACAAGCAGAGAATGCAGTGATCTTCCTCCTCTTCCAATGGTTCATATGTCAGAGATTTCTTTGCCTTGCTCTTCTGTGCGTGATTTTTGGCAGTTTTAGCTTTTCCAAGCTGACCTCCTGATGCAGGTTTTTTTCCCCTGTTCAGACGGCGTACTCGCTCTCCTTGCAGCGCATTTTGTTTTTAACGGAAAACGGCCATTTAGCCATCTGGATCCCTTAAACTTAAGCGTTGGTCACTGCTCAGAATGTCCGGCTGCGGTCCTTAGAAATAGTGGAAACTTGGTCGAAATAAAATCTTGAAAGTTGCGTTTAGTAATTAAGTATTTAACTGGTTCTCAACTCACCTGTGTGCTCCACGTGCAGGGCAGATTCAGATGGGAGAAAGCGTGGTGATCAGGTCGACGGACACCCCCACCCCCACCCCGCCCACAGCGACCCCTTATAAAAGCATAAAAAACCGCTCAGGATTTGTGAATGTCTACCTCCGGGGCAAGTCCGTCCACCGCCGGGGCATGTCCGCCTATGGGGCGGACTTGCCCCTGCTGAGGGGGGCGCACATGCCCCGACACAGGCATCCATCTTATCCGAGATATCAGCTGTCATTGACACCAGCTACATCCGTAAGGATACTTCCAAACGAAAGCTTGGATACTGATCTTTGTTCAATGCTATGAGTGTCTGTCTGCCTTCATTAGAAATAGCGGAAACCTGACCGAAACAAAAATTCTTGATAGTTACTTTTAGTTCTAAAAATCAGGTTTTTTGTTCTCAGTTGAGCAGCGTGCGCAATATAAAAGCCAAATTCACATGGGAGGAAGCCTGGCGATCGGATGACGTAGCGATGTCACCAAAACAACGATTTATCTCATAGTTTTCAAACAAAAGCCAAAGGACGGACTTGCCCCGAGGGCGGACTAGCCCCGGTCTCCCTTACCTCGAAGTGTCAAAGCGTGGAAATTAAAGGAGCATGTTTGGGTCGAATGGTCATCGCACAGGCTCCTCAATGTCTAAAACAGTGTCTTCATGTATTTCTGGCAGCTGGAACGATGGCACACAACCAGGTTCTTCATACCTGGCTCTTGTGTCTGATTCAGCTGACTGTATGCATAGCATCAGCGTCTTTGACGAATGCCTCGTCAGTGAACAAGAAAACACCCAGTGGGGTAGGGCATCTTTTGTGTTATATTTTATCCCATTGAAACTGTTGTTCCTTGAAGATACTTGTAAATCATTTGACAGTGCACCTTGTCTTGATGGCATGTGTACTGTCATCCAGTCCACAGCAATGATCCTCACTAACATGATCAACAGCAAGAAATGGCAAGACATTGATGTAAGCTTCATCACCAGTCAGTGCGCCATGAAGTGTGCGTGCTTTGTTAGTCTACATGATTGTACGATTATATATGGCATAGTCTCAACTACGTCGTCAACGATTTTTGTAGGACTTACTGGCTCGACCCCTGTTGCTTTTCAAGCTCTTCTACAGAATACAGAATACTTTATAGAACCCGAAAAGGAAAATTGCATTTCTGACCCGCATATTAGTAAACATACAATAAACAGTTTCATAAATAAGACTATAAATATACACATAAGAAAAATTGAGTAAAACAGTCTTGACCTGTAACATTACTATCACATTATCACATACATACAATCAATATAATAATTATTATCATATTGAACATTCATTGGTACACTCATTCCGGCATTCACTCTGCACACTCACTCTCTCTGCTCTTTCTCTCTGCTCCCCCCCCCCCCCCCCCCCCCGCTCTCTCTCTCTCTCTTTAAAAAGGCGTACTGACTTGGAGTCTACCAAAGTGGAAAGTTTGTGGGTTGAATTGAAAACTAAATCTTCCACTGCTTTGGTAGGGTACATCTACAGAAATCCCGCTGCGTGCTGGGACTGGTATGATGACTTTGCTGCCATGATGGATAAGGCGTGTCAGAACAAGGCAGACATTTTCCTGTTAGGTGATTTTAACATCGATCTTTCAAAGGGATCCAATTCCGCATGGATGTCAACATCGGCTTTATTTGGTCTAAAGCAGATGGTGAAAACACCCACCAGAGTTACCCCAACTTCATCTTCTTTAATTGACCACATTTACACCACTAATTGTGACAGAATATCAAACGTGCACGTCTCGTCTCTCGCCATTAGCGATCACAACCCCGTTTGTTGTACAGTCGCTATGCAACTTGAAAAACGAAAATGCAATCGACATACGTCAATCATATATCGGTCATTTAAACACTTTAACAAAGACGAATTTCTCCATGACCTCGATAACACCCCATTTCAGGAAGTTTACAACCACACTTGCCCTGACACCGCCTTATCCATCTGGATGAATCTGTTCCTCGGGGTCCTCAACAAACATGCTCCCTTGCGTGAAAAGCGTGTCAAGCACACCACACACCCTCCCTGGTTAAATACTGACATAAAACGAGCAATGGCCTTGCGGGACGAACTGAAAAGAAAAAAAACGATATGAGGAGTACAAAAAGCAACGTAACCACGTGAAATACTTAGTCAGAGCAGCCCAAAAATCACTCTTTGATAACATGATTTCCGAAAACCGTGACACCTCTTCTATTTGGAAAGCTTTAAATGCAGTTACCAAAAGTAAGTCAGTTCCTGAAATCCCCGCTCACCTAACGGCTGATACTTTTAATACCCACTTCTTGTCAGAGGCTGAAAGACTGGCTCAGTCCACTCATGCGAACAACAGCAAAGTGTACAATATTTCTGATCACTTGAGACACCATTGTGAGTCAAAGGGTGTATCGCAGAAATTTTCCATTCCATATCTAACGGTGGCAGATGTTGGCAAATACATTGCCAGTGCACCGAGCAAGTGTTCCCCTGGTCTTGATGGCATCAGTAATGATACTCTTAAATTGTCACTACCCTATATCGTGGAATCGCTTACTTATATTTTCAATCTTTGTATTGATCAAAGTGTTTTCCCTGAGGCTCTCAAAAAGGCTAAAGTGATCCCCATCCCCAAATCAAAAGATCCCACTGATTTGAACAATTATCGTCCTATTTCGGTACTTTCATCATTATCAAAGCCTCTAGAGAGACACGTTCATAAGCACCTTCAGGAGTTCCTTGGTGATAACAATCTGTTCCATCCTCACCAGTCTGGCTTCAGACCAAATCATTCTTGTCAATCAGCATTGACGCGTATAATTGAAAAGTGTTTCCTATCCATTAATGAAAATATGATGTCAGGGGCGGTCTTTCTAGACTTACAGAAGGCGTTTGACTTGGTTGATCACAGTATTCTTCTGAAAAAATTAGTGGCCTATCATCTTGATGCTAAAGCAATTTCATTTTTCCAGTCATACCTGAACGACAGACAACAAAGTGTTTTCACCAGTGGCAAGTTTTCTTTTCAAGGAAATGTTAAGTATGGAGTACCCCAGGGGTCTATTTTAGGGCCCCTGCTATTTTTACTGTTTATTAACGATTTACCCTTACATGTCACTGACAGTAATGTTGATTGTGATCTCTTTGCCGATGACACAAGTCTCCATGTCTCCGGCAAAAATACATCGGACATTAGCCATAATCTACAGACTAGTTTGAATCAGGTATCCTCTTGGTGTGAGGAGAATCACATGTTATTACACCCAGCAAAAACAAAAAGCATGTTAGTTACAACTCGACAAAAGCATCAGTTAAAGCCAGCCCCCTTACAGCTTCGTATTCATACTGAACCCATTGAGCAAGTCACCGAACGACTTTTTCTAGGTATATATGTAGATCAGCAGCTTAAATGGGAGACTCACATCAATGCACTGTGCAAAAAACTGTCGAAGAACATCTTCCTGCTCTCAAAACTGAGGCATGTCACTGATCTTAATAGCCGTAAACTTTTCTTCTCCGCCCATATCAAATCACAAATTGATTATATTTCAACTGTGTGGGACGGATGTGGTGAACTACACAGAAAGAGGATAAATTCACTTTACAAACGAGCCGTTAAAATGGTCTTGCCGGGACCTATCCCGACTATCGATAAAATGAAGAAACTAGGTATACTCCCCCTTCAACAACAGCTCATATACAATAAATGTGTTTTAATGCACAAAATTCTAAACGACTCAGCTCCGCAATACTTATCATCTTTCTTTACCTCACGGCATGACTGTGGCCGGACCTCGAGGAACGGTATTTTGACGTTACCCCTACCTCGTATTGACCTTTATAAAACTAGTCTCTCATTTGCTGGAGCATCACTGTGGAACTCACTTCCGATGCCAATAAAGTCAGCAACTTCTCTAAAAACATTTAAAGCATTATTACGACGGTATTTGTTTGACTGTCTGTAGTGCGAACTAGTATTTGCAAATCGATGCTCACCATAATGCGTATTCCTACTCAGATCGCGTGATGGACTACTTTTTTTTCTCTCTCTCTCTCTCTCTCTCTATGCATGCATGCTTGATGTTCCAGGCACGCTCAGTTCCAGATGGAACTACAAATGTTTGACCTTGACACAGTGTGTGTACCGCGCGCGCGCGCGCGCGCGCGCGTGTGTGTGTATGTGTGTGTGTGTGTGTGTGTGTGTGTGTGTGTGCATGACTGTGTTCTCTTGTTCCAGATGTATTTTCTTCAGTTTTGTTGTTCTTTTTATGTCTTTTTATTCTTATTATTTGCTTTTCTCTAATCTTTCGTAGTATTAGCAACGGCAAGTTTGCAAACTGACGTACTTTCTGTCAAAACTTTTACCGTTGAGAAATAAAGTTTCATCATCATCTCTCGTGCGCGTTCAGCTTGAGTTGGCAGCTCTAATAGCCATGGGCAAAAATGATCTTGCATATCTGGTATTCTTTTCCGATTTCTACGTCAGTTTTAGCGTTTGCCGGCTTGTATTGTATGTTAGGGCAAACAGCCTTTGCTTTTTGTTGGTGTGCCTCAGGCGCATGGATGTCGAACATGACCGCTGAGCAATTTGCAGCTCGTTATCGCTAAGACTTGCGTCTCGTTCAGTAACTATTTTCTCGAGTCTTCCATTAATCCTGACATCGTAGACTTTCTTTACGATAACTTGTACATATGATTGTCTGTGTGTGCGATTATAGGTGGCCAAGAGACTTTGTCCATTTACCGGTTTGTTTGACGACGGCCATGCGTACTGCAAAGAAACCTACTCGACATGGAACGAGACCGGCGACTACCTTGGAGAGGGCAGCATATGCACACGACAAATCGGCCTGTACATCAACATGAAGTTTCTTTGTATTGACGGGAGATGGCAACCATTAGAAGGTAGGTTTGACATAGTTTCGGAGTACCATTTCTTGCATTTTTAAATCGAGGCATATGTGAGAAAACTATCAATCTTCGTGAAGAACGTTGACAATATCGACATATATTGGTTTTCAGAGATATATGTAAACACACACACACACACACACACACACACACACACACACACACACACACACACACACACACATGAGGTTGAACGATGCATCTGTTTGTTGCATTTCAACAACAACAACAGCACCAACAACAACATCAAAAGTCACCAAATGTCACCCAAATCTCACGACATCTCTTGCCCCAACGACAAGTAATACTGGAAATTCTGATATTACTAATGTAACTTGCTCTGAAAAACAAAAGTGAAAAAAGAGCAATGAAAGAAGGGCTTTGAAGTACCGTTTCTACACAGACAAAGACTCTCATACAATAAACGGGAAAACAAAGAAAGTAATTGGCAATATGGTTTGCAGGTGGCAACAGGTAAATGCGATAAATAAAGCTTTCTCAATTATTCTTTCTAGATCCTCAAGAAAATCACCGACAGAAGCGGTCTTTCAGCTGTCCTCGTGACCAGCGTGAAGCAGCCCCAGCACTAAGCCGCTGCGCTGTCGTTAGTTGGCAGGAACCTAATGGGTATGTTTATTTTTAACCCCAAATGCACCGTAAACATGCAATAGCCATGGGAGATTGTGTGTGTGTGTGTGTGTGTGTGTGTGTGTGTGTGTGTGTGTGTGTGGTGTACAGGGTTCTCTCCGGGTGCTCCGGCTTCCTCCCCCTCTGCTTTGGAAATGTTCAGCGCACCAAATTTGAAAAATAAATGCAGTTCTAAATTCCGAAATTTAAATAGCTGAGCTGACCCTTCGCACCACGTGATTGTAATGTGTTTATGTCCGGTGTGTGAGAGAATGTGTGTGATTCACGTGAGCGTGCGTGTTGGGTTCAGTTCGCGGCGCTTTGAGCCGATTCATGAAATTGGGTAAAGCGCCTATACAATACTCATTATTATTATTATTATTGTGTGGTGTACAGGGTTTCTGTATGGGTACTCCGGCTTCCTCCGGAAATATTTAGACAACAAAATTTTAAAATAAACGCAATTCTAAACTTCGGAAACTTATATTGGTGAGCTGAACCTCCGCACCACGTGATTGTTATGTGTTCATGTCCACTATGTCCTGAATATTTCCGGCCAAAGCGGAAGGAGGGGGGGGGGGGGGGGACACGAGTACCCGCAGGGAACACCCGACGATCAGCCTGAATTAACTGTGCCACATACAACATTTTGGTACAGACTGTGAATGTTACGACTGTTGAACCCGACTTCGTGTTCTGACTATAGCCTCGTCTAGACTAAATTACAAGACACTGCCGGAATAACTGCAAGTCATTCGACTGTTTCGTTTTCAGACGCAGGATCCAAGGCCAAGGACCTGGTTACTGTTTTCCTGAAGGGGAAACAACTGTGTCTTACCGTGAACCAGACCGACGTGAAAGCTACAGTTGCGGTGAACAAACAAGTTACTACGCTGGTTCACTTGCGTATACCTTTCCTAGGACTTGCTATAGAACCGTCCAAGGCACATCATGTTCATTCAGTATTCACGTGAGAGGTGCATATGTACTTTGTTATTTTGGTCACACACACACACACACACACACACACACACACACACACACACACAGAGGCACAGTCGGGGGGGGGGGGGGGTGCAGAGAGAGAGAGAGAGAGAGGGTGAGAGAGAGAGAGAGAGAGAGGGTGATGATGAAAGTTTCTACAGAGATAACTATTCGTCTTTTTTCAAACTTGTCGATGCTTAAAGTTACATATAACAGGAAAACAATCTCGCTTTCAGTTACCAAATCGTTTGCTTCTCATTTGGTTTTCCCAGTGCTCCGCTGCCCTGGTTTGCCACCGTTACTCAATGGTCATCGACACTGCACTGGTGCCATTGAAAATATGTACGGCTCAGTGTGCACGTATACATGTGACGTCGGGTATCGTGTCGTTGGGAGTCCATCCTTTACATGTCAGCAGTCAACCCACTGGAGCGCAGCGTACCCTTCGTGTAAAGGTAAACTGTTCACTTGTTACTTCTTGAGAAAAATCTCTGCTTTGCTCGTGTGAAGGATGCATGATTTTACTGATAGTGCACAATTAGAATTGAAGACTATCTATCTATCTGTCTATCTATCTATCTATCTATCTATCTATCTATCTATCTATCTATCTATCTATCTATCTATCTATCTATCGAGAGAGGCCCCTACCAGCACTAGTGTGCTCATAATTATATAAAAATAATCCTCCAAAAACAAACAAACAAACAAACAAACTAACAAACAAACGTAAAGGTAATTTGTAACAAACAATCCTATAAAGCATAAAGTTATAGACTGAGGTTCACGCCTAATGATTACACGCAGTTAGTCATAAACAGCGGATACATAATCATATTTTTTACACTTTGGCAGAATCCTGCTCGTGGCCGAAGAATCACTGCTGGCCTGGCGACTGCAATGAATATCTTGCATCTAACTGTGTGTGCCGCCCTGGGTTCAAACTAGTGCACAATGGTGGCGCACGCTGCGAATGTAAGACACGCATGCTCTTACATGCAACTACCCCTTGTACTTGTTTTCTGATATCCTCCATACACCAAAAGGGGCTACAGGAATAAAATATATTGTATCTTATCTAAAGGAGTTAAAGCCATTGTTATTTCACAGATCGTTCTGAGCTGCTTTCGTGGTATCTATCATCACACAACTTAGACACTTGGACACTGACAGCGTCTGTAATGCTGGCACTGAGCCAAAAGAAGCGTACTCTATGACGTGGCGACCACACTGAGCGCTCCAGTAGTGTAAGTGCCGTAGAATTTGAATGTTCGGCTGCTCGCGCTAAGTGAAAAATAAGATTGTATCGCATTAAGCGCTGTACTAATCATTAAGAGAGAGTATTCCGAACGTGCAGGCACACTCACATTCAAATCATATGCTGGCTTAGCAAAGATGGAATTAGTCCTTTTAACCGATTAGTAAACAACAACACTACGCCTGCCGCCCACTTCACTTGCAAGTGACGTGGGTGGGGTGGGGTTGGTGTTTGGGAATTTAACGTCCTTTTCCACCACGTATGGGTGATATCACAGACGGGGCAACGAGAAAAAGGCCAGTAAAAATATTCGGCCCAAGCCGGGATTCGAACTCACGACCCGAGCATTGAAAGTAAAACGCTCTACCATTCGGCTGTTCCGGCTTCCCGCAAGTGAAGTGAAGTGTTTGTATGAAACAGAGTATAGTATAGGTACGGACAAGTGGGCGTCTCAGTGCAACTCGCACGTGGTCGCTGGCGACAAATTTACACATATTTTAATCTAATCAAATCCTTTCTTTCTGGATTTTTTTAACGATGTTTATATTTCTAGTGACGACAGAACCAGATCTCAGCACATGCCGCGTGTCGGTGTCTGACAGTCGGAGGAATGTAAAAATCTCTACACACGCTGGAAATCTGACAAACTGTGACAGCCAACAAGACGAGTGGATTCGCACTCAGCCAACGGAACTGCACTTTGCAATGAAATCTGGTTTCAACATGGACCTGGGTAATCGTCCTCAATATATTTCGGACTCCAAAGTCGGCATTGTTGGCGCAAAAATCACTGTGATGAAAATATCTGCGGCAGGTATACAACCATTTTAATTTTGCATTTTGTCGAGCTCTTTCAATCACCGCAAATAGTAGTAGCTATTGAAGCATTTCATTTCAAGAAACGAATAATGTTGGAAGACGGAAATCAAAATCATATTCAAGTAAAGGGTGGGTGGGTGTGAGTGGGTGGGGTGGGGGTGGGTGTTTGGGGGTTTAACGTCCTTTTCCACCACATGCGGGTGATATCAAAGACGGGGCAACGATGAAAAAGCCAGCACAAATATTTGGCCCCAGCTGTTCAAGTAAAGAAATATATTCAGTTTAGCAACTGCAAAATAATATGGAAAGGGGCATCCTTTGAGATCTGACCATTGTTATCATTGCGCAATTAATTACATACAAGATCTGCTCATCTGTTTGTTCCATCTGCCTGCCAGGCAAGGGAGATAATCATGAAACTAATTCAAACTATTTTGGAAAGGCCCACCGCGGATCAGAATGTTTTATTATTACAGTAGTTTTTCACTCCCAGTTTCATTTACACAGTTATATCACCCATTTCTAGGATCCATCACTACTTTGAGTAACCAGACACTGGATGGGCCGCCATTTTGCCACCAAAGAGTGAGCTCCACTCGACCTCTGCTCGGGCAGGCTCAGCACGACTGCGAGGGGACCATTCAGCTCCCAACATTAAACCTGAGAGACGGTGACAGGTAAGAGGTGTTGGTCACCACTTCTACATACCTTTTCTCCTTTCACCACATCGTTCTAAGGATGCTCTTGGTACATCTGATTCCTCTCTCTCTCTTCTTCTAAATGAACGATGTGAATAATAACCACTTTTTCAAAATCACACGAAGAATAACATAAAATAACATTATTATTATTATTATTACCTCAGTCTTTGTGCGGACATGGAATCTTTCTCCGGAGGATTCTACAACCTGCAAGATACCGGACGCCATTCTAAAGGACAAGAAACTTACAACCGTGTTAACAAGACGAAACGCGTCTGCTTCATGTTTGACGGAACAAAGCCCACCCATTGCTCGGAGTTTGGTTCAGCATGCAACAGCGAACCCTTGAAGTTATCCACCCGCGTATCTCGCGACTCCAGTATCAGGGTACATGTAGACGGATGGACAGATCTGCATCCCGGACGTCTAACGGCAAATGATGTTTCTGATATTGAGAAATACAGACTGGAGGTTCATGGCGTTCTCATAAAAGGATCGTCATTGTCTGTTCGAGTAAGGTTTTTATAAATTTATTTCGTGTGTGTGTGTGTGTGTGTGTGTGTGTGTGTGTGTGTGTGTGTGTGTGTGTGTGTGTGTGTGTGTGTGTGTTGTTATTTATTTGATTCAGACATTTATAGATTTTCATTGGCAGAAATGAATACAATTGGCTGTGTCAGTCGAGTTGAGTGGGATATCAAGTATTATCGAATATTATCACAGGACGATCACACCGCAGACTGGGATTCCTCTACACCTGGGCCTCATGACGTCACTATGCCACTTCCTTTGGACACGGTGGCCCGGCTCTACGCCATCATACTGGAAGTCCATGATCACGCCGGTAACGTCGCCTACGCCAGACGTCTTGTGTTGTTCGACAATACTTCCTTCGTGGAACTGAAAGAGACTGCAGCTTTAACTGTAACATCAGCAGACATGAGGTAAATCACAGTTCATAACTGAGGATATATAGGTGCTGATCCTGTCATCTAACAAATCATAGACCATGATTATAGTTGTGTGTGTGTGTGTGTGTGTGTGTGTGTGTGTGTGTGTGTGTGTGTGTGTGTGTGTGTGTGTGTGGGTGTGTCTGCGTGTTTGCGTGTCTCTGTGTGTGTGTGTTTGGGGGGGGGGATATCCCATTTCTGACCTTTTAAATTTCAAACAATATTTTTCGCCTTACCTAATTTCATGAGACATTCAAAAATGGCACTTTCATTTGAACGTAAAAACGAAAACCATGTCCATTGAAAGCATCATTATGAATACGTTTTGGTTTTTTTTCCGGTCAGAACGAACCTGAAATGGCAGACTAACATCTACACTGCTCTCTGTGTGGACTGGCATGACCGGTTCTACAACACTGACATGCGTAACAATAATTTCCTGATGCCGGTCAACCCGGACACTGCACGTGAAATACACGGTGACTATGACCAACAGTCAGGAATTCTTCCGGTCACCGGCACTGACAATGTCGACGGCGTTGTGAAATTTGAGGTACAGTCATATGGTAGTTGTGGGTGTAGGTCCATCTTACATGCCTGTTGAAGCTACAGAAGCTAGTTAGATACGTGTCATGTGTTAGATGGAGAAACGGTGCATGGGATACGATTTCTGAATTGAAATTCCACTTCCTGTCTGTCAGTCTTAATCAATTTTCCGATACGTGAAATCAAAGAAGAGCATTTTTTTTAATGCAAAGAGTTCCGCTGTATATTTCATAATCGTACTTCAGAGAGCAGTATATGAAATACAGTATTATGCAAAATCACTTTTCAGTTGTCTTGGAGGCAAGACCAGAGTGCTATGTCTCCTCTGCAAGAAGTTCCGAATCTGAAAGCTCAGTCAACGTGTCTTCCCAGTCTGACATTAGTGGACGGCCAGACATACCACATCCTGATACGTGCCACAGACATCATGGGCAATTACAAGGTGAGGAGACACACACACACACACACACACACACACACACACACACACACACACACACACACACACACACGCACACGCACGCACGCATGCACGCACGCACACACGCACGCACACACACACACACACACACACACACACACACACACACACACACACACACACACACACTACGGGGGACGCGATAGTATTAGAAGATACATTTTCTGACGGGAAACAAATTCCCGAATAGCGATTTCACCACTTTGTCCAAATAAAGTGCAAGGTTTTCCACAGAATCAGTCAAGTTTAGCACTTACCATGGAACTGATGTGACTATATAACTGACGTTTCCATGATCCTGGCTGTAGGAGGATGAAGCTGAAGTGAGTATCGATCACACGGGTCCCAGCGTCAGTATTGAGGGACTACGCGGCAGGTTTGGACGGGACGGGTTGTACGTGCACAACACCACTGACCTGTCCAGCATGCTGCTGCTGATTCACGTCACCGACCCTCACAGCGGAATCAAGACCCTGGAATGGACGTTAGGGACGCGTGACCTTGCTGGTGACGTCGGCAGAGGAACCATAGGAGTACAACGTCTGAAAAACAATGTATGCATTTTTTTCTATTTAGTCATTCAATCAGACAACACTGTCAGCCAGGATAGGCTGACAAGTGCTCCCTACCCCCTCACCCCCCCCCCCCCCCCCCAAAAAAAAAATAAATAAATAAATAAATAAAATAAAATAAAAATAAAAAAATAAAATAAAAAATAAAAAATAAAAAAATCTAATCTTACATGAAAAGTCGATTCTAGTGTAATATTGTCGTTTGCTTTCCATTCCATTAGTCGTCAGTATATATATAGCGGTACTGATCTTTAAAAAAAAACAAAAAAAAAAACAAAACATAGTGTTTATTTTGATGTTTATTCATGGATGAAAGTGTAGGTGCGTGTTTCATACAGTTGAATTCAAATGTTTCCTTCCCAGTCGGACTGTACACGTATCTCCAGCTGCTATTGTCCTTCGGTGGGACCCTGTGAAATCCAGAGCTACACTTTCAAATTTTCCAACCTGAACAGCAGCAAAATTTCTGGTCACCATCATCGTGAGTACTACATCACCATCACGGCCACCAACCACGCCAGTCTCCGCTCCAGACAGATGATGGACATTCTGATTGACGAGTCTCCGCCCACTGTGGGCGTGGTCCTGGAGGGACTGAGCGACGACGACCAGGCTGAGATGGACTTCACGAGCAGTGACGTGGTGCACGTGCGTTGGCATGGTTTCCTGGACCACGAGAGCGGCATCCTGCTGTACCGGGTGGTGCTGGCTGACCGGTGTCTCACGAATGAAGAAATGGACGCTGATACAAACGCTACAGAAGTTGACCAACAAACCGTAACAGTTTTAGCATTTCCAAAAGAAGGTATGCCAAGTACCATGCAGTCAGTGTTCGTTGAAAAAAGAACCCAATACGTGATTCATTCGAGTCTTTGCTGAGATGATTTTTACAACTGATGAGATAACGATAGTATGAATTATGTGAATCCAAATTTCTGTTTTATGTTTTATATATTTCTTTGCTATGTTTTTATTATCACTTTTAATTTGTGTCTTCCAACACACAGGAAAATACTTTGTCAACGTAGTGGCGTACAACGGAGCCATGCAACCTTCCAGTGTTTCGTGTTCGGACGGGATCACGTTCGACAAAAGTCCGCCAACTTTTTCAAACGTCTCCATTACCCACGCTCGTATTAGGCCGGCGGTTGCCTGCACCAAGTCTGACCAGCCCTGGCTTATAAACGCTAACTTGACAAGATCGAAGTTGTCGCTGACAAAAGACTGTTTAAACATTTGCTCGTCAAACCAGACCATTGTTAGTGTGGATCATCTGCCGATTGCATCAAACACATCGCTGGAAGAGGAAACGTCAACTGATCTATGCCTGCGTCTGAAACTGTTGAGCTCTGACGATATTGTTGTGTTGCCCTCCGACTACCTGCGATTGTCTTGGATAGGCGTTGATGAAGAGAGCGAGATGGAGGAGTACCACGTGGGGATGGGGAGAGACAGGACCACGGCCTCAGCTCCAGACCTCCTGCCCTTCACCCCCACACACGGACATCACTCGTACCACGCGCGTCACTCGGGGCTGGGTCACGGCGCTGTCTTCTTCATCTTCCTCAGGGCGCTCAGCAAGGCCGGACTGCAGGTTAATCTCACACTGGGACCCGTCATCATTGACGTTACACCGCCAACTGTCACAAGTCGGCTGACACCTATAGTGGAGGGAAAATATCTGGTTGTTGAGTGGGCAAACGACACTTTCCAAGATCCGGAGCAGCCCAATGAAGCTGAATTTGACGTAACGTTTCGTGTTGGTAAGTTATATTTCTGTCTCTCTGTCTCTCTGTCTCTGTCTCTCTCTCTCATTGATGTTGTTTTGATTTTGCAAGGGGCCTGCTTCCCATTGTAATGCCAGCAACTACAATTTTGGAAACTGACCTGACAACTAGGTTTCTTTTAGTGAATTAAATTATTAACTGGCAAACTTTCCTTCCAGCTCTGGTATTAGCAAAACGTCAGCATCAACCGCTTTCATTTCAACAGGTCACGCGGACGGTTTTGTCACACCGTTCCTGGCTCCTCCTGATTCAAGTCTGAGCCATTGCCGAGAGAACAACGTCACCGGTTGCGCTCGCTATCCAATCAGCGATCTGCAGGCCCACGATACGGAGTCTGGACGCTCCTTCTTTTTCCAGCTGCACGTCATGAACGCTGCGGGTCACGTGACCACCAAAAACTCTTCCGCAGTTAAACTGCCAGCGCACTTCCCTCCAGGCCATGCCGTTGTCATGGATGTGATCAAATTCACAGAATTCACCAGTACCACACAGCCGTCAACGTCAGTTGCATCCACTATCCGTGCGCCATCGCCGTTACCCACATCTGCATTCAACAACACTTCGGTTCTGCCCGAAAACGTAACGCAGGCAACTCCTTCAGCACCAACTCGACAGCGGAAAACAGTGGCTGCTTCGCCGAGATTTTCCAAAGACAAAGACGTTATGCTACAGAGAGAAGACATCTGCATTGCATGGACTGGCCTGTATCACGCTGAAGAGATAGGTGTGGAGGTCGGAGTCGGTACTGACCCTGGAAAGGATGACGTCATTCCGTTTTCCCTTGCTGCTGACAGATCTACCCCTGTCTGCGTCAACGCCAGCACTCTCCCGGTATACACGAAGCTCTTTTCGGTTGTCAGGGCGACCAGCTCAGGAGGAACCACAGTATTTTCATCTGACGGATTTCGCTTCGTCCCTAAACATGACTTCAACAACAAACTCATGGTCTTCAGCGGAAAGCAATGTACTGACGACCCAACTGAAACCCTTCTTGTAACTCCAAAGTCACCGCTCGATTTGAATCTGACTTCATCTTTGCTACTTCATCCTGGAGAGACGCTGTTCATACGATTTTCACCGTACGTGGACAATGTCACCTTCCCCGATGCTGTTCTTCTACAAACTACACTAACAGGCTACTCTGTCATTCTGAAATCGAAACTGCTGAGAGCCGTTCTGCCTGCAGTACCTTCTACAAACATCACTATTGAGATGCACCACTGCCTTAAAGATGTCAGTCTGTTACCAGCCTCCGAAAGTCGCATCGCTGTCACTTGGGAAATGTCTGGACCATGGACAGGTCTTGCAGGGTACTTAAAAGTTGGAGTCACTGATAACACCTGCATGAAAACGGCTTCGAAGAATAACAAGTACAGGCACCGTCAGTGTTTGCTCGCAGAAGAACATGCGAGGGCATCGGAGAGAGAACTGATCTTTTCCAGGCATCATTTCATCCCTAGTCATGTCTACACGGCATCTGTTGCTGTCTGCTTTGATCTCGAATGTCTACCGTCTGTTTTTTCTCAACCTCTTCTCGCTGATGACACCGAGAGGTCAGTACAATTTGACCTTGCTATGCTGCAGTCAACGTCGTCACAGAAAATGGACGTGGAATTCAAAGCCCATGTGATTCCAGAAATCATCATCCCCTCAAGTGCTCATCATGACCGACCGTGCGTCTTTCTGTGGGCCGCAACGAGAGATGCGACTGGATCAGTTCTGGTCTCCGACTGGCGGGTCAGTCACACGGAGTCCTGTTCAAACATGCAGGTAGGTGGTTCTTCTCCGTATTTATTTATTCCAATAAATAAATGCAAAAAAGTCACCATCCGGCCAGATACCCACTTTTGAATCGGAGGAGGTAGGCGGAGAGCCGGTGGGGGGAGGGGGGGGGGGGGGGGGGGACTACAGACAAAATTCAGTAGAGTGTATGGAATCTTTATTCAAATTTTGACACTATAATTATGCAGTGTGCTGCATGACACGGATTGACTTTGTCTAAGATGTCAAATGATTTTTCTTTGTTGTCTTTAAGTTTCACTCACTTAACGAAGACCAAAGTTTGTCTTTAGAGCGTCCTAGAGAATATGAGTTATTTTCAAACGCCGTCGATCACTCGTACAACTGCTGCTTGTGCTCATTATGATTTTGTTGTGGTTTAACACATCACATTATTTGACTGCATTTTAGGTGAAAGACACTGTTGCCATCCATGGTACGACCCAAGGCAGTCTGTACGTCTGTGTCCAGCCCGTGTTTCCATGGAGATCCGAAAGCCCCACGTGTCAGAAACTCGTCCGACCAACAAATATCGACCAGCCCAACCCTCTCCACGTGGTGGAGTTTTCCCATGATACACTTCGGAAGAACGACTTCAGTGGAGTTTTGCACAGTCAGCAGATAGGAAACAAACTGCACGAACTCTATGACCTTGACATTGACTTTGCAAAGAGTGATATCATGCTATCAGCGATTCTAACTGACGGAGAGGAAAGAAATGTCACGTGGTTCCTGATGACAGAAGAGCGTGTACCATCTGATGGCAACTGCGCGAGCGATGCAGCTTGCGTGACGTCAAAGACTTCCTTTGACGGGAAAATGGTGTTCCCGAGAGCTCAGTCTCGTTTTCGCGATGGACAGACGTACTTCGTATGTGCTAGTGTCCACTCCCGTGTAGAGCAGCAACAAGATGCAGAAGAAACTGTTTGCGGTGACGGTGTTGTTATTGACGATGCTCCGCCGGTCGGTGGGTCTGTTGCCATAAGCAACTTTGGCTCTGGATACTTGGCAGACATGGGTCACGTGCAGGTCACATGGCAGGGATTTTCCGACGTGGAGACAATGGCAACAAACATTCCAGACATAGTGACCTTGAAGTATTCGGTTGCACTTGGTAAGTACGCTTGTAACTTCTTTTCCCATGTCAGAGACTAGATACTTTTTCTGGCCTTACGAGTGACATGCACGGTGTACAAATCCGTTTTTAAAAGCATTATTAATGATCATTTTTTTAAGAAACATTTTGTTCAGTATAACAGGGTTGCACATTTAAGTCGGTCCCAGGACATTGACCTATAAAAATTTCAAATGTCCTATTTTTCCCAGCTCAAGCGGAGATTTGTCCTCTTAAAATTTTTATTGCCACTAAGTGGCCAGGACACTGTGTCCTATCACTTTGCTGTTTCCAGGACACTTTAGAAGCTATGGAAAATGTGCAACCCTGGTATAAGGTTAGAGAGCTGGGCTGTTGTGTTTAAATGGTTATAATCATATGCTGAGTTTAACGAATCAGATACACGAGGTAGCAGGTAGCAGTGTGTATTAGAAAAGACGTATCCAGCGAGTATTACGATCTTCGCTGTTGTAAAATGTGTATAAGTATTTTAAAAAGGGACTGCCGCTCGAATGCCGCTCATGTCAGTCTCTGAAAATCAACTGTGCATTTGTACAGGGGGGAAAAAAAACTTGGCGCAATTCTCTGTATGACTGCTAAGCAACGTGCAAAGTACACACGTATGGTTATGTTTCTCCATGTTACAAATGTTCTGTAAAGGCAACACACACACACACACACACACACACACACACACACACACACACACACACACACACACACACACACACACACATATGGCTTAAGTAACTATAAAACGGGAAACAATGTGTCCATCTCCATGATTATTATACATTTAGAAGAACGCACACCTCTGCTTCCTTTAACGTTAAAACATAAAAGCCCCCCCCCCCTCCAAAAAAACACACACACACACACACACACACACACACACACACACACACACACACACACACACACAAACCAACAAAAACAACAACAACAACAACAACAAAAACAAACAAACAAACAGCAAAACAAGATTGTTAAAAAAAAACAAAAAAACCTTCGCTGTTCGTTTCTGTTAGGAAGCTATCCCGGTGCTGAGGACTTGGCTCAGTTTGTGAATGTCGGTCAGAGAACTGCCTGGTCCTTCAGTAATCTACACGTCGCTCCCGGCGTCACGTGTGTGGCAACTGTCAGAGGTAAACTTGAACTTCCTATGGGCCGTTTGTTATCATGAAGGCTTGGCCATAGGCTGATGTCATACGGGAGACGTTTTAGTCCGAACAAAGTTCGACCACGGCTCGAACACGAGCTGGAAAAATAGAGCAAAGACATTTAGCAGTATGTCACACGAGGAACACGGACAACGCCTGTTTCGGTCGTGTTCGATGCACCTTCGTTTCTTTGTTTTTTTTTGTTGTTTTTTTTGCAGAGTAAGTAATATAAGTACCCCCCCCCCCCCCCCCCCCCCCACCCCCGAAAAATTAAATGCAAGGACTGAAAATAAAATGGAAAATGGAAACATCTGCAACTGAACGACTTGTGGCAATCTACTTTCAGCTCAAGACCGCGTCGGCCACGTAACGGAAGTGACATCAGAACCAGTCGTCATCGACAGCACGCCTCCTACGATCGGTCACGTGACAGTAGGCACGGAAGGAGCGGGAAGATATGTGTCAGGTGGTGAGCTGCCCATTCGTTGGGAAGGAGTTGAAGACAATGAGAGTGGAATCGAATCCATAGAGGTAAGTTATTTTTGGAGTTCCTTTCATGAAGTGGCGCGTGTGCTCATTTTGAAGCAATACTAATTGCTAATTACTGTTTGAACAGAAGTGGCATGCACAGTAAAACGTTCTTACACTAATACTATGTGTATTACAATTATTTTCTCAAATGCTTCTGCCTTAATTGTGTAATCCAGAACTGCAATAAAAAGCCACTCTGCCGTGTAATGGCAAAAGAAAGTAACTCCACGAAAAAAGAAATGCACTTGCTTCGTTTTGCCCTTACACGGCAGCACTGTCCAGACTACGTCTGGTCTGCTTTGATATTACAGAAAACAGCATTCCATATACTTTGTTGTTGATGATATTTTTTGTTGTTGCTGTCTGTTAGGTTGCAATCATTTCCGAAGGAAGTCAGGAGACTGTTATACCGTTCAAACGTTACCATGGCAAATCTGCTTTAATCTCGGACACCTCCAGCCTCACTGACGGCCACGAGTACATGGTTTTACTGAAGGTAAGCCTGCTCATTTCTTACGTTCTTGTTCTGCATTTTTCCCGTGAGTGTGTTGATAGCCTCATCGCTGAGATAATTCAAATGATTCGAGAATGCTTTAGGACACAACCATGATACTTTTCACACGATTGTGAGAAAAAGGTCCTGTGTCTCTGTTTGTTTCTCTCTGTCTCTCTATGTCTCTGTTTGACTCACTGTCTGTCTGCCTGCCTGCCAGTCTCTCTCTCTCTCTCTCTCTAATGTTGAAAACTAAGTCTCTCTCTCTCTCTCTCTCTCGCCTACAGGTGACCAACAGAGCTGGACTAACCAATCTGACGTCATCTGAACCTTTCACGGTGGACAGTTCACCTCCTGGACAAGGCTTTGTTTGGAACAGTGCACCAAACGATATCGTATGGACCATAAGACATTTTTTTTCCTATTTATAGGCACAATCATGATCATCGAGCATTGTGTTGTATGTCAGAAGACGAAGGTGCGCATTGATGTCTGTTGTAATTGCAAATGCCGGCGTATCTGACTGTCAACTAAATGAAAGTTAAAGAAAGCAGTACATACGCTTATTTAAAAAAAAAAGTAAAAAACAAATCCTTGCTGCTTGAAGGTTCATAGCTATACCGACATTACATCCACTGACAAGGACAGAGATAAATATTGGATTGCTATTTTCTTCTCAGCTTTTTTTAGTGCATTTGTGAACTCTGTGTCTTACAGGATCACAAATCCTACAGTACAGATGTCGGTGTGTACCGGGTTTACTGGTCAGGGTTTTCGGACCCCCACTCCGGCCTGGACTACCACAGGGTGGGGCTCGGATCTGAACCAGGCCAGACTGATGTGCTTCCGTTTGTCTACGTTGGACTACAGACGTGTAAGTTGTGACCTGCTGATTATCATCTATTCGAGTACCTTATGTTTTAACCGTGGAACTAGTGTTTTCTTCTTTCTCTCTTTTTTCATGAAAAAAGCTGGTTTATTTATTTTTTAGGTAATTACTTAGTTACTTAGTTATTAACTTTTTTGTCAATCAGCCTTTTCGTGGAAGAGGGAGTTTGAGCAAGGGAAGAAGTACTACGCCACTGTAGAAACTTGCAACAAGGCCCGGATGTGTCGGCTGACGTCATCGAGCAGTCTGACATTTGACAACTCACCGCCAATAGCTGGTCACGTGACAGTTGGATTTGACGGTCATCACAGCAAGTATTTAGGACACAAGTATGTTCCATTGAAATCTCGTGTCTAAAACTGTTGTTTAATCCACCCACTCAACCCCCCCCCCCCCCCCCACACACACACGCTACCAACTCCGTGACCACTATCACGACCACCCCAAAAACGAGCATCACCCGCCCAAACAAAACAAAACAAAACCACCACCACCACCACCACTACCACCACCACGAACAAAACCGCCAGCAGTTGCAAGCTATTGTTCTTGGTGATATTGATGTTGTTGTCGTCATGTTTTGTTTTGTTTTTCAGCACTTCCCTTCCTGTGCAGTGGACTGGCTTTTCCGATTCTCAAACTGGGATTCAGGATTTCTCATGGTGCGTCGGGTGGAGCCCCGGCGGTTGCGACGTCTTTCCTCTGACGCAAACTCTTTTGTCACGTGCAGTACTGATGCCAGAAATGACACTTCCAGTGGCCACGGCTCTTTACGTGACGGTTTCTGCTCGTAACCCTGTTGGTCTGAGCACTTTCAGTGTGTCGGACAGTTTTGTGGGTACGTAGAATGAAAAACCCCACACAAGCTTAGCAGTTAACCTAATTAAAATCGGAAGTAAATGGCTTTGTTTTCGTGTGTGTCTTCAAGTTCCTTTTCCAGGTCCTCTTCACTTTCGTTGTATCTGTTTTGGTTCCGCTATTTTACAGATACTTTCAGACTTCGCAGATGTTATGCAGTAGTGAATACTGAACTTACAAATTTGTTTTGCGATACCATCACCTTATACCAAAGCAACAGTTGTGTCGACTTTTTGCACAGTTGTCCGTAATACCTCAGTCAGTTGATGTGCAAGAAAATCACCATTGCAGTGGTCAATGTCCGTCAGCGCCAATATGCAAGGAAATTTTCACCAGATATTCTTATTGGTATTCTTTACTCGCTCACATCATGCATATACTAAACATTATTTCATTTTTTTATCTTCTTTTTACTGTAATCGTTTAGGCACCCACCTGAGTGTGCAGTGCGTATAGAACTATGGTTATGACATTTTCAGTTGACATTACACCCCCTGTGGTCATAACACCACCTCAGTTCCTGTCCCTGCGTGATGGTACGCCAGCTGACAACCAATGGGACCGCTCCGTTCTTCGTCTGAAATGGCAGTTCAGTGACCCCGACAGCTCAGTGGTTAGCAACACTGTGAACATCCGCAGTCAACTGACAGGACGTTTAGTGGTGGATCCAGACACCTACACTTCGGACACAGAGGTAACGACTAACCTTCCCTCAGATTAACACAACACAGATATCACACTTAGTGGACAGACTAGACAAATTATCTCCCATTACAGTGTGGTTTCTGCATCGCCCCACGACTCAGATGTTCATAACGAAAGTAAAACTCGGTGACTGACACTAACGTGCGTTTAACGTACACCTACATTGCTATAGGTTTCTCTTCTGTGCCAGTAGTCTGGTAAAGGAGATTTGCAGCTGCAATTAGGTTCTTTAAGAATTTCCTAAACATCCACGCCCCTCCTCCTCCCTTCAGAGAAAGGGTGAAAAAGACTAGATACTGACCTTACAAGTGGACTCTGTGTGTGTGTGTGTGTGTGTGTGTGTGTGTGTGTGTGGTTCCAGCTCGTGCTACCACTGGATGAAGACCATCTGTTGATGGACGGTGATAGTTACTGGGCGGCTGTTACTGCCTGTAATGCTGCTGGTCTCTGTACCACACGCACTTCACACATGCTGCTGATCGACTCCACGCCGCCTGTTGTAGGGACTTTTGAATCTCCCATATACTGGCAAAATGAAACGTCCACGGTTACAGGAAATTTCACAACTCTTGTGAACGTGACCTGGCAGGGGTTTTCTGATGCTGAATCCGAAGTCGTTACGTATCACTTGATGGCAGGAAGTACGTACAATGGCGAAGATCTTTCGGAAGGTGCCATCAAAATTCCTCACGATAATACCTCTCGCAGCCAGTTGTTTACTCTCAAACTTGACGGAGGTTTGGTTTCAGGGCAAACTTTACACTTCAGCATCTGGGCTGAAAATGCTTTGGGTCTGAGAAGCTCCTCCGTACGTATGGAATTTGACGTCTTTGAACACGAGCATCTGAAAACACTGGGTACACTAGTTGTCAAGCGTCATTCTTGCAAATCCGTGTACTGCACAGGAGAATGTACCTGCGCTGCGTCAGGAAGGTCATGCGAAACTAGCGCATGTCACAGTCTCGATGAAAACAGTCCGGCTTTGGGAGGATTCAAGGTATTCCCGGCGATCGGTTCGCCGTCCGGACTGCAGGCTTTCACCGCGTCCAGAAAATGCTTGGAAGGACATTGGCGCCTCTTGAATCCTGCAACACTGTCCACTGTCTCTCGGTTTGAAGTCAGTTTTAGTTTGGCCGGGTTTACCGGTAACGAAGGTCTAGTCTTCAACAACCAAACTCAGGCGGTATGGAACGACGTTGGCCGAAACTTGGAAGCTGCGTTTTGCCTGCCTGGTAAAACTGCCCTCGTCGCAAGTATGCGTTACGTGTTGCACGTGCAAGTCTGGTTGTCAAGTGATAGCAATGTGACCTTCACCTCAGATCCCATTCTCGTTGACCATAGCCCGCCGAAAATCAGACAGAGAAAACAGGTGTTAGACTCTGACCCCTCATGCCAGCGTGACTTTGACTACATCACCTCCGAGCCGTACGTCATTTCTTGCTGGAATCGTACTTTTAGCGACGTGGACAGTGGGATCGTGAGATATGAGGTTTGGGCTGGCACTTCACCCAGTGGTAAGTCTAGATCATTATCATATATGCGTGACTCATTAGGCAGTTTAGGAGACATCGACTTTAACTCATTTCCTGCCAAGTAATTTTTGGTGTTGTGCACCAGTTGCCTCACTAAAATATGTGGAATTAATTTATTTCTAAAACTGGCTCAGTGGGAATGTTGCAGTTTGATTATACTCGTGTTTGCTGCAATGGAAGCCGCCAAGGAACCGTTAATCTTGCCCCTAATTTCGCATGAAGGGCCAAAACCAAATAATAATAATAATAAAATAAAATGAAATAAATAAAATAAATAAAAGCGGACACTGAGGACAACCGTTTGTCCATCCTCCACCCACTGGGGTTGCAGCAGTGTGGTGAAGTGAGGAGCAATGGGTTCCTCAGCTTGAGGAGTCTCTGTGGGCTGGGCAGGGACCTCTTCTGGCTTGGGGGCTGGTGCCGCCTCTGTGGGGGCCTCACTAAAAATCAGAAACGTGGGATACTCGTGCGCGGTACGAAATGTGTTTCATACTGAGCATGTACGTTTTATTTTCAAAACTTCTAGCGCAGACAATGATATAAACTAGTGTCCAAAAGAAACGATACCAAGGGTTGGCAAGGACATACAATACAAGCAGAACAATACAGAAATTTCAGAGTGGTATATTTCATTAGCAAATGTTTCCGGTATTCTCGAGTGCAGACGCTGTATCTGGGACGTGGGATACGTAAACCTATGTTTTTAGGCCCCGGGGATCACTTTGCACAAAAACATTCTGACAACAGTTTGGTATCGTTTCTTTTGGACACTAGTTTATTTTGACATATGACCGATTATAGCAGGCGGTAGGTATTGACCGTTAAGAAATCGTTTAGTCTTTTCCCTCGCGGACTTACATGATTGTACTACTGTTCTCATTGCCTGGGGGAGCCCGGGTGGCCGAATGGTAGAGCGTTGGACTTCTAATGCTCGGGTCGTGAGTTCGTATCCAGGCTGGGGCCAAATATTTGTGCTGGCTTTTTCATCATTGCCCCGACTTTGATATCACCCGTATATGGTGGAAAAGGATGCTAAACCCCCAAACACCCACCCCCTCTCATTGCCTGATGGTTTGAGTAAATTGACCTGAAGAATTGTATCCCCGACGGTTGTTCTGTACACATTCAACAGTTCCATCTATAGAATTCATAGAGTGTATAAGTGTGTTGGCTTTATGACGAGCACGCTGAGAATGTGCACTTCATGTGTTGCAAAAATAAATGTTATCTATTACAGCTTGTGACCTTCTGAAGCCGGTCAACGTTGGCCTAAACACATCCTTTCCTATACCCACTGCAAACCTTGAGCACGGCACTCGGTATTACGTCACAGTGCGTGCTACCAACGGTGTCGGGCTGATGACGACAGCAACCTCTGACGGTTTCATCATTGACGTCACACCGCCTGTTGCTGGCGTCGTCTTCAATTCCCACGGCCACACCAACCGCCACGCCCAGTCCTCCACCACCACCATGCACGCTTCTTGGCACGGCTTTGACGACAGGCACTCCGGGGTGACGTCATACCACGTGGCCCTTTATGACGCAAGTGACCCGGCTAAGTCCATCCGGCCTTTCAAGAATATCGGCTTCCGCACGAAGTACATGTTTGAGGGACTTACACTTCGGGATAAACACAGGTAACCAACGAATGCGCTGTGTCATTATAGGCCGCATTGACAAGCACTGGGAAGGTCTCAACACCGCCCCCCCCCCCTCCCCCGCCCATTTTAACCCCCTCCCGGTGTTATACCTGTATTTCCAGTCTATTGATTATTGAACAGGGTGGGTGGGTGTTTGGGAGTTTAACGTCCTTTTCCACCACGTAAGGGTGATATCGAAGACGGGCCAACGTTAAAAAGGCCAGCACAAATATTCGGCCCCAGCCGGGATTCGAACTCACGACCCGAGCATTGAGAGATTATTTGAACAGTCCTACGGCCGCCAACATAAATTTCAAGTTGAACATTCACTGTTTCAAGTGGTAAATAATCATTATTTAAGATTGTTTCGTATATTTAAACGGAACTTGAAAGGGACCGCTTTGCAACAAAATATTAATATGTTGCATGTCATTCCTTCAGCTACAAAGTTCTGGTCAAGGCGCAGGATGCTGCCGGTCTAGAAAGTAAACCAGTGTCTTCAACACCTATCTTGATCGACACAACACCTCCTGAGGGCATTGCCTGTAACAAGTATCAGCGAGAGGAAGAACAGCCCCTCATTTACACCGACACTCCGACTTTCGGCTATAATACCTTCCAAGCCGAATTCCAAGTTGCTGAGTCAACAAGAGACGAACTTGTTAAGGTCGTGGTTAGAGCCTATGGGCTTGAGCTTGGAGCGAGTGGGTACATTAGTGTAGGTGAGCTAAAAATGCCACTTTACTTCAAGCACGCTGAGCCAGGAAACGCGACAGCAGAACACGAGTTCATTCTTCCAGTCACAGTGAATGAAACCATGACAGTAGCTGTAGATGCAAGTCTTGGGGTTCGAATCTCTGCTGAGCTTTATCGCTGTTCCAACACAGCTCCGTCTGCACAAGGTTCGGTGACCATCCGCCAGATGTCACAGTATGACGTTTCCGTCTGCGCGCGCATCCATGACGAGGAATCTGGAATCCGATCCATAATAGCTGGTTTGGGGACGACACCTGGCGGCCTTCAAGTGAAACCTTTGACCCCGGTAGGTCACAGTGGTCACGCTGTAGTGAACGTGCACGTGCAGCATGGTCTGCCTCTATACGCTACCGTGCATGTCGAGAACCACGCCGGCCAATGGTCACGCTTCATTTCACTGCCAATCACCATAGATAGAACACCACCGAAGATCCGAGACATCAAGTTGTCCTTGAGGTATGAAGGTGAAGGTGAAGGTCAGATAAACGGCACTGAAGTGTGGGCAGAAGCAGAATGGGCATCAGAGGACAAGGAGAGTGGAGTGGTCACTTGCGAGTGTCACCTAGGTAAGACATGCTTCGTGCGATAATTTCTTTTAATTAATTCGTAATGGTTAAAAAAAAATTCTACCCGGCTCGTCCCATGCCCTCTATTGCTTTTAGGCACCAGCGCTGAAAGTGAGTTTCGTGTATACATGTATCTATGTATGTTCCGACCAACACTCGCGATTCTGCTTTTGACAGGGAAGACGCGAGCCGAGCACTAAACACATGCGTTACATTTTAGCTAAGTGCTCGTCTCACACGCCGTCCACAAATATACAAATACAATGATTGAAAGGAGGAGGCAATGTGCTTTCTTTTGATATATAAGTTATAGGAGTATTTGCAGACACAGGAGCACAGGCCGCGGTTACAAATCCGCCAAAAACGCGTGTTTTCTTTAGAGAAGTCACAGCGAAAGCGCTATGCTGCCCAGTGCCAACCTGTGGAAGACTGAAGCTCTGCTTGTGTCCGAGTAATACGATGCTAGACAGCAGCAAAAAAGCTCTGAACTATTTGATGCGAGGCTTGTAGATTTGTCGGAGGATGGTAAATAAACTGACGGAAAAGGTCGAAGCCACACGTCATTATCACGAAAGAGCTTGTGACTTCGATTTCCGTGTGTGCAGCTGGACAGAGCACCTTGGGTAGTCCCACACAGAGAACGAGTCACGTGGCACATGGACAATGCACCTGGCAGCTGCGACACCCCCAGCACGGATCAAGCGTTCGGGTAACAGTCAGCTGTGTCAACGGGGTTCAAATCCACGAGCAGGTGATGTCATATCCGACCCAGATTTTGCTCCACCCTCCTGACCTGACCCAAGTAAGTCTGCGTTTGAAGCAGTAGATGAAGACTCAGGTTTCAATAAATACTAGTCCGTCTATGCATGTTTATGGTTGGGCAATCAAACTGAAGGTTCACCTGAAGATGCGCCTCAGAGGCCAGTTCCCTGCTCACCCCTGGCCCAAATCCCCCGGACCCCGATTGTCATCCCCTCGTTTCTTACTGCCCTCTGAAAAAAAGGAAAAAAAAACAAAAAAAAAAACCGTAATATACATCATTTTTTTTTGGTCAGAAGCTGTCCTTGAAGATACGTTTTCTTAAAAGTGTTCGAATGCGTAGTTCAAACTTTGATTACATTTCAGAAATGGAGAAACATAATCGTACCATTGTTTTGTTGTTGTTGTTGTTTTTGTTGTTGTTGTTGTTTTCAGGCTACCCTTGCCTCAGTTTCCAACAACGCCATGATGTCACCCTTTGAGAAATCCGACCTCGAGTTCCGATCCAGCAATTCCAGCCTCGAGTTCTTCTGGCATGGTGTCGATGACCCCACGGTGATCCAGTTCCAATACCGCTTCCTGCACGAGTCGTCTCCCATTGGAGGATGGTCTCCCCTGGACTCCTACAAGACTTCGGCCATCTTGGAAAGAGGTTCCCAAAAGCTGCCGACCGGAAGCGTGACTGCGCAAGTACGGGCAACCAATGCCAGACAGATGACGTCAGATGTGGTGTCTGCTTCTGTGAAGGTGGATGACGGACAGCCAATGCTAACGGGTAAATTGAATTTAGAGGGCATGTTGTATTGGACAGTGCTACCGTCACCTGGAAAAGGGTCTAAGTGCAATGTCTCTGATGAGCGCTTAGGGCCTTTTCGGCATGATAATAGAATTGATGTGAACAAATCGTGAGCTTCGGACAAGATATTTTAATTGAAAAAAAAATATGGGGGGATGTCAGCAAAATATCAGCCACACTGAGTACAAATGTTGTACGGCTGTAGTTTTCAACAGTGCAACAATTTAATAGTACCTTTTTTCAAATTACAGGGAAAAGGGCTATCGTGGTGTGCAGCAGCAACATTCTTCGCTTGGACTGGCAGGGTGTTTTCAAAGTCAACCGTGACGTAACGTTCTCCGTGTACGCAGGAAACGCTGAGGGCTATGGTGACGTCATCAACCACGTGATCACCAAGGAAACTTCCTACCAAGGGGCATGCAGTTCGCAGGAGTCACGAAGCCTTTTTCTCACAATCTCTGCTGTGTATGTCAGTGGGCAGTCAACCGTTTACCAGGCAGAACTTGGACTTTAAATAACGTTTTCATGATACAATGACTTGACACTTCATACTTTTTAAGTTGTTTCTCTATAGAGAAACAACTTCATGAGACGGGGCAGATTTTGCTACGCGCAGCAGCAAGTTTCAGTGATACAAAACAAGACTGTGACGTTTCTCCACACAATACTTACTTTCACGCACACAGTGACGTAACGAAATCTGCGTCATAGACACCTTACGTGCACACTTTGCTGCTGCGTTCTTTTTGGCGGGAATGACGTGTGTGTGTGTGTGTGTGTGGACGGATGTAATGATGGCTATCTCCTAAACCACCTCGTTGGAGGCCTTTTTTACTTTGAGATAAAATGGGAATTCACCTTCTCCAGACCTATTTTTCACGATTTTTAGCCTACTGCATTTTCAAAAGAGTTATCGCCGATTTTTAAAAATCGGTCATGTTACGAATTTTTTCGAAAAAAAATGTTCAAATGGCTTCATTTTCTGAAATTGGGAAGATCATCCAATTATACTGCCTGTTTTCGTAGCACAGCTATGTAGCTCTGACAGGTTTTGTGTAAGAAAAATATTTCCGAGGTAGGGGTGGTTTGCATATAAGGCCAAATATCTATGAAAAGACTCCTTCAAATTACTCATCATTCCGGTATTTTTGTCACTTGTGACAACTGCGCATATGACATGAACTGCTGCACTATTATAGCTTTAGTATTAAGAATAGCAGAGCTTTTAGATAAACACATTTTTCACGTTTCTGCGAGAAGCGCCGGTCAAAAAAGTTCCAATTTTGCAATTTCGTAAGTACAAACCAAGGCACTTAAGTCCACGTTTCATCAGCTCTCTAGATCTTCCAGATTTTATGTCAAAATTAATTCAGTCCCGGAAGTCACAAAAGCAACAAGGAAATCACAAGATATGTAGAAGTATCATCTGTCAGACGAGCAGCGTGAGGCTGACGTCAAATGTTTGGTTCACAGACAAAATCTGCAAGTATCGCCACTGCTTCCGACATTTCATCAGCCCTCTAGATCTTCCAGATTTCATGTGAAAAATAATTCAGTCGGAGAAGTCACAAAGCCAACAGGGAAATCACAAGACATGAACAAGCATCCTCGGATGATCTCAGTGCTAGAGGCTGACGTCGAAAGTTTACTTCACGGAATTGACGTCATCTCTCTCTCTCTGTATGACGACCTGCCTGAGGCTGACGTCAAATGTTTAGATCACGGAACTGACGTCTCTCTCTCTCTCTCTCTCTCTCTGGGGAGCCAGGGTGGCCGAATGGTAGAGCGTTGGACTTTCAATGCTTGGGCCGAGAGTTCGAATCCTGGCCGCTGGGGCCAAATATTTGTGCTGGCCTTTTTCTCGTTGCCCCGTCTTTGATATCACCCTTATGTGGGGGAAAAGGACGTTAAACTCCTAAACACCCACCCACCCTCTCTCTCTGCCTCTCTCTCTCTCCCTCCCTTCTTCCCCCACCCGGCCCCACCCCCAGTCACGTGGCTAATCGGTCGAGGTCGTAGAGGATCTAGTGTCATTGGTAGAACTTGGAGAGGGGAGAACCGGCAACAATAACAAGAAAGACAAAATAAAATGAAGTTTGGAGAAACAACTTTTTAGGACGGGGCCGTTCCTCCTTGTTAAATTAATCCTTTAATTTCATCCAAATAATTACCAGAACAACTTATGAAAAACAAGATGGCCACCAGCCCAATATGTTGTTTCCATTCAATGACCTGCTGTAGTCACAGTCGTAGTCGTTGTGTCATGTATGCAGGCCGCGCGCACACGCCGGAACGCAAGCTCTCTGACATCAAGCATGCTGACATAAAGAAAGTACTGAAAACCCTTATCGTGCCTCTATGCACTTGCAAAAACCCAAACACATGAGGTCGTGTGAGCTCGCCTAGCTGGTTGACGTCACAACTTGTTGGCGTATGCGAGGTTCTACATGGGTGAATGAATTCTTGTAATAAAGTCGTTCCCCTTTGACAGAGTTACTTCCCGCAGACCTGACTGACAGACGATTGCTTACTGGTATCGGAGAAGAGACCCTCTCTCTCTCTCTCTCGCCTTAGACGCGCGCTTGCCCGCGGACGCACGCACCCCCCCCTCCCCCTACACACACACACACACACACACACATTATGCAAAGACCTTGGAATCAGAAAGACGCGTCACTCCTGCCCTCGTAAGAGAGACATATAGCGGGACAACGCGAAGAGTTGTCTGCCCGCATTAGCGCGCATCCTAGATCTGGCCCCTATAGTGACAGCATGGCGGAAAGTGGAAAGCGATCACAAAAGCATGCAATTGTGTTCTGCGCCGAATTGTTCAAATAACAGACAAATATAAACGGGGAAATACTTCTTTTGGCATTCTTGTTGAAAAACAAACTTTTTTTTTCGCTTTCTTGTGAAAAAAAAAAAAAAAAGACCTCAAGTGGTACGTGTGCATGCAGTGTAAACTAACAGTAAACACACGCGGCTGACGCAGATACAGCGTAATTTTTTTCCCTGACAACTTTACAAATCACGGTGACTTAAATTGTGCTAGCGTCTACCTGCATCTAAATTCAGAACACACACACAGAACAAAATCATCCGGCTGAACTTCATTCTAACCATTGTAAAACCATATCACAACATAGAATCTGCTGGATCGTCGGTCGCAGATATGATTAATGCTGAGTTAGCAGGAAGTATTCAGCGGATGCGTCCATCTTTGGATCTCTCGCACATTCGATCTTTCTGTGTTCCGTACTAGTTTTACTTGAACACATCGAACGAAATGCACTGCGTAGCCTACGTACAGCAGTGAAAGCCAAACTAGATCTTTCGTTCGTCCTCCGGAACTTTGAGAGTACTTATGTTTTCCATAGGCCTAAAACACATGCGAAATATATGGGGGGAGACCACCTGTCAGTCGCTGACATCTTCGTTTTTGTTTATTTTCTTAAAATGTTTTACGGCGGCTAGTGTAGGGTTGGGTCAAACAACTGCGTAGATCTGCGGGATGCGCGCTACAACTCTTACGCGTTGTCCCTCAAAGGGAGGTAAGTGAACTATCTTTATGTTTCCAAGATCTTTGCATTATGCTTCTGAGTGTGAGTCAGTGGCAAAAACGAAACCCACTGAAATTCCCGCTTTCCACATGTCAAGTTGTAGAGACTCTTGCGAAAAGATACTGCATTTCGATGCAAAATAATTTCTAGACCATCCCAGAACATGCTGGTGCAGTAACGTCAGTAGATTACGTCACCTTGGAGAGATTTCGAGCCTTCCAGTAAGTTGAGGAATGTTCTAGATCTTACCTGTTCAGTTCGTAAGCAGCCCTGCACAGCGTTCTGGATTCTTCTTCTTTCATGAATTTGTTCTCCGCGCATATTCTGTTCATAAAGTATTGGAGTTGTAGTCTGTTGTATCCCGTATCATCTCTGCGAGTGCACGATGATGGCGACATAGCATAAGTAAAATACAACACCACGTCTCCAAACAGAGGAATTCCGAAAGAAAGTGGCGAGACACCCCCAAGAAAAAACAGCATCACGTCAATCAAACATGACGCACTTACTTTACGTCAGTGCGCGTGCGTCTCTTCTTCGATGTTTGTGAGGCGTGTGGCTTGCAGAGGAAATGTGCTGTGAGTACAAATTTTCGAGTCAACTGACGATAACGGCTGCAGTGAATTTTTCTAATTTTTTTGTATATTTTTTATGGCACCCCAGGCTCATTATCTATGTATAGTAGGAGCGATTTTGAGATCTAAAGTGTGTTCACCAGCACTTTCATCAGGTACGGCTTACGCCAAAAGTATAAAAGTGACAACCTCCAAAATTCACTTAGTTGAGAGTCCGTATTCATGCTATCTATGTCCAAAAAATGGAGTGGTTTAGGTAAATATTACGCCTTTAAACGCCAGAAAGCCACTTTTTCTGAAAAGGGCGATAACTCGCAAATCATGTGTGCAATCGTATCTGGATCGGGCCTTCTATTCAACAATCTTGATTCATTTAGAAACCCCAAATTTGAAATCGATCGGTTCAGTATTTTTGGAGAAATAGGCATCTGAACTGGGTTCACATGCAATGTCAATTCAGGCTCGGTTTACATGAAAACTATAAGAGCGACCATTTTCTAGTAGTGACTGTTCAGTGTCCGTATTCAAGCTATCTACTGCCAAAAAATTGAGTGATTTAAATAATTATTACGCCTGTACACGAAAGACAACCAACTTGTCTCAAAAGGGCGATAACTCCCAAATCACGTAAGCAATCATCACACGCTTGAATCGTCTAATGTAACATTTTGATATATTTGGATACCCCAAATTTGAAGCCATTCGGTTGAGTATTTTCGAAGAAACGGGCCCGGACACAATTCACACACACACACACACACACACACACACACACACACACACACACGCACATCCACACAGACGGCACTCACTGAGGAGGAGAAGTGCGTTCGGAACACCATACGCGTCAGCATCGATGACGCAAGTTTTCTTACGTCATTGTCAGAGTTACACTTGCAAAATCGTCTCTGCGGGAGATCGGCAGTGACGTGCGTTTGTACCACAGATGCTTGCCTATGAACGTGGAAATTTTAGCCCGTCCTATTATGTTGTTTCCATTACTATGGAAACAACATAAAAATCACGTACAACTTATAATATTTTTTTTATGAATTCAGCAATGAGAGTTATGCGCGAGTAGGCTCCATTTACATGAAAAAAATCGTGTTCGGGTTGTTAATTATCTAGTGTGGATTACTAGACTATAAATGGTTACACGCGTATAGGTTTATGAAATAAATGCAGTTTGGAATATCTGAGAATAACATTTAGATGACTTTTACCATAAAGTAATTGTCTCGACCAGAGCATTTCGTGATAATATTCCGTCCATTTGATGTTATCTTTTCTAGTTCTCTCATGTATGCTTTTTCCAGCGTGTGGCTTTCCGGTGTATCCGCAGAAATATATTTTCAGCATGAGACTTATCTTGTCTTGAAAAAATTTGTGTCTGGATGGATGTGTCTGTTTTCACCTCTCGCCCCCAACACACACACACACACACACACACACACACACACACACACACACACACTCTCTCTCTCTCTGAATGGAAACAACTGACCGGGCTTGTCAGACCAATCTTGTTTTTGGAAGAGAGGCGTGAAGTTGTTTTCTTTGAAATTCATGAAAATGTATTTTTTTAAAACATTTTTAGACAGTACATTTATTCCACCGGACGCTTGGTCTAACTTCACGTGCTTTTCGTCTCCTGCTGTGAAACTTTCCCGTCAAGGCAGAAGCTCTGGGGGTGTCGCTGTGTTGATACGAAAGGAATACGTTCAGTTTGTATCTAGGATAGATATTTCATGCGACCAGGTTATCGTTCTTAAGCTTGACAAAACACTCTTTGGTCCGGACTGTGATGTAATTTTCTTTGCGTGTTACGTGCCCCCAAAGGATTCGCCGTTTTATAAGAACTTACCTCATACGTGTCATATTCATGAAATAGAACAGTGTCTTGTCAGCATACTTGAACAGTTTGGTGACGTCCACTTTCTCCTGCGCGGAGTCTTTAAAGGTAGAACGGCTGATTTACAACCGAACTCTTACTTATTCCAGCTTGACCCAGAAAATACGTTATCTAGTGACACCGAACTGTTTCATAGAAGCAGACGTTCTGATGATCATTTTGAAAATGCGTTTGGCAGAAATCTCTGTGTGCATGTTTTGAACTACTGATTTTGAATGGTTTGTGTGTAGTCCTGACTCATCAAAACATCTCACTTTCATCTCTTCTACTGGTAGTAGTATCAACGATTACCTTATTGCTTCCCCAGAACTTGTTTCCTTGTGTACAAGTCTCAGTGTAGCAGAGTTGAGTCTGTCCATATGACACTTGAACTCACTGTTAACCCCGCGCACTCTCCAAATGATGTGGATGCACCCGTTGAAAACGCTCAATCTTATTCATTTGATAAAATAATATGGAGTCCAGATGAGTCGCAAGACACTCATGGACAATTTGTCATCACTTGCTTTTCAAACTTGTTTAGAACATGCGACTGCCCAGATATTTTATTCTCTTGATGTTGCCATTGAAACTTTTACAAATGCTGTCAAAGATGCTGCAAGTTGCATGACAAAGCATATTTCTTCTTGTAATGTCAATAGTTCCAACATATAAGCAGGACACCGCTGGTTTGACCAGGAATGCTCTACAGCAAAGAACACAACGAGGAAAGCTTTAAGATCCTTTAATAAGACAACTTGTCGTATTTAGGAGAAAGAAAGAAGTAAAAAAAATTACTCGAAACTAAAGAGATTAAATTCAAGAAAGACAGTGTGGATAAACTGATCAACAGCAGACGCGATGCACAGGCATTTTGGAAGGAAATAAAGAAAAATGGAAACCAAAACCCAGGGCAAGGGTGGGTGTTTGGGAGTTTAACGTCCTTTTCCACCACATAAGGGTGATATCAAAGACGGGGCAACGAGAAAAATGGCCAGCACAAATATTTGGCCCCAGCCGGCGAGATTCGAACTCACACCCGAGCATTGAAAGTCCATCGCTCTACCATTCGGCCACCCCGGCTCCGAAAACCCAGGGCAAAAAAACAAAACAAAACAAAAAACCAACATAACAAAAGAACCATGGTTCAGCCACTTTTCTAATATGCTAAATGACAGTCGTGAACAGAATGAAGAAGACGTCACCCTACAAGAGGACAATGATGGTGATGATATATTTCATGATCTAGATAATGATATAACAGAAACAGAAGTCAAAATAGAAAAGTATACGTAGCTTTCGTTGATTTCCAGAGAACATTCGATACAGCGAAGAGATGTACTCTGGAATATTCTGCTGAAGGTTGGTGTAAGCGGTAAAATGTTTTCAGCACTGAAGGCAATGTACAACTCTGTCAAATTCTGTGTTAGAGACAACATGAACTGTACAGATTATTTTGAGTGTTATCAAGGGCTTAAGCAGGGTTGTTTAGCCTCGCCGACATTATTCTCGTTTCTGATCAACGAACTGGCTTTTTACATTGTGAACAATGGCAAACACGGTTTCCAGCTGCGACCAGGTGCAGCTGAACTGTTCTTGTTGATGTTCGCTGACGATATTGCATTGTTTTCTTCTACTCGTAGTGGTCTTCAAACGCAGCTGAATAATAATTTATTTGTATACAATGTCGGTAAGACTTGGCCTCACTGTAAATATAGATAAAACAAAAGTCATTGTTTTTAGAAATGGTGGATATCTATCAAAAGACGAGAAATGGTACTATGGACCCCAGCAAGTAGAAGTTGTAAACAAGTATAGGTACCTCGGCATGAACTTCACTACTCGCTTGAGTATTAGCTGGTCTGTTGAAGACTTGGTCACAAAAGCAAAGAAATGTGTAGTCGATATTTTCACAATCAATTGTACCAGCCCACTGTATTTTTTCAACTTTCTGATGCACAGATTGTTCCGATCCTCTTGTACGCCTCAGAAATATGGGGCACAGAACATTCTCTTGAAATAGAAAAGGTGCATTTGTTTGCCTGTAAGCGGTTGTTGAATGTAGGTTTACGGACACCTAATCAGATGGTTTATGGCGAGCTTGGTCGCTATCCGCTTTCTGTACTAGTTTCCTACTCGCTTAGACTGTGTTCATTACCTGTAGACAGATTTTTCAGTATGGCGTATCAGATGCTAAGAGACATGGATGTCAGGGGTAAGGAAACATGGGCATCAAAGGTAAAACTACTGTTATATCAAAATGGTTTTGGTCATGTTTGGTTGTCTCAGGGAGTTGGACACAAAGAAAGGTTTTTAAAAGTGTTCAAGCAAAGAATGATTGATTGTGCTGGACAGAACTGGTCTTCTGAACTGTCAGATAGTGAACGTTTTCAGCTTTACCGTAGTTTCAAAAGCACATTAGAACCAGAAAGGTACTTTGAGTTTGTTACTTCACACTATGTGAGAAATACATAGACTATGTTTCGCTTAGGTATTACAGACCTGAGAGGCAACAAGTTCAAATACCAGACACCTAACACGGATCAAAAGAAATGCCCATTTTGCAGAAACACTCTAGAAGATGAAATGCATTTCCTTTTTGACTGCTCTGTACGATGAACTGCGTGTCAAGTATTTATCAGACTTGGACCTAAATTATTACCGAACGAAAAAATTGTCCGTTCTCAGTGTCACAGATCTGACCTCTACCTCTAACTTGGCAAGGTTTGTTTTCTACGCCTTCAGACTCCGCAGTGACACACTAGATAACGCTGTTGCTCCACGTGCAAACTGTGGTTTTCCCTAGCCGTGAGTATAGATCTTGTTCACGGGTAGTCATGGTCTCCTCTCTCCTGAATTCGAGATGTGTCTTCCCCGAACACTCATGGGTTAGCCCGAACTAGTTCACGGGCTGCCGGCCTGTGTTGTGATGCCATTGTTTAGCATTGCTGGTTGTGTGTTGTGTGTACCATGTCCAGTGTGGCAGTGTTGATTTTTCAGTATGTACAGACCAGTGTTGATTGTGTGTGTGTGTGTGTGTGTGTGTGTGTGTGTGTGTGTGTGCCCATTCTGAGCAGTTTAGTACAGCTACCCTCGTGTGTGTGTGTGTGTGTGTGTGTGTGTGTGTGTGTGTGTGCGCGTTTTGGATGTTTCTCGCTCACTCCAATGTTATGGATAATATGTCTGAACAATAAAATGTCTGAGTCTCTCTCTCTCTCTCTCTTGTCACAGATTGGGCTGATGTCAACAACATATTATCAGAAACGCAAGCAGGCTTTAGAAAGACATACTCAACTGTAGATCATATGTTTACATTATACGCTATTGTCCAGAAACATTTGTTACAAAACAGAAAAGTCTATGTTGCCTTCGTTGATTTTCGGAAGGCTTTCGATACTGTTAAGAGAAATGTTCTATGAAATATTTTGTTTAAGGTTGGTGTGCAAGGAAAAATGCTGTCAGCACTCAAAGCCATGTATAATTCAGTTAAGTTTTGTGTTAGAGACAACATGGACTACACAGAGTACTTTGAGTGTTTTCAAGGCTTAAAACAGGGTTGTTTGGCTTCGCCAACTTTATTTTCGTTCCTAATCAATGAGTTAGCATCTCATATCATTGATCATGGTAGGCATGGTTTTCAGCTCAGGCCCGGTGCAGTCGAACTATTTTTGTTGATGTTTGCGGATGACATTGCTCTGTTTTCTTGTACACCTAGTGGCTTACAAACTCAGACAATTTGTATACTGTGGCTAGCAAACTTGGTCTTACTGTTAATTTAGATAAAACTAAGATAATTGTCTTTAGAAATGGAGGGTTCTTGTCAAAGTTTGAGAAATGGAAATATGGTACTCAGTCTGTAGATGTTGTTAACACATATAAGTATCTAGGACTAAATTTTACTACTCGTTTAAGTTTAAATTCATCAGTTGCTGACCTTGCCACTAAGGCAAAGAAATGTGTCATAGATATTTTTAGAGTTCTCTGGAAACTTGACTGTTGCAGTCCAACTATCTTTTTCAAGCTGTTTGACGCTCAGATTGTACCAATACTTCTCTATGGTTCAGAAATCTGGGGGGTTGAAGAGTTTCATGAAATTGAAAAGGTACATCTATTTGCATGTAAACGCCTTCTTAACGTCAGCCTTCGAACACCAAATCAGATGGTATACGGTGAACTTGGGAGATATCCCCTAACTGTACTAGCTTCTACAAGGTGCATTTCCTGTTGGCTTAGGCTGTGCAGTTTACCATACGTCAGATTTTCCAGCATGGCATACCACATGCTTAGAGATATGGACGACCGAGGCAAAACCACATGGACTACAAAAGTAAAAGAACTGCTTTTTCGAAACGGTTTTGGTCATGTTTGGATTGCCCAAGGAGTTGGCAATAAGAGAATGTTTCTCAACGAATTCAAACAAAGGTTGATTGACTGTTCAAAACAGGACTGGTCGGCTAAGCTTTTTGAAAGTGACCGTTTCACAGTCTATCGTAGTTTTAAAGTAGCATTAACGCTGGAGAATTACTTTGAGATCATACAATCCAAATATGTCAGAAATATGTATATTAAGTTCCGACTGGGTCTCACAGAACTACTGTGTAACAAAACGAGGTACCAATTGTCAAATTCACCAAAGGCATGTCCAGTTTGCCATAATGTACCCGAGGATGAAGTTCATTTTCTATTCTTCTGCCCTTTGTACGATGATTTGCGCCGAAAATACCTGTCTGGTTTTGACTTGGGTTTCTATTGTACTCAGCAGCTGTCAATTTTACACACTTCGACCCCAGCTGCCATTGCCGACCTGGCAAAATACGTGTTTCATTCATTCAAGCTTCGCAGTAGTACGCTCACGTAGTGTAGTTCACGTGCAACTTGTGCTCAGTGTATGCGCGTCTGTCAATGTACACGGGCGTTTGGCCTGTATTCTGTAACACGGTATACCAGTAACGTCTGAATGTGTACGGTCTGTTCAACTGGTCATTTATGGTCACGCGTAGGCTGCTGATTCTGTGTGTGTGTGTGTGTGTGTGTGTGTGTGTGTGTGTGAACCTCTAGCTGGTTTTTTTCCCTCGATATATCTTGGTGTATTTATAAATACAACTCACTTCCATTGTATGGACGTATGTCCGATCAATAACTGAGTCTCTTGTCACTTGGGGAACGACTACGATTCATCATAACCGGCTGGTGTACCAGTCCAGGTGGTCTTCAGGTTTCGTGGTTTACTTAAACTTGCATTTGAAAACGATTACTAACGGCACAACGCAAACAAGGACAAGATTGTTATAGTTTTTCCTTCGCTGATACGAAGCGTGCCACACTCGAAGGATATCCAGATAAGCGTGTTTGAGCCACAGCACTGTAGTAGCTGTCAAGTCTATCAGATAAATGCTACTGCTACATCGCTGCGGGGGAAAAACAACACAAAAATACAAAACAAAAACTGCTCGCAGAAGGAGGGTGTTGTCAAGAACAGCTGAGCGTATTGAAAAGTGCAATTTGCAAATTATCAGATGTTAGAAAATGCATTAGGCAAAGGTGAAATAACGTCTGCTGAAATGACCTATACATACTATTTCGATCTACCAAACGACATGCATTGTAAACACACACACGCACACACACACACACTGAAAGCAGCAAGACAAAATCCTGTAAAAAGAGTTCTTATCGTGCTTTTACAAACAGATCCCTGACCAAACACCCGTTTCGCGTCTCGTTCCTGTATTGCTTTTGCCAACAACGATAACAGGGCGCTCAAACGGTTGGCCGGTTTTTATTCCAATCAAATCCACCCGATAACATAACACTATACAGACACTCCAACAACTGCAGCGTTGTCAACCCACATGTTGTAAAAGGAAGTTTTATTAAAAGCGCTAAGTAAAAAAAACATAGGGGGTGCTTATCAGCAAGACCCACATTCTGCCTCGTATACAACTCGTAGTACTTTGTGAACTTAGAGGATAGCTCGTGCCTGATAACATAAAAGTGTCAGACTTTCTCTCTGTAAAATGCTCCGGTTTCGGGAGCGTGCTGGCTTTTTTGTTATCGTTGCCCCATCTTTGATATCAGCGCTATATGGTGGAAAAGAAGGTTACACTAATAAACACCCATCTGCTGGGATACTGCGCTATATCAAAGCAATTTATTATTATTATTATTATTATCTTGTAAAATGCTGTGTACAGTACCTTGCTTGATTCAAAGTTTTTGAAGAAAACCTACGTAAGTCCAGAACTGGGATTAGGGTTACCCTTTTTCACGGATGCAGAGTGTTGTTTTTTTTTTCTCTCGATACTTCAAGGTTCCATTTCCTTGGATAGACATACATGTGGAAGTCAAGCCTGTCGTATTCGGGAACTCACTACCAGAAAACATCCCAGGTCCTAAACTGTTCTCCACATTCAGCAATCCTTACAAACATTAATCAAAACTAGATCGTCACTAGTGCGCAAACATTCATATGCATGTATTTTATTTCGTGCATTGTTGTAATATTTTTGTAAGCATATTGCTGTTCCAAATTTTCAGTTTCTACGGTGCGTATTCAAAATGTTTTACATGCAATGTAATGAATTGTGTGTGTGTGTGTGTGTGTGTGTGTGTGTGTAGAGAGAGAGAGAGAGAGAGAGAGAGACTTCCTGCATCAGCTGTGCACATCTTAAGAGAAAGCAAAGATAATTTGTCGGCGCTATCAGTAAGGTTGTCGCGCAAAGACTAAGATTTATGTTGTGTCTGCTAAACTCTCGTTGATTCTAAATCAAACCTGGTCAGCATGTCTTCATTGGGGAGTTTTTTTTTAAATTGTTTTGTTTTACCCGACGTTGTCTCAGACCCAAGATAACGCATTTCTCAAGGTAAGTATATACATTTAAAGCGCGAGGTGTGTTATGAAGCCGGCTTCAAACAGTGTGTATAATCTACAAGATTAAAGTCGACCAACTTGTTTGGTGATACGGTGGAATCTAAATTACTATGTTACAGGGTAAACCTACCTTCCCAAGCACGAAGGCCGTTTAAAGCTCTAATCTGGCCAGAGCCTCTCACATTTTTTTCTCAATTTGAATCTGATCTAATGGCAACGGAATAGACTAGCACTGCGCTGACTGACCCGGCAAGGCGAACAGTTTTTTTTTTTTTTTAATATTATAATTTTCTTAAAGTATGAGCACTGAGATGATGATAATTATTCAGCATTTTCCCCAAAGATAACAACAACAACAGCCACCACAACCAAACAAACAAACAAACGAAAAAATCCATCTCCCCCTCCCCCCAAAAAACAAACAAACAAAACAACAACAACAACAACAACTAAAACAAAACAACAAACGACCCCACACACACACACACACACACACACACACCACCACCAAACAAACAAACAAACAAACGAGAAAATCCATCTCCCCCTCCCCCCAAAAAACAAACAAAACAACAACAACAACAACAAATAAAACAAAACAACAACAACAAACGACCCCCCCCCCAAAAAAAAAAGAAAAAAAAAAGAAGAAAAAAAGAAACAAACAAACAAACAAAGAAAAAACCAACCAAACAACAAACAAACAAACACAAGTATAAAATGCATTTCATAATTTTAAAATGCATTTTATAAATATATAATGCAAAATGATTTGAGACCTTATGAAACATTTGGCGCCTGTATTGTAATCGCTAGTTTTATTCTAAGCCTCAAAATTAGTTATTTGATTATGGAGGTTAGTGGTCTTGGTAAAGGATCCCGCGCCCCTTCAATCAATCAATACATCCTCATTATCCCAGAGGGAAATTTGGGTGTGTCGGAGAAACAAAACAATAAGACACATCAAAATACACATAATACATGAAAAAACACAACAATTACAATAGAGATTTCTACGAATAAAATATCTCATTAAACAGTCTTGGTATTGAGGCAGAAAAATCTGAAATAGCTATTTTAGATTATCACACATTAATCACATTCGGAAATCAGAGACTTCAGCCTCCACACCTGCTCCATTTGATCACAGTATGCGACGGCCAACACACACACACACACACACACACACACACACACACACACACACACACACACACACACGCACACGCACACACGCACGCACGCACGCACGCACGCACGTTATGAAACATTTGGCCCTTCATACAAATGTTCGTAACATGGGGGATTAACATGGGGGATAAATAAGTTTAGCTGTTACGCTGACTGGACGAGAGGGTTTTCCGGTTCTGTTATCGCCAACGCTAGCTCAAACTTGCGAGAGGCCGACATCAGTTGAATCAGGTGATTGAAAAAGACACCATCGTTCAGTGCTATGTATATATGACTTCGTGAAATTATCAGTACACACTGCATGATGATTTTCCTAAGGGGATGCTGGGGTGCTGGTCTGTGTTTTATCGGGATCGTGACACAAACACTTGCGGCGACGCAGTTACAGAGAGACCCTTCTTCAGAACAGCAGGTAAATCAGTATCTTTGTGGCAGATCACACACACACACACACACACACACACACACACACACACACACACACACACACACACACAAGGACTGCAGCCATGGTATTTGTTTTTACAAAGGCTCAAGACACTCGTCGAGAACAACAGACAATCGAAATTAACAAATATTCGGCTAAAATCATTTTGTGCATAACAAACTATGACAAACTGGTTAACTATGGCGTACCAATGTGCGTGTATTGTGAGTATGAGGGTGCGACTGCTTTTCGAAAATATGCATTATAATTATTATTATAAAAACCTACTTTAAAGATCTGATCCATCTGCAATTGCTGGGAAAGCGATGTAGCGTAAAGGGCCACTATCTATGAATTGTATGCTCACAGATCGAACTTGGCTCGCTTCCTGGTGTATATCATCACACCATTTAGACATCGGGAAAGTGACAGCGTCTTTCATCCTGGCACTGCGCCAGCACAATCGTACTCACTGACGTGGCTGATAAACTAAGGGAGATTGTCGTCGACAATTGTCGTAGAATTTGAGCATACAGGTGCACTCACAAGCGAAACATAAGTTAGCTTAGTAAACATAAATATCCCGTTGAAATAGAGCTTAGATGATTAGTTCGATTGTTTGTGTAGCTACGGACCCTCCCTGTTTATACCGCGAGCATTTTCTTTTCCCTTGGAAAATCCAATTTAGTGATCCACGTGCTCATTTTTGGCAGACCTTTTTACATTGACCATTCCCACCGACAGCGCGAAAAGAAGTAGTTCCTATCAAAAGCACTGCTTGCTGTCTTGTTTTACGAGTTCGACGAACAACATTAAATGTGAAGATGACATTGTTGAAACAAATTGCCATCACAGTAAATTCAACCTTGAAAGAATAATTTCAAAGTTTACTATCTGCGTGGCAATATTCTTGCGCGAAATTCATGAATCGGTGTAGAAATGGCTGCAAGCGTCAGCCTCCGAAGGGGGCAAAAAGTGTACGTGTGGGCAGATTCAGACACATTCGACATGTGTTGCATCGATGTGTCGGTCATGAAAGCGCCAAGGTTCACTTGGTTCACATTGTGCAGGCCATATCTTCGAATTTTCATCACGGTAAGCAGAAAACAGTAGTTCGTCTGCTCGTGTGTTGCCTTTTCGCCTGCTCGTGTGATCTTGCGTGAGCTCGACTCGTCTCCGTTCCGGCGTTTCGAGGCGACGTTGGTGGCTAGCTGTCTTGTTTACACGTTTCCGGGTAGCATTTGGTTTATTATTTTGCTGTTCTCTGCGTTGCCTTTCAAAATGCAGTCAATGTCACCTCATTTTTTTTTCTCCATTTTTAGCGTTTTTAGCAGAAGGTCAGAAATCTCCATTTCAAGGCCACTTACCAATGACGTAAACTGGAGTGTGTTTTTGTGAACTCGTAAACCACTGAGTGGGTTATGGAAAGTCATAACTCACACTTTCGCTCTCTGTTTCCTTACTATTTTCGGACGTAAAGCACTCGAAGTTAACTCGAAATTTTGCACTGGCGAGTGGTGTAAATGTTACGCGATATACGTGTACCTGCGGAGTTCATGTACTGCGCAATTTTTTGCGTAGTTCATGAACTGTCCAACGCTGTTGCATAGTTCATGAACTGTGCAACGATGCTGTGCAGTTCATGAAATACGCAAAGTAGAACTGCTCATTACATGAACTGCGCAAAGGGTGTAATCTCGGTGGTGAACACGAATCGCAGATTGCGAATTTCATGAACTAGGCAGTTTTACCAGAGACCGACATCTGAACATAATTCAGTATTCACGTTTAACATTATTTTTACGCCCAGTGCTGCAAAAGCCTAAGCATTCTCAGCCTCAGTTGATTCTCTGATTCTGAAGCAAGATGAGTGTCAATACAAATGACTCGACGCGAGGCTTGTGGTCTGCTGACTTTGAAAAAAAAAAGCTGCAGCTGCAGCACATGGTCTAAAACGACAAGCAAAAAGAATGCTCGACCGATCAGTTGCGAAAATGAAGGCTCTTGATGTTGGCGATAACGTTCTTGTACCAGTGTCTGAGTTTGATCGGGGGAGGGGGGATCCACTCAACCTGATTGGTGTTGTCATAGAAAAAAGTGAGAGAGGGTTCAAAATAGGAACAAAAGCTGGGGTTTTATCGGGGGTATTGGCACGAAACCAAATTGAAATAAAGTTTAATAAGATTACATGCGACATGATCCCATCAGATGAGATGTCCATCCGTACGCCTGTTGTCGGTGGGTGAGAGTCAGGGAAAGGTGAAATGCTCTTGAAAGACAGGATGTCTTAAAATCAGGTGCAAATGTTTCAAAAACAAAAGAGTGCATGTCATCCCCGTATTACTTGCTAGAATATTCCGCTATAGTTTCAATTGACATTGGATGAGGTCAGAATTTAGTGGGTTTTTTATTTTTATTTTTTTTGCTGTGGCAATAAAGATAAACAGCGACATTGCATAGTTCATGAAATGCTGCGATTCGTGTTCACCATCGAGATTACACTCTTTGCGCAGTTCATGTAATGAGCAGTTCTACTTTGCGTATTTCATGAACTGCGCAGCATCGTTGCACAGTTCATGAACTATGCAACAGCATTGGACAGTTCATGAACTACGCAAAACAATGCGCAGTACATGAACTACGCAGGTACACGTATATCGCGTAACATAAACACTAATAATAGGTCATTAAAGAAAAAGAGGGAAACATAGCTGAGTGGCCAGCAATAGAATCTCATTAGTCCGATTATAAGATAGTGTCAGCCTTTCGTGACAAGTCATACCAGTCTCTGTTGTAAACGATTTAGGATGGGTTGGTGTTTAAGGGTTTAACGACCTGTTCCACAGCGTATAGGTGATGTAAAAGACGGGTCAAATAGAAAAAGGCCAACACAAATATCTGGCCCCAGTCGGGATTTTAGCGAGCATTGGAAGTCCAAAGCTCAGCCACTCGACTGTTCCGGCTCCCCTGTAAATGATTTGAAGCACTTGACTGCTTAGCTGAGGTAGTCAGATTGGTCAAATACACTTGGCAGCAATATGTAGCCGAGATAGCAACTAATTAATGTTATTTTTGTTTTTCGAACACCCAGGCACACAAGAGGAAACACTTCTGCTTTCTAACAAATGAACTGAAAAGTAAAGCAACAACATGCTTTCACACAATGACAGTCACAGGGCGATCGGGGGAGACACGTGTAGGTGAAGGCAGCGTCTGTTCGATCAAGCCAGACGAGAAGACATTTTTCTACTGTACAGTGAATGGCGACTGGAAGTTAATGAGAGGTACGTCTTGTCTAATCCCCGTGAGAGAGGGTTGTTCTGCTTAGACATAATTATCTCGAAAGCACCACACACACACACACACACACACACACACACACACACACACACACACACACACACACACACACACACGCGCGCGCGGACGCGCAAGCGTACAGCTTGGTCAGTGTTCTAAGGTGTGTGTGTGTGTGTGTGTGTGTGCGTGCGTGCGTGCGTGCATGCGTGCGTTCTTGCGTGCGCGCGCGCGCGCGCGCGTGTGTGTGTGTGTGTGTGTGTGTGTGTGTGTGTGTGTGTGTGTGTGTGTGTGTGTGTGTGTGTGTGTGTCCCACAGTTGTATCTTCGAAAATACGAAAGAGAAGGTCACTGAGCTGTCCTCATGACGTAAGGAGAACAGCACGTCGAGGCAGCATGTGTGAAGTTGTCAGCTGGTCGGGACCAAGTGGTGTCGGGTAACACGAGCACACACACACACACACACACACACACACACACACACACACACACACACACACACACACACACAAAAGAAATGTGGCAACAGGAATGATGAGAACATTCTTTAATTTGTTTTACACGAAGCAAATTTGAACCGGTTACCATGAAGAGTTTTGGAGTATGGCTCCTTCGTGATGAACCATAAAGTACTTCTTAATAGCCATCGTTCCTCGCAAACGTTTGCCTAGAAAGAAACTGTAGATTCAGGGCAGGTAACTGTCCAGGAGAATGTGAACTTATGGGGATTAAACGCTGTGAACTACAGGTTAATGCACACTGGCGGAAACTCAGGAGACTGCTTTCCGGAGGGTGTGACACATATTCAGTACACACAGGCTGCAACAAGGAGATTCGACCCCACTGTTTGCGCGGGCTACCCAACCTCAGCTCACTGTCAAAGCTATGCCACTACTCCTGCGTCATACTGTTCATTCACGATCACTGTGAAAGGCAAGTATCCTGCTGTGATTCTGATGTTTCCATAACTGTTAAAGATTACAGAGAATGTGCTACGTACTTCTGGCAAAACAAATGTGGTTTTACAATCAAGAAGGAACATTGGCCATGCAGTCACGACTAAAGAACAAGGGCTTAGGCTTCTTCACTGGAAAATACTACATAACATCTACCCAAACCACCATTTGATTTGGCTATAGGCCTCACAATGCAAGGGATTACACTCGTCTTGTTCTGTCGCCATCCTCATTATTCTAGTAGCGAAATGTCCATCAGCAAGTATAAACAAGGAACTCGTACTGATTTAAAAACCCTATTTAAAACTAAACTGAGGCTTAGACACATGACGTAGTGCGCGCGCAGTACAATTTGACTTGCTGTAAAGTTGGTGTTGGTGTTTCTATATAAAGTCTCAATTAGCTATTAAAAACAATTCAATAAAAAATGAGGATGAAATAAAAGCCAGTGTAAGTGGATACTGATAAGTGTTTTGAATGAAATGACTTTTATTATGTACGTCTAGTGCGTCACTGCCCTTCTCCGCCATCTTTGGTGGGTGGACATCGAGACTGCGATAAGGGCAATGTGTATGGGTCGGTTTGCACTCACACGTGTGACACGGGGTATCTCCTACTGGGACACAAGGATGTGACGTGTGAGCATTCAGCTTCTACTCACTGGAGCGGACCTTTCCCAACGTGTGAAGGTTAGTCAGACGAGAAGCGTGGTTCGTGTGAAACAGAGTTTAATGTTTCAGAGGGGAGAACCTTACGCTGCGTTAATTGGTAGGTCTTACATTCTACCAAATTTGCAATAAGCGTATGTAACTGAAAGTCTCGACATTTGTTTTTCCACTCATCGCACACCTCATGGAACATAACTTACTGCTAACGCCAACTCAGTCACAGATTTGTGTGTGTGTGTGTGTGTGTGTGTGTGTGTGTGTGTGTGTGTGTGTGTGTGTGTGTGTGTGTTGTTTATGTACAGTTTTTTTTTCTTTTGATGATTTTATGAGTTAGATCTTGTGTTATGCTATGTCACCAGAGACCTGCTCGTGGCCGAGGAACCACTGCTGGCCTGGAGACTGTGCTCAGCATTTGGCAGCCAACTGCGTCTGTCGGCCTGGTTTCAAACCGGTTGTCATCAACGGTGGCAAGCTCTGTGAAAGTAAGACAGATCACTGACTTCTCAAAGCAGGAGACCAAAGTAAGAAATACTAGAGCTATGTGAACTTTGTACAAAGCACATTAATGGTAATGTTGTACGTCACATCTGAGAAGAATTCTTCCGAGTAAAACAACATAAGAGATGTTCGTTTGCTTTTAAATGTGCTTAATTTCACTGATATTTCCACAGTGGAGAAAAAGCCCAACCTCAGTACATGCCGCGTGTCAGTCCAAGACAACTCTAGAAACAACAAGAGCTCTTCTAATGCTGGAAACAGAACGGACTGTGACAGTCAGCAAAATGCGTGGATCAACATACAGCCAACCGAATTGCACTTTGCGATCAAAGCTGATCTGGAAATCAACCTTGGTTCATTGCCTCAGTATGTGTCTGAATCCAAAGTTGGTATCATTGGTGCCAAGATCACGGTTGTGAAAGAGTCTGTGGCAGGTAGGAAGTCGTTTTTTGTGTGTACTCGTTCGGTGAGACTAGCTTATGATCTTTGACTTAGGTCTTTTCAACATACAGTTCTTGCATTTTGTCCAGTGCAGCTTCATTTGTTTGGTGGTGGTGATGTGTGTGTGTGGGGGGGGGGGGGGGGGGGGGGGGGGGGTCTCCTATCTGCTGTGAAGACAACCGTATTCCTTGTCCGTCTCGATCTCTGACACAACCGAACATCCTTGAATCGTTCGAATCATGCAGGCAGTTATAAAATGTAGCTGTTGGTCGAAGGACACTTTAACCATTGGACATGCACTCAAATTATTAAAAGCAGCACTCACTTCACATTCCGCGAGGAACAGAGTTGGGAAGATGCAAGACCCGGCCGCTATATCACGCTGTAGTGTTTTTAAACGTAAACAGATCTGTGCATGTTTTGGTTTCGCATGGAATAAACTCGAATTTGCTCCTTGCCGCGATCCGACCCTTCGCTAAAGCTCAGGGACGGATCAAATACGAAACGTTGAACTGTGCCGTCCTTTGTGAAAGTTAAGTGGTTTCTGTCCCTTTTATGTCGCTTTTATTTGCTTAGCTAATTATGCTTTATGCGACATTTTTTCTAGGGGCTGCCACAGTTGTGAATCAGTCTGACCTAATTGGTCCGCCATGTCAAGAAAGTGTTAGCACCACCGATCCTTTGATTGGTCAGGCTGTACATGACTGTGAGGGCACAGTCAAACTTCCGACAATCAAACTGGATGACGGGGATAGGTAACTTGTATGTTTTTGTCTGTCTCTGAGTATCTGCAGGCGTAATTCATATACCACAAATTCGGCCTGGGGTGACTTGCACTGGGGGACCCTGTGTGTGTGTGTGTGTGTGTGTGTGTGTGTGTGTGTGTGTGTGTGTGTGTGTGTGTGTGTGTGTGTGTGTGTTGATATAGGACTCCTAACGGCGGTGTTGTTTTCTGTATTCATTTTAGACTCTGTGCTGTTATGGAAGCTTTCTCTGGAGGATTCTACAACCTGCAAGATGCGGCAAATACTTCTCAAGGACATTTTACCTACCAGCCTATTAACAAGACAAAACGTGTCTGCTTCATGTACGACGGGAGCAAACCCACACATTGTTCCCAAGGGAGTTCAGCTTGTCACAGTGAGCCCCTGGAACTTACGTCTCGCCTGACTCGCAGCTCGGATGTTCAGGTTCACGTGGCTGGCTGGACAGACTTACGTCCCACGCAGGGCCTGACCACAAAGGACGTCTCACAGATCGACAAATACATACTTGAAGTCCACAAAGTCCTCATAAATGGATCTTCGTTGTCCATGGATGTATGAATCTTTACTTCAGCTAATTCTGAGACTTTTTGAAAAATCAAAAATGAAAGATTACCTTTGTAGGTAACGTACGTAGCATCGGCAGGTCACGACAAGTTGATTCCGAAGATCGCAAACGAAGTCCGAGTTTACTGTGTAGCAGTTCTTTGGCACAGTGAAAACTAATTAGACTTTGACAATTTCCTGCTTGGTATATAACCCTTTTGCAATTCCTAGAACGCCGCCATCACAAACCACACATCTGAATGGGAGCCGACAGGAGGTGGTCCATACGACGTAACACTGGAACTGCCTGTGGAAAAGGCTGCCCGCCTGTACGCCATCATCCTTGAGGTGCATGACAAGGCCGGTAACGTGGGATACGCCAGACGTTTGGTGCTGTATGACAACACGTCCACTGTAGAATTTCTGAACACCGCAGCATTGAAGGCCGTATCTGGTGACCCAAGGTAAATAATAAATGATACTATTCATAGTGGAACTGACTGTTTCAGTTGTATGGGAAGTTGTAACTGGGTTAGCGTTCGATAGTGTTCAACTGAGGGGAAGGGCGGGGGTGGAGGTAGGTCGCCGTGTATGCTCCTGTGCGTTATGTGGTTGTAATGTACTTGTCATTAGTAATGTACTTGTCATTAGTAATGTACGTACTTGTGGGTGCTTGTTGTGTTCGCCTCTAAGTGAAACATGCATGTGTGGACTGTAAGGCGCCCTGCGGGAGGGAGCTAGGCATCGACTATTATCATTATTATTAATAGGTCACGAGTGGGTTACAGGTTGTAGTGAACTATGTCTCTTCAAAGAAGACCAGTATGCAACCATTGACACGTTACATCGCAACAAAGTTGCATTAATGCTTCACAATCCGTTTAAAGGTTTCATGGAACTCCACAGCGGTAGTAAACTCCTAGATATTTCACCAAATGGTCACACCATGGTATGTAATAAAATTTGTTAGCCAATTTGGTAAAATAAAATTGGCCACATTAAAGGGTAAGGCAAGTCAAGTGCAATGTTGGGTTTAGGGGATAGATAGTGATGTCCTAGACGGCTGCTGCCCAAAAGATTTGAACATGAATACACCATTCAGCATTTATCACACCAAACGGCAGCCGAAATGCGATGCCATGGAGGCTGCCATGTTGATCCTAGCAGTGACGTCACTCCACCACTCAGCAGCAGACGACACTAAGCTGGCACACTCTCTGTGAGTGCAGGTGTGCCAGCTACACGTTTTAGGCGTGCTATTTCTGGCTCGTATACACACTTTGCTTATTTCCTGAAAGCTAGAATGGATTTGGGGATAGTTATTTATAATTTCGAGCCAGAATATTCTGAGGAAGAGCTCAGTAAGGGGTCTGGCAGAAAACAGTGGGGACGATGGGGAAGAGCCGATTGATGCGTGTTTGACAAGTGAAGCAGCAACATATCGTTCGCAAAAGCGCCAGTGAAACAATCCGGGGTAAAATGATCTCCACAAACGAGGTCAGTCTCGATTGCTCCGTTTTTCCTTTGATTTGTTTAGATTCAGAAATTTAAAAAAGCTTTTGTGGCTTCCATCTGCATTCTTACACATGCCCTGTATGCTGAAACAACCAAACGCTTTGCACTGTGGCATCTCGAACACAAAATAATACTCTGAAACAACCCGCTCAAAGCGGGCACTGCCGACAGTGGAGGTGGAGTGACGTCACCGTCAGCACCTTTCCCGTCTCATTCGTGAAAGAGCGCGGCAACATGGCGCAGCCCAGGAACCGAAAGCAGAGGGTGTTTTCGGCGCATTTTTGAGTAAATGGTACTTTGTTCACGAAAACTTTTGCTGTCTAACAAAACTTTTGCTGTCTAACAGCTTAGGACCTCAATATCTGCCATTTAAACCCAATAGTGCTCTTGACTTGCCGTACCCTTTAATGATAGGATTAGCTTTATCTATCGGTGCTGATGGTCATTATTTAACACCATCGTCGTCTTCGCCGTTCCTGATCTGAACAAAAATTCGTTTATCACCCCAGGACGGGCCTCAGATGGCAGACCAACACCTCCACTAAACTCTGTGTGGACTGGCATGATCGGTTTTACAACACTGACATGCGTGACAATAATTTCCTGATGCCGGTCAACCCGGACACTGGGCGTGAGATATACGGCGACTATGACCAACAGTCTGGAATTCTCCCGGTTCCAGGCACTGACAATGTCGACGGTGTTGTCGAGTTTGAGGTACTGAATAGGGCAATCTCGGTAGTAGAAAGACTCTGTCTAGCCCCCCCCCCCCCCCCCCCCCCCCCCCCCGACGAACAAACAGTTCAAATAATCAACGATAGGAGGTCACAGTACCATGAAACTAAAAGCTGTTGATATCTATTGTGTAAACCAAAAAACGACACAATTTTCACAGTTTCGCAATGTTGGCCACAGTTTCACGTGAAACACATATCCTTTTTGTCTCCAGTCCAGTTTTTGGGGAGCCTATGTAGCAGAGTGAATGCTTTTGTGTGTGTGTATGTGTGTGTGCGTGCGCGCGCGCGCGCACGCACGTGCGAGTGTATACATAATGTTGTACAGTGCTGAATCGCGTCACGTCGTGACGCGAGTTCTTCTTCCGTCGTTTTTTTTTTACGTCGTGTCGTGACGTAATTTTTTGATTGAACGTTTTGTTATTGTCAGACATTGATTTCTGCAGTGTCCTTTGTCGAACTGATGAGGTATGGACATGTGTATCATTAGTAATGCTTTTCATAATAGTTGTGTTGTTAACCAGTGCGGCTGGAATGATATAGTCTATAAGTTTAACTCTGAGTAGCTTTGGAAAATCGGAATGTCAACAGTATTTTCCATTGTTTTCAGGGTCGGTGTTTTTGGTTTTGTTTTCACGTCTTCATCTCTTCAGTTACTTCTTCACGTTTCATCTGTATATAGTCATAAAATAAACACGTAAAGACATCTCAGTGAGTCGTGTCGACCAACCCCGACCTGGAGTAGGGTGGTGTCATCAACAACATCAAGCCCTTCCTTCTACAATGGCGCCCAATGTGGGGCTTGCTCAACGGCTCGCTATCAATGAATATTGATGTCATTCACTGACTGGGTCCAGATGCCTCTGGTCCAACACCGCCGAGTTTCACAATCAGCCATCAATTCCAAAACTGTCAGACGGGTCCTCTAGCTCTTTGGACTCATGCACCACTTTGCTGCTGTCGACAGAACTGTCCGCAGAATCGTCCTCATTTGCAGCTGATCGCGAACTGCTTTGGACCACAGCCTCGTCCATCTCTGAGACTGCGCTGCTGCTTGTGAAAAAAAAAAAAAAAAAAAAAAAGGGAATCCTTCTCCCAGTGTACATTTCCTGTGTTCACGCTTGTGTTAGTTCGGTTTCCACAAACAAAAAAAAAGTGAGAGAGAAAGAGAAAGAACACACATTGAGAGCTTTGAAGTTAGTGTATATTAAGGCTTCTATGAACTATGAATTTCATTCTTTTGGTATATTTACCTTGAGTTGCTATTTTTTTTTTCATGCATTTTTTACTGTGTGTTGGTATGGTAGTGTTCGTATAGTTTCATGATGGTTTTATATGTCTTGAATTTCATGATCGATTTTGCATCTTGAAACTGACTCGATAGGAATCCGACCGAGTCTTTGCTTACGAGGTGCTCCAATTGAAAATTTGGACTTAGTGTATGAAAATAGTATATATGAGATATTAGAGCAGTTAGTACTTTGTTAGTGTGCATACAAAGGTCTACAAACTGCATTAATGGCTGACCAGGAGCCGGAGGTGGTAGGTGCCTATCCACCACCACCAGATGCCAACGCATTCAATCAAGGTAACCAATCAGCGCAGACAACGATTGTGAACGTAGGGAGGAAGCCATGGCTGGTGAAGTTCACCGGAGAGAGCTCGGAAACGTACGAGTTATGGCGACACCAGCTGGTGTGCTTAATCCACGAGCAACACCCAGAGAAGGACATCTTCGACGCTATAAGAGCATCTGTTCAGGGGAAGGCTGGCAGTATCGTGGTGAGGCTGGGCGCCACCGCTACAGTGAATCAGATCTTGAGGAAAATGGACAGCATATACGGAGAGATTGAGACTGAATCTGACGTCTTGGCTACATTTTATGGTGCGCACCAGAAGGAACAGGAAACCGTCACCGACTGGGGTTGTCGTCTAGAGGGCCTGCTGGACATAGCAAAACGGCAAGCAACCCTACCCGGAGATCCAGATGAACTTTTACGCACCAAATTTTGGTCTGGACTACGCCAAGACTTGAAAGATATGTCTGCTTACCAATTTGACAGGAGTGAGAATTTTGACGACTTGAGAATTACGATGCGGCGGATTGAGAAACAGCACATCAACACCAAGGCATCCTGCAAGTCTGCGCAGCCACAGAGCACCAAGAATGACAACCATAACCTTGAAGCTATGATCCACCAGCTTGCTGTGAGCATGGAGAAAATGAATGCGGAAATCCAAGAGATCAAGCAGAAAGGCAAAGCTTCCCAAATCTCCACTTCCTCGAACACTTCTCATCATTATCAACCAGAACATGATAGAGTTGGGAACACCCAAGTGGCAAGAGGAAGAGGAGCGTCCTATGGTAGAGGGATTTCGGGAAGAGATGGTTCACAGAGGGGCAGAGGCAGAGGAAGAAACCAACAAGGTGACCTGATCTGCTATAGATGTGGCGAGAAGAATCACCTCCAGATACATTGCAGAGCTCGCGTTGATCATCTCCGTAAACGGGATTTTTGAAACGGACTTGGGGAGAGGGGCAACTCCAAGACCACAACTCTCAGCCCCAAGTAGCACAACAACAGTTAGCTGAAGGCCAAGACACGGTAGAACTGGTCGGGAGTTCTAATGAAGCCTCAGTCAAGATAGAGGGAGTGGAAACAGAAGCGCTACTGGACACCGGATCATCAGTATCTACGATAAGTCAGGTTTTCTATGAGCAGAACCTCAAGCATCTCGAGCTGCACAGGGTTGAGAAGTTACTTCGGATTGAATGTGCAGATGGTCAGCCACTTCCCTACCTCGGTTTCATTAAGGCAGAGATTGAAACAGACGTCAGCAACGATCCCCAACCATGCCTCCTTCTGGTAGTGCCTACGACGCAATACAGTAACCACACTCCCGTCTTACTTGGTACCAACTTCTTGTCAAAGTTAGCGGAAGATGGTAGTCAACGACACGGATGTAGATTTTTGCAGAAGATTGCTAATCAATCAGTTTGGGCTCTCACGCTAAGGTGTATTGCAAGCAGGGAGAAGCAGCTGGCCAAGAGATGCAACAGAATAGCAATAATGAGGTCTGCTGAGTCAGGGAGAGTTACCATCAAGCCTAATGAACAGCGTACAGTGCGGGGCTACGTTGACAGGACTCTACCCTACCACAAGACGTGTGCTCTTCTGCAGCCGCACCCGGTCACTGATCCTGATCTGGATTTGAACCCCAGTCTGATATACTACCAAGGATCTTCTACAGCACCTGTTGATGTCATCCTCTCCAACCTGTCCACACACACAGTCGTAGTGAACCCCAAAAGTGTACTGTGTGAAGTACAGCCAGTCGACGTCACAGTCTTGGACGACACAGCCACGGAGGACCAGAAACCCAGTTTACTCAGTGTGGTCGACGTGCACTCTGACATCTTATCTTCCGACCAAGAGGAGAAGGTGAAGGAACTCATCACGGAGTTTCAGGACACTTTTGCCATGTCAGAAGAAGAAGTGGGTCTCACCTCCCAAGTAAAGCACCGCATCGACCTAGAAGACGATCGGCCGTTCAAGCAAGCACATCGACGAATACCACCTGCCATGATTGATGAGGTCCGGTCACACCTGCAACAGCTGCTCGCCAGCGGTGTGATTCGCCGTTCTCACAGTCCCTGGGCATCCAACATCGTCCTTGTCCGACGCAAAGATGGCCGTATCCGAATGTGCACTGATTTCCGTCAGTTAAACCAGCGCACTGTCAAGGATGCATATGCACTCCCGAGGGTGGAAGACATCTTGGATTGTTTGGCCGGGTCCCAATATTTCACCGTGCTAGACATGAAGAGTGGCTACTACCAGATAGAGATTGAGGAGGCGCATAAAGAGAGAACTGCATTCACCGTGGGTCCACTTGGATTTTTCGAATACAACCGGCTGCCTTTCGGACTTTGCAACGCTCCTGCAACTTACCAGCGTCTAATGGAAGACATATTTCAAGATATGAACATGAAAATATGCCTAATCTTTTTGGACGATCTCATCATATTCTCCAGGACTTTCGAAGAACACCAAGAAAGACTCAGGAAGGTGTTCACCAGATTGCAGAAAGCTGGGCTCAAGCTGAATCCCAAGAAATGCCACTTTGCAAGGGATAAGGTTGTGTACGTAGGCCATACTGTTTCTGCCGACGGAATTGGTCCTGACCCTGCAAAGACAGAAGCTATCAGAACATGGCCCACACCTACCACTCCTGAGGAAGTTCGGCGCTTTCTTGGTTTTGCAGGTTATTACCGTCGCATGGTGAAAGACTTTTCAAAGATCGCTGCGCCACTGACGGTACTGATGCCGACGCCAGCCAAGAAGCAACGCGGCAAGAGAAGTCAGGCCAGCACAAAACCATGGAACTGGGGTCCGGAAGAGGAGTGTGCTTTCCAACGCCTGAAAGAGATACTTTCTTCTCCACCCATTCTCGGCTACGCTGATTATGACCGGCCTTTCCAGCTGCATACCGATGCTTCACAGCAAGGGCTGGGAGCCATCCTGTACCAGGAGCAGGAAGGACACCAGCGGGTGATAGCGTATGCCAGCAGATCCCTGAGCAAGGCGGAGAGGAATTACCCTGCACACAAGCTGGAGTTCTTGGCACTTAAATGGGCGGTCTGTGAAAAGTTTAAAGATTACCTGTACGGAGCAGAATTCGTGGTCTTCACGGACAACAACCCGCTGACCTACGTGCTCTCTACAGCCAAGCTCGATGCCACAGGCCACCGCTGGCTCGCCGCACTTGCCGCCTTTAAGTTCAGTATTCGCTACAAACCAGGGATCAACAACACCGACGCGGACTCCCTGTCAAGAATGCCAACTGGACGTGACGCAGCAAGGAGCGAGATTTCCACCGAGTCAGTGCAAACCATCTGCCAGCCTGACGACGTGTGTGTAGCAGAGACCCATTGTCTGTCAACAGCCGCGGTCGATGTGCTGGGCGAGGTTGAAGGTCAGGAGCTCACAGAGTTTACCGACCGTGATTGGCGGAGAGCTCAGGCTGAAGACCCCATCATCGGACCATGGCTGAAATACGTCAGAGCCAAGAGAAAACCACCGCGACAACACATTGAAAGCACGTCAACACACACCACCATGATGAAGAATTTTGAGAACTTTATCATGAAACGTGGAGTGTTGCACAGACAGACCAAGACAGATGAAGGCAACAAGCTGCAAGTTGTGCTCCCAGAAGGCTTCATCAAGCGTGCACTCAGAGGTCTCCACAATGACATCGGGCATCCTGGAAGAGACAGAACAGCAGGACTAGTGCGTGAACGCTTCTGGTGGCCAGGCATGTCCCGAGACATAGAGAGTTGGTGTCAGGACTGTCCCCGGTGCATACGCAGGAAAGCTGTTGGTGACAAGGCTCCCATGGTTAACATCACCTCCAGTCAGCCACTCGAGCTCGTATGCATGGACTACCTTTCGCTAGAGACATCATCAGGGGGACACCAGAGCATCCTGGTGATCACGGACCACTTCACCAGATACGCTCAAGCAATACCCACGAGGAACCAGACAGCGAGAACAACAGCTGAAGCTCTTTTCAATCATTTCCTCGTCCACTATGGTTTCCCCAAGCGACTACACTCGGATCAAGGAGCAAATTTTGAGAGCAAAGTGATCAAAGAACTCTGCAACATCGCTGGCATCGAGAAATCACGAACCTCAGCCTACCATCCCATGGGGAATGGAATGACCGAGAGGTTTAACCGAACACTGCTGGGAATGCTGGGAACCTTGGAGGCAGACAAGAAGACACAGTGGCACAAGTACGTCGCGCCTCTGGTACACGCGTACAACTGCACTAAGCATGAAGGAACAGGTTACGCCCCTTACTTCCTCATGTTCGGTCGTCATCCACGCCTGCCAGTAGACCTTGTCTTTGGACTGAACCGTAATGACGACTCAAGGAACCATACCACATACGTGACAGAACTGAAGCGTCGCCTCCAGGAGTCATACAAGATGGCCGCGAGTGCCGCAGAAACTGCCCAGGATCGCCAGAAGACCCGGTATGACCTGAGAACTCGTGGTGCAGTTTTGAGACCAGGAGATCGAGTGCTTGTCAGGATACTGGCATTCGAAGGCAAGCACAAGCTGAGCGACAAATGGGAAGAGGACGTTTACACCGTTGAGTCTCAGCCTAACCAAGAGATTCCAGTGTATGTGGTGGCGAAAGAAGACGATAAGAGACGTAAGAGAACTCTACATAGGAATCACCTCTTACCTATCGGAAGTGTGCCAGAAGAGGTGAGAATGAGAACTGAAGAGAATCAAAGACCAGTACCAGCACCGCGACCAAGAAAAGCACCGCCTGCTGCACCAAGAAGAGAGACGTCGAGAACGTCTTCTGATAAAGCATACTCAGAGAATGGTGATGGGGAGGACTCCGAAACCATTACCATCGAGCTGAAGCCTGTGAGTGAAGAGGAGTCAGCAGCTGTGGTCACACCGACTGCAACTGAAGAGGAACAGGCTGATGCGACATCACTACAGTCACATGATGACGATCAGGGTGCAACTGTCAGTGATGAGGCCACTGACTTGTGTGGTGACGACCACCATTCCACTGAGGTTGTTGAAGGTGGAGGGTCAGATGAGCCTGGAGATGGAGATGAAGATGATGATGGGAAAGCAAGTCGGCAACAGGAGGAACAGAATGAACAAGCCACAGAAGGTGAACAAGTAGAACCTCCCCGACGTTCGGGTAGGGCAAGAAAACCTCCAAGTCGGCTAGAGTATGCTAGGTCTCAGCAAGTTGTTGAGCTTTTGGAATGGGAAAAGAAAATTTCATGTCTCTCAGGGTTAGTACAGTCTGGGTTAGTTCAGATGGATCCCGTGGAGATGTCGAAAGTTGTGTCATATGTTCTGACCCATTAGTAGTATCAGTAATATGTGATATGAGGGTAGTAAAGGAGTGCAGTAATGGTCGGTGAAGTATAGTGAAATTAGTTATTAAGCAAGGTAAAACCCATTAGAAGTCTTAGTATTTTGATTAAAACATTAGTGTGCTTCGGCACAGGTACATATAAATAATACATTAGTTGTGTAACGTTGCAGTGAGGTTACTGTACGTGCTAGTAAGGTTAGTGTGGTCTAGAGTAACGTATCATGCTAAGTTTATTTCAAGTTTCGAGTTTCATAGTTCTAGATTTTCTTAGCGCCCGGTCTTAGTTCAGTAGGACAGCGTGTACATATAATTATTGACCGTACACTATTATTATTATTTTTTTTCCCGTGATGATGTTGACTTCGCATCATTTCTGAATCTGTAAGGTTAGTCTACAACCCATGTGAGGTTATCGAACTCAGTGGTTGTAGTTAGCGTGTGAAGTCGCACATCGGATACATATTTAAGACTTATCATTAGAATTTTGTCATCAGCCGTATTTCTCACCGTGGTTTTATTAGTTTTAACTGTCGTATGACGAGGACGTCATTCAGCAAGAGGGGGTGTATGTAGCAGAGTGAATGCTTTTGTGTGTGTGTATGTGTGTGTGCGTGCGCGCGCGCGCGCACGCACGTGCGAGTGTATACATAATGTTGTACAGTGCTGAATCGCGTCACGTCGTGACGCGAGTTCTTCTTCCGTCGTTTTTTTTTACGTCGTGTCGTGACGTAATTTTTTGATTGAACGTTTTGTTATTGTCAGACATTGATTTCTGCAGTGTCCTTTGTCGAACTGATGAGGTATGGACATGTGTATCATTAGTAATGCTTTTCATAATAGTTGTGTTGTTAACCAGTGCGGCTGGAATGATATAGTCTATAAGTTTAACTCTGAGTAGCTTTGGAAAATCGGAATGTCAACAGTATTTTCCATTGTTTTCAGGGTCGGTGTTTTTGGTTTTGTTTTCACGTCTTCATCTCTTCAGTTACTTCTTCACGTTTCATCTGTATATAGTCATAAAATAAACACGTAAAGACATCTCAGTGAGTCGTGTCGACCAACCCCGACCTGGAGTAGGGTGGTGTCATCAACAACATCAAGCCCTTCCTTCTACACCTGTATAGTCGAATGGTAGAGCGTTGGACTTACAATCCTCGGGTCGTGAGTTCGAATCCTGGTTGGGAAAAATGTTGTGCTCGCATTTCTCTCGTTGCTCCGTCTTTGATATCACCCAAAAGGACCTTAAACTGCCAAACACCCACCACCCAAATGACTGTTCAGAGTCCGCATTATTTTTTTTTCTTTCTAAAAAGCTGCACACCAGATGTGAAGGAATGGAAGTGTGTGTGTGTGTAGGTGGGGGGGGGGGGGAGGGGGGGATTGCGGGTCAGTTGTTTTCTCACTGACAATATTATTTCAGCTTTCTTGGAGTCGAGACCAGGGTGCGAAGTCTCCCTTGCAAGAGATTCCAGATGTGAAAGCTCAGTCAGCATGCCTGAACACTACACTCCTGGACGGCCAGACATACCACATCATGATACGAGCTACTGACATCATGGGCAATTACAAGGTCGGTCCCCCAGCAGAACAAGGTCTGCCTAACGTCATCTGGAAAATGGGTCCAAGAACGGTTGATTTGTTGAGCGCTTAGTCCCTTTTTTCAAACTGACGAATGAGATCCTGATCTCTACTTTGCACAAGTTGGTCAGGTTTCTAACAGCAGTGTGATTATATGCACACTCGACAATCGGTGGCATTACCATTGGCATTTTGGATACATGTGTGTACTTCACTGGAAATGAAAGTTTGTAAGTTAGCAACGCATTACTAAAATGATAGTACCTCAAGTTGTCTCGTGTGTTTTACCGGGGTATTTCCTCCTCTGCTGTAGGACGATGAAGTTGAAGTGAGTATCGATCACACGGGTCCCAGTGTCAGTATCGAGGGACTACGCGGCAGGTTCGGACGGGACGGGTTGTACGTGCACAACACAACAGACCTGTCCAGCATGCTGCTGCTGGTGCGCGCCGCCGACCCTCACAGTGGTGTCAGCACCCTGGAGTGGACGTTAGGGACACGTGACCTTTCTCATGACTTGGGTTCAGGAGCAATTGGTGTCAATCGTCTGAATGTGGTGAGTAAAGTCGTCACGGAAATGTTTTCCTCATCGGGTTCCAATACAGGACCGAGTTTCCTTTCCAATCCTAAAATGTCTTTTACGTTTTATCCGTGTTGAAAGAATGATTTTATACACTTTGCTGGTAAAAAGCCGCACAGATCATTGTATAGTTGGTTAGTATTAATTTTGCTTTTCCTCTTTATCTCCCCAACTTTTAAGCACGTTATTTGGTGACGTGTATACGTTCCCACGATGCTACCTTTGCGCATCTTTTTTTTTATCATGAGTGTATTTGGAAGATATTCCAGCACTACATTGCCAAACTGCCCCTCCCCCCCCCCTCTCTCTCTCAGTTGAATGTACGCCTTCAGTACTTTTTTTTTTTTAAAGTTTTGTATGTAGTTTATAGTTAGCAACGGCAAGTTTAAAAAAGGGCTTCATCGACTATACCTGTTGCCGTCGAGACATCAACGGCGCTTCTTTCTCTCCATGTTAAGACGGGCTGCAACGGAACAGAAGATTGCTACTGCCCATCTGTGGGTCCGTGTGAGATTGAGAAGTATCTCTTCAGCTTCCCGAGACTGGTGAGTAATAACACTATTGACGGACAACATCATCGTGAGTACTACATCACCATCACGGCCACCAACCACGCCAGTCTCCACTCGAGACAGATGATGGACATTCTGATTGACGAGTCTCCGCCCACTGTGGGCGTGGTCCTGGAGGGACTGAGTGACGACGACCAGGCTGAGATGGACTTCACGAGCAGTGACGTGGTGCACGTGCGTTGGCATGGTTTCCTGGACCACGAGAGCGGCATCCTGCTGTACCGGGTGGTGCTGGCTGACCGATGTCTCACTGATGAAGAAATGGACGCTGCTGACAACGCTACAGATGTTGAAGGCAACACCGCTGTCGTTCTGAAGTTTCCAAAGGAAGGTATGGCGATCTTTACCATTTTTATTATTGTCACCACTACTACTACTACTACTACTACTACCAAAACTTTGGAGATATCAGCAGTTGGCCTATCTCAGTATCTACTGTCCCGAATACCAGTTATCTACACGTTAAACTCACACCCACCCACCCCAACCACCCACCAGTTATCTACAATCAATACAAAATTAGTTTCATTTCGCTCTTATCAAATCAATAATTAATTAGTTCTTACCGTTTTTTTTTTCCTGACACTGCAGTATCTGTGAGCTGAAGTCACCAAAATCTATATCTTGTCATGTTTAGTCGAAACGATTGAAAGTGAACACTGAAAACGCAGCTAAGTTTCACATTTGAGCTGTAAACCTCGTTTGACAATGGATAACTTTACGTTTACTTTTTAACACCCAGGTCAATACGTTGTCAGCGTCGTGGCTTACAACGGAGCCATGCAGCCATCTGGAGTGGCCTGTTCAGACGGCATCACCTTTGACTCAACTCCACCAGCCTTGAGAAACGTTTCCATAACTCGTGCGCGCATAGGGAGGGCGACCGCATGCTCGCAATCTAATGAACCTTGGCTGATCAACGAAAACCTAACGAGAGTAAAACTTTCTCCAACCAAAGACTGCCTGGAAGTTTGCTTATCAGCTTCACCCAGCGCGGACCACCTGCCTGTTACGTCCAACTTTACCCTGGAGGAAGACCTGTCTTCTGACATGTGTTTGCGTCTGAGAAAACTGACAGCTTATGACTTTATCCTGTTGCCCTCTGACTACCTGAGATTGTCTTGGATAGGTGTTGATGAAGAGAGCGAGATGGAGGAGTACCACGTGGGGATGGGGAGAGACAGGACCACGGCCTCAGCTCCAGACCTCCTGCCCTTCACCCCCACACACGGACATCACTCGTACCACGCGCGTCACTCGGGGCTGGGTCACGGCGCCGTCTTCTTCATATTCCTCAGGGCGCTCAGCAAGGCTGGGCTGCAGGTTAATCTCACACTGGGACCTGTCATTATTGACGTCACGCCGCCTGTGGTTACAAGACACCTGACGGCGGAAATAAACGACAAGTTTCTAGTGGTCACGTGGACAAACGAAACATTCCAAGATCCGGAACACCCTGGCGGTCTTGACTTTGATGTCACCTACCGTGTCGGTGTGTATACTGTCCGATGTCCGACGGAAATCTGTCTGTCTGCCTCTGTCTGTCTGTCTGTGTCTCTGTCTGTCTGTGTCTCTGTCTGTCTGTCTGTCTGTCTGTCTCTCTCTCTCTCTCTCAAAGAAGAAGAAGAAGAAGAAAAAGCTCTGCTGATCAAGCGAACGGTTCACTACTACTACTCCTTCTACCACTACTGCTACTAACGACCTTGAGGGATATTCCTATGTTTTCTCTGCAGGTTACGAAGAAAGTTTTGCCACTCCATTCCTTTCACTTCCCGAGTCATCTCTCAGTACGTGCCTCAAGAATAACGTCACCGGATGTGCTCGTTATCCAATCAGCGCTCTGCAGGTCCATGACACAGAAGAAGGACGTTCTTTCTTCTTTCAGCTGCATGTCGCGAACGCAGCAGGACACTTGACTACTGTTAACACGTCATCCGTCAAACTGCCAGCCCATTTCCCTCCGAGTCATGGCGTTGTTGCAGACGTTGTCAAATCAAGATCAACGCTTTCTACCACATCGCCACCAACCACAGCTGCTACGACACAGTTTTCCTCGCCACCATCATCAGCACCCACGACATCCGATGACGCCAACAGCTCTTCTGCAACAGGAACGAGAACTGATCCGACGATATCGCCGATAACAGAGAAGCAGCAAGGACTGAGTCGGTTGCCAGAATTTTCCAAAGACGTAGACTTGCTCCTCCAAAGGGAAGAGATCTGTATTGCCTGGAGTGGTTTCTATCACGCTGAGGAAGTCTCCATCGAGGTCGGAGTCGGTACGGCACCAAAGAAAGACGATGTTGCTCCCTTCATTACTGTTGCTGACAAGTTTGGACCTGTCTGCCTCAACGCTAGCAATTTCCCGTCGTACACGAAGCTGTTCTCGGTTGTCAAGGCAACTAGCTCCGGAGGAACTGCTACATTTTTCTCTGATGGGTTTCTTTTCCTCCAGAGGCATGACGTCGACAACAAACTCATGGTATTCAATGGCAAGGCGTGCACAGCAGATGACGTGGTTGGAACACACCTTTTGCCTCCTCAGTCGCCACTCGAACTGAACTTGACAACTACCCTCCAGGTTCTTCCTGGTGATACAGTTTTCGTGCAGTTCAGTCCATTCGTAGAGAAAGTGGCTTTTCCTGAGGCAGTCGTCATTCAAACAACCCTCACAGGCTACCAGATCGTTCTCAAGTCGGCGGACATCAATGTAGTGTTACCAACACCACCTGTCGCCAACACCACAGTTGAACTGTTCCTCTGCCTCAAAGATTCCTCTCTTTTGTTCACTCCCGAAAGTCACATGACTGTCACGTGGGAAATGACTGGACCTTGGACAAACCTTGCCGAGGACCTCAGAGTCACAATCATGGACGAAACATGCATGGAAACGGCTTCGAAAAAGGACAAGTACAAAGAACTTCAATGTCGGTTTGCCGAGAAGCACGCCAGGGCCACCGGAAGGAGCGTGAGTTTTCCAGGAAAGATTGTCTACCCGGGGCATGTCTACACAGCACAAGTCGCCGCCTGCTTTGACGACGAGTGTCTGCCTTCTGTTTCATCTCAACCCGTTCTCTACGATGGTATCAGCAGGTCCGTAGTGTTTGACAAGGCCGTGCTGCGGACTTTTTCCACCCAAGAAGTGGAGGCGGAATTTAAAGCGACTATCGACCCAGCTGTTAGTTTGTCAGATTCTACATCTTGCGTCTATCGCTGGGCTCTGACGAGGGACTCAGCGGGTTCCCTTCCAGTGTCAGACTGGAAAGTTGAAGAGGCAGCAAGCTGTTCAAATCTGCAGGTATGTCTTTTTTTTCTGTTGAGAATAAGCAAGATGAATTTTTTTATTTCAATGGAGTTCGAATGTAGATATTCTGGGATATATTTTCTACAAATGGCGCGTTTCACAGCATAACAATAACTGGAGCGTAATGGAGAAATATAGCTGCTCTGGTTCTGCATGAAATTACAGAATCTTCCGGTATTAGCTGAGTCTTTCGGTTTTTTTTTTTCTTTAGTACAGATAAATCCGTCATTGGTTACTGATAATTACTAAGTTGTAATTTTCAGAGAGACAGCCGGTTAAGTCTCCATGGAAGGACCCAAGGGACCATGTACGTCTGTGTCCATCCTGTGTTTCCATGGAAAGCCGAGAACCCCACCTGTCACAGACTGTCGCGCCCAGCGAGCAGCAGCCAAGTGGATCCCCTGCACGTGATTGAACTTTCACAAGAAACGCTTCGCCGTACCGACTTCGAGCAGTACTTGCACAGCCAGCAGTTAGGCAGCAAACTCCACGATCTATACAACCTTGACCTTGACTATGCAGGAAGTAACGTCATGTTGTCAGCAGTTCTGACAGACGGCACCGAAAGAAACGTCACATGGTTTCTGATGACTGAGCAGCGAGTCCCGCCTGATGGCAATTGCGCGAGCGATGTAGCATGCGTGACGTCACAGACTACGGACAGTGCCAAGGTCACGTTTCCGAGAGCTCAATCGAAACTTCGCGATGGACAGATCTATTTTGTGTGCACCACAGTGTCGCCACGAACAAACTCGGGACCCTCGCACCAGCCTTCCAGTTCACAGCGTGATCTGTGCGGTAACGGGATCGTCATAGATGACTTTCCTCCAGTCAGAGGTACCGTTTCTATTGGCAACGCTGGCAATGGTTACCTTGCCGACAACAGTCACGTGCAAGTCACGTGGCAAGGGTTTTCAGACGTTGAGACGACGGTGACGCATCTTCCGGATGAAATCACCTTGAACTTCTCCGTTGCACTCGGTAGGTACACGCGTATCTCGTATCGATGGTGAGTATTCGCTTTTGTAGTGACGCCATGCTTAAAAGCGTCAAGACAAAAATCAGTCATCCAGACAGCATCATTAATCACACGACATGTTCCTATTATAAAGCTCGTGATATTGCATTAATTTTGTTATTAACATCGGCATTTATGTGCAGATTTGGTTTAATAATTTGACTGATGAACATAAAACAACAGTGAACATTGATTTTTTTTTTTTTTCAAAATTATTTTCAGGGAGCTATCCAGGAGCAGAGGACATCGCTCACTATGTTTCGGTCGGGCAGCAAACTACATGGGTGTTTGACCAGCTTAAGATCGCCTCGGGAGTCACGTGCATCGCCACAGTAAAGGGTGCATGATAAATTATTATTCTCCACAATTAGCCTGGAAATAGCCAGGGATATTAGTTTAGCTGTCGTGATGATGATTTCATTAAAAAGTCAATAGAAATAAGTTTTACATATGACGTATACACCGTACCTATTGTAGTTCTTTTACATTTATTAACTTTCGGTATCCTTGCACCATCGTGTAGTGTGTAGCTCGTACTTTAGCGTCCAACGGCAAGTTCGAAAAACTGCCGTTGGTAGATAAATTAAACTGTTTCATCTTTCTTTTCAGTTAAGTAATTCATAAAGTTGAAACTGATAAAATTCATTTTCACCCTCTAGCCGAAGATCGTGTTGGCCATGTAACGGAAGTGTCGTCAGTGCCAGTTACTGTTGACAACACGCCCCCAAGCGTCGGTCGGGTGATACTAGGAACGACAGAAACAACGGGAAATAACTTCGTGGCAGGTGGCGAATTGACCGTCCGCTGGGAAAATGCTCGGGACAGCGAAAGTGGTGTTGATAACATGGAGGTACAAGTATTTTATTGATCCTAAAGCTTGACCAAAGACAAGGCTTCATATCCGCGAGAACTATAGCAGGACAAATGTCCTGGCTGACAGTAAAAGTAAAGGACATTTACCCAGAATATTGTCCACCTATGCGCAGAAATGATAGGAGATGTGTCCGCCTTTGTTAAAAAAAAAGAAGAAAAAAGGAAGAAGTAACCACACATTTCGAAAAAGAATCGGTCTGTGACCGATCTCCAACTTGGATGTGAAGCACTACAAAGGGCCGGGGGGGGGGAGAGGGGACGAAGGTTGGGGGAGGGGAGGTGGATGGGGAAGTTACGAAGGTTGGGGGAGGGGAGGTGGATGGGGGGAAGGGGGGGGGTGGTTGGAGATGGGATAGCCGAATGGTAGAGTGTTGCGAGTTGGACTCTCGGCTGGGGCCAAATATTTGTGCTGGCCTTTTTCTCGTTGCCCCGTCCTTGATACCACCCATACCTGGTGGAAAAGGACGTTAAACTCCCAGACATCCACCCAACCACCCTTAAGAGGAAAAACCCGTTTCTGTGTGTCTGCATGTACAAAGACCTAACCCGTCCTGCAAATCTCTCTGGGTTGTAGGTTGCTATCTTCTCTGAAGGAGGACAGGACGAGATAGTCCCGTTCCAGAAGTGTCAAGGCAACAGCGCCCTTCTCTCGGACACCACGTCACTAGTTGATGGACACACGTACATCGCACTACTGAAAGTAGGTCAACTGTCTTGGCAGCGCAGTATGTTGTCAGTCAGTGTGTCTGCTCCATCGGCCATCTTCAGTTTCTTGAAGGAGGCAAACTTGTTTTATAAAATTTAATTCAAATTCATAGTCTTTCATTGACCTCCGTCCGTTTGATTTTTAAGTATTGTAAGAAACTTCTCATTTAAACCCAGTAGATTTTTAAAATATATATTTACATCCTGTTTTATTGTATGCCCTTTTATTGTCAGTGGCCTGGCAGAAAGGGACGTCGCTTTGCCGCGAAATAGTCTTTGTAGCTTACGCGGCGTAAAGCCCTAACTAACTAACTAACTAACTAACTAACGAACTAACGAACTAACTAACTAACTGCACCATCGGCACAACAATTTAACCTCAAGAAACGCTTCAACGAATCATACGACCAACTGTATCGCCACAAAGGCCCAAAGTAACACCACAACGACCCACAATGAAATGCAGACGAACCCTCAAGAATGTAATGAGTCCTGTTATATTTATTATATTGTCGCGTCTCTCCATTGTTAAGCCCAAAGGGGATATTTCTACCACAAACCACACACCCTTCCTTTGTATCTGTGTGCGTGCGTGCGTGCGTGCGTGCGTGCGTGCGTGTGTGTGTGTGCGTGTGTGTGTGTGTGTGTGTGTGTGTGTGTGTGTGTGTGTGTGTGTGTGTGTGTGTGTGTGTGTGTGTGTTACAGGTGACAAACAGAGCGGGACTGACCGCCCTCGCGTCATCAGAACCGTTCGTTGTCGACAGCTCGCCACCTGACCAGGGATTCGTGTTGAACAATGCCGCTAAATCCAGCGTAAGGGCAATAACTATTCTTGAAGAATATTTTGTAAAGATTCCCACTCTGAGCGCTTTCAGTCAACGCCAGCTCGGTCAGCTGCGCTTAAGACTAATTATCACTGTAGCTATCAGGGCACCCGGGTATCGGGGAGATGAAACGGGTGTCTATATTGCCTAACTCTCCATACCTTACTCTCCTTACATTCTCTATGTTCATTATGAGTTCTGAGGGGAAACACTGCCGCTTACAAAGCTGTAATACTGTTTGCCAAATGAATATATGTTCCTTTTGGCCATTGCGACCATTTTGGTGACTTTGCGGCTTCTACTGATAGAAATATATGAGTTTCTTTGGCCTGGCGCTTTCATACGCTTACTACACGTCAATGCGACCAGGTCGCTAAAATCAGCGGGAGACTTCTGGGCGATGGGGACGGGTGGAACGCAGTTGGGCTTTTCCAAGTGCAGAGACGCCATTTTGAACCGAACTGAGATGAACTCTACGTTACATATGTTACAGGATCACGGAGCCTACAGTACAGAGGTCGGGGTGTACCGGGTTTACTGGTCAGGGTTTTCGGACCCCCACTCCGGCCTGCACTACTACAGGGTGGGACTCGGGTCAAAACCAGAACAGACGGACGTTCATCCCTTCATCTACGTGGGACTACAGACATGTAAGTGTCACAAAACATCTTTGACCCGTTTACTTCAATGGCGGATGGTTGGGTTGGTGGACGCGGGGGTGGGGGGGGGGGGGGGGGGGGTAACGCCCTTTTTCACTACACACGGGTGCCATCAAAAACGAGGCAACAAGGAAAGACAAATAGTGAGCTCCTGATCGGGAATCGCACCCACGACCCTAGTATTGAAAGTCCAACACTCTATCATTCGGCTATCCGGGCTCACCGTCTACATTATTAGTTTTGACAATCTACAGTCATCTGAAAAAAAAGAATGTAAGCGCCCATCACATCACATCCATGATACCCTTTTCCTGTTGACGGGAGCAATATGAAAAAAAACAAAAAAACAAAAACAAAAACAAAACCGAACAACGAACAACAACAACAACAACAAAAAACTTTCAAGTATACATTTAGTGTAACGTATTCTTTGGATTGTTTTCACATCTGTCTCAGCTTTTGTGTGGACACGGGAGTTTGAACAAGGCAAGAAGTATTACGCCACAGTGGAAGCCTGCAACAGGGCGGGGCTGTGTCGTGTGACGTCATCAAGAAGTCTGACATTCGACAATTCACCGCCGTTGGCTGGTCACGTGACTGTTGGATTTGATGGGCATCGAAACAGATATCTAGGACATAAGTACGTTACCTGTCACACATAAGGTTTAGTTAATTAGAAAAAAAAAATGAGACAAAATATAAACATCAAACATACGGCATACGCCTATAGGAATTTCAATATCAGCAAGAAGTCCAGTGTGAGGTTTTGGGTGCAGTCATAGTATGAACTTGTACCGACGCCTTTCAGTATTAGGGGGACAAGTACATTATGTTTGCGAAAGTAAGGTGCTATTTTCTTTCCATCTGGCCTTGGAAATATTTGTTATTAAACGCAAAACTACGACAGTACAGACAACAGACGTAAACACAACAGCAGACTATTGTACCCTGCATATAAAAATAGCGATATCTTTACTGGCTGGCTTGCTGTCTTCCGCTCAATCAACTTTCTGTTTTTCCCAGCACATCTCTGCCCATGCAGTGGACCGGGTTTTCAGATCCTCAGACGGGGATACAAGACTTTTCTTGGTGTGTGGGAACCTCTTCCGGCGGATGTGACGTCATTCCTCTAACGCAAACGCTCCTGTCACGTGCCACCGTGAAATCTGGAGTGGCACTTCCCAATGCCACGCCTCTCTACGCGACTGTTCACGCCCGTAACCCGGCTGGTCTGAGTACAGTGAGCGCGTCAGACATTTTTGTTGGTAGGTCCATAGCATCAGCCTGTCTCGAGATAAGTAAATACTGAGATATTTTACTTCTCAATGCATATTAAGAGTTGTCGTTGTTCACAAACAGGCAGTGTAGTACTGGAACAAATGTGAAGAACAAATATGAAAAAGAGAATTTGAACGCTGCAGGGGAGAGAACTGTGCTTGCATGGGTTCGTGAACGTGCAGTCACCTGTTATGACTTTGAATGCCTTATCTGTTGTTGTTGTTGTTAAGGTTGTTGTTAAGGAGGGACAGGGCGGATGTCATGAAAATGACAGATCAGATCGAAATTCACGCGCGTAGCAGTTTCTTCCGTTCAGCATAACAGCAAATAAAGAACACACTTTTTTTTCTTATGAACGCCATGACACTATGTTTCTCGTGCATAGTCGATACAACGCCACCAGAGGTCGTAACTGAGCCCCACTTCCTGTCCCCACGTGACGGAAGTCCAACTGACCGCCAATGGGATCGCTCCGTTCTGCGGCTGACGTGGAAGTTCAGTGATCCCGATAGCTCAGTGGTCAGCAACACCGTGAATATCCGAAGCCAGTTGTCTGGACGCTTGCTGGTCGATCCGTTTTCTACTGCCTCTAGTGCAGAGGTAAATTTGGGGGAAGGTGGGGGGGTCGTTGTTATGTAATTGTTTTTTTTTCAGTCCATCAGTCATTCTCGATGAATTGAGATAAGTAGCGCTTTATCTGTGTCATTTTTGTTCCCTAAGTTGGCCCTTTATCCGAAAAACGTTGAGTAAATTTTAACTGTTTTTAACGAAGCGTTTATTTAGCCTCCTGTTACCATAAACGTTTTCTAACACGTTTGTCATTTTTCTTCGAGCAATGTTTCCCAGCTCCTGTGTATGTATGTTTTCATATGTGTGTGTGTGTGTGTGTGTGTGTGTGTGTGTGTGTGTGTGTGTGTGTGGTTCCAGCTCATACTACCACTGGATGAAGACCACCTGTTGATGGACGGTGATAGTTACTGGGCGGCTGTTACTGCCTGTAATGCTGCTGGTCTCTGTACCACACGCACTTCACACATGCTGCTGATCGACTCCACACCGCCTGTTGTAGGGACGTTCAGATCTCCTCTCACTTGGCAGAAAACATCACCATCGACAGGAAACCCCCACGTTCTTGTGAACGTCACTTGGGTAGGGTTTGCTGATGCAGAGTCAAGCATCGCTTCATACTACGTCAGCGCTGGAAGGGCATTCAACGGTGACGAATTGTCCAATGGTCAGATTCAGGTTGTCCACAACAACAGTACTCGTATTCAGCACTGGTCGTTTGACATTGACGAGGATGTAACTTCTGGGGAGATCCTGCACTTTAGTATTTGGGCTGAAAACGGACTTGGGCTTAGAAGTCCCATAGCCCGTATGGAATTTGAAGTCGCTCCTGACGAGAACAACAACAATCTGGGTTCGCTGATTTCAAGACGCCATTCGTGTGAAGCCATCTACTGTACAGGAGAATGCACGTGCGCAAAGTCTTGTCAAGCCGATATCAACTCATGTCAAGATCTTGACCCCGCGCGATCTGGCGTTGAGATAAATCCTTATATCGGTTTGTCTTCGGATCCTTTTGCCATTATTACATCAGCCAAATGTTTGGAAGGTCACTGGAACCTCTCTGACGCCAGCATCCTTGCCAACATCTCTCGCTTTGAGGTCAGCTTCAGCTTGGAAGGAATGTCAGGTGATCAGGGATTGATTTTCAACGCGCCCAGTGAGTCACCGTGGAATGACGTTGGTCGGAACCTTGACGCCGTTCTTTGCCTGCCAGGAAACACTACACTAACTACAGGTCAAAACAACGTCTTGCACGTGCGTGCGTGGCTGTCGCATAACCACCGCGTGACCGTAACCTCTGACCCCATAGTGGTGGATCACACAGCGCCGAAGGTTCGACGAGGTGGGGTAGTCCTGGACTCAGACGCCACCTGTCGGCAGGATGTTGATTACATCACTACCGAACCTCACGTCACTGTCTGCTGGGACCGCACTTTTATGGAAACAGACAGCACAATCGCAGGGTTTGAAATCTGGGCTGGGACGTCGCCTCAAGGTGAGGCAATGGTTGAAAAAAATAGAGTAAATGTTGATACTGCAAAATATATATACATGTGAATAGTCATTAAGATTTGCCTTTCTAAACACGGAATAAATCAGAAAAAGGGCATGAATGCTCGAAAAATAATACTGTATGTAGGTCGCAAAATCGAGTAAAAGACACTATCTCAACGTGGAAGATGATATGGTGCTGTTTGATAGGACAGAGCAGGAAAATAACTTTTCAATAATTATACGCTTCACAGTGTATGTACGTGACTAGTAAAACCGTATTAGCATTCAACAACAGAACGTGTTCCATATAACTGAACCAATGTATTACTGACGCAGTGTGAAAGTGTGCATGTTATGCATCAAGAGAATTATTTAATTATAGGTATACACGGCAACCTGAAAGACGTCGTAATTTTATCTGTAACAGCCGATGACCTCCAGAAACCTGTGCACGTAGGCCTGAACACATCCTTCACTATATCAACCACAGGCCTTGAGCAAGGCACCCCTTATTACGCCACAGTGCGTGCTGTCAACAGCGCCGGGCTGATGACGACAGCGACTTCTGACGGATTCACTGTTGACGTCACACCTCCTGTTGCTGGTGTCGTCTTTAACACCCACGGCCACACCAACCGCCACGCCCAGTCCTCCACCACCAGCATGCACGCTTCTTGGCACGGCTTTAACGACAGGCACTCCGGGGTGACGTCATACCACGTGGCCCTTTATGACGCAAGTGACCTGGCTAAGTCCATCCTACCTTTCAAGAATATCGGCTTCCGCACGAAGTACATGTTTGAGGGACTTACACTTCGGGATAAACACAGGTAACCAACGAATGCGCTGTGTCATAATAGGCCGCATTGACAAGCACTGGGAAGGTCTCAACACTGCCCCCTCCCCCGCCCATTTTAACCCCCCTCCCGGTGTTATACCTGTATTTCCAGCCCGCGAAAGTGGCACATTGGAACTATTGATTATTGAACAGGGTGGGTGGGTGTTTGGGAGTTTAACGTCCTTTTCCACCACGTAAGGGTGATATCGAAGACGGGCCAACGTTAAAAAGGCCAGCACAAATATTCGGCCCCAGCCGGGATTCGAACTCACGACCGGAGCATTGAGAGATTATTTGAACAGTCCTACGGCCGCCAACATAAATTTCAAGTTGAACATTCACTGTTTCACGTGGTAAATAATCATTATTTAAGATTGTTTTGTATATTTAAACGGAACTTGAAAGGAACCGCTTTGTGACAAAATATTAATATGTTGCATGTCATTCCTTCAGCTACATAGTTCTAGTCAAGGCGCAGGATGCTGCCGGTCTAGAAAGTAAACCAGTGTCTTCAACACCTATCTTGATCGACACAACACCTCCTGAGGGCATTGCCTGTAACAAGTATCGGCGAGAGGAAGAACAGCCCCTCATTTACACCGACACTCCGACTTTCGGCTATTATACCTTCCAAGCCGAATTCCAAGTTGCTGAGTCAACAAGAGACGAACTTGTTAAGGTCGTGGTTAGAGCCTATGAACTTGAGCTTGGAGCGAGTGGGTACATTAGTGTAGGTGAGCTAAAAATGCCACTTTACTTCAAGCACGCTGAGCCAGGAAACGCGACAGCAGAACACGAGTTCATTCTTCCAGTCACAGTGAATGAAACCATGACAGTAGCTGTAGATGCAAGTCTTGGGGTTCGAATCTCTGCTGAGCTTTATCGCTGTTTCAACACAGCTCCGTCTGCACAAGGTTCGGTGACCATCCGCCAGATGTCACAGTATGACGTTTCCGTCTGCGCGCGCATCCATGACGAGGAATCTGGAATCCGATCCATAATAGCTGGTTTGGGGACGACACCTGGCGGTCTTCAAGTGAAACCTTTGACCCCGGTAGGTCACAGTGGTCACGCTGTAGTGAACGTGCACGTGCAGCATGGTCTGCCTCTATACGCTACCGTGCATGTCGAGAACCACGCCGGCCAATGGTCACGCTTCATTTCACTGCCAATCACCATGGATAGAACACCGCCGGAGATCCGAGACATCAAGTTGTCCTTGAGGTATGAAGGTGAAGGTGAAGGTCTGATAAACGGCACTGAAGTGTGGGCAGAAGCAGAATGGGCATCAGAGGACAAGGAGAGTGGAGTGGTCACTTGCGAGTGTCACCTGGGTAAGACATGCTTCGTACGGTAATTTCTTTTAATTAATTCGTAATGGTTTAAAAAAAATACCTACCCGGCTCGTCCCATGCCCTCTATTGCTTTTAGGCACCAGCGCTGAAAGTGAGTTTCGTGTATACATGTATGTTCCGACCAACACTCGTGATTCTGCGTTTGACAGGGAAGACGCGAGCCGAGCATTAAACACATGCGTTACATTTTAGCTACGTGCTCGTCTCACACGCCGTCCACAAATATACAAATACAATGATTGAAAGGAGGAGGCAATGTGCTTTCTTTTGATATATAAGTTATAGGAGTATTTGCAGACACAGGAGCACAGGCAGCGGTTACAAATCCGCCAAAAACGCGTGTTTTCTTTAGAGAAGTCACAGCGAAAGCGCCATGCTGCCCAGTGCCAACCTGTGGAAGACTGAAGCTCTGCTTGTGTCCGAGTAATACGATGCTAGACAGCAGCAAAAAAGCTCTGAACTATTTGATGCGAGGCTTGTAGATTTGTCGGAGGATGGTAAATAAACTGACGGAAAAGATCGAAGCCACACGTCCTTATCACGAAAGAGCTTGTGACTTCGATTTCCGTGTGTGCAGCTGGACAGAGCACCTTGGGTAGTCCCACACAGAGAACGAGTCACGTGGTACATGGACAATGCACCTGGCAGCTGCGACACCCCCAGCACGGATCAAGCGTTCGGGTAACAGTCAGCTGTGTCAACGGGGTTAAAATCCATGAGCAAGTGATGTCATATCCGACCCAGATTTTGCTCCACCCTCCTGACCTGACCCAAGTAAGTCTGCGTTTGAAGGGATAGATGAATACTCAGGTTTCAATAAATACTAGTCCGTCAATGCATGCATATGGTTGGGCAATCAAACTGAAGGTTCACCTGAAGATGCGCCTCAGAGGCCAGTTCCCTGCTCACCCCTGGACCAAATCCCCCGGACCCCGATTGTCATCCCCTCGTTTCTTACTACCCTCAGTAGAAGAAAGAAAGAAAGAAAGAAAATAAAAAACCGTAATATACATCATTTTTTTTTGGTCAGAAGCTGTCCTTGAAGATACGTTTTTTTAAAAGTGTTCGAATGCGTAGTTCAAACTTTGATTACATTTCTGAAATGAAGAAACACAACAATCGTAGCATTGTTTTGTTGTTGTTTTTGTTTTGTTGTTGTTTTCAGGCTACCCTTGCCTCAGTTTCCAACAACCCCATGATGTCTCCCTTTGAGAAATCCGACCTCGAGTTCCGATCCAGCAATTCCAGCCTCGAGTTCTTCTGGCATGGCGTCGATGACCCCACGGTGACCCAGTTCCAGTACCGCTTCCTGCACGAGTCGTCTCCCATTGGCGGATGGTCTCCCCTAGACTCCTACAAGACTTCGGCCATCTTGGAAAGAGGTTCCCAAAAGCTGCCGACCGGAAGCGTGACTGCGCAAGTACGGGCAACCAATGCCAGACAGATGACGTCAGATGTGGTGTCTGCTTCTGTGAAGGTGGATGACGGACAGCCAATGCTAACGGGTAAATTGAATTTAGAGGGCATGTTGTATTGGACAGTGCTACCGTCACCTGGAAAAGGGTCTAAGTGCAATGTCTCTGATGAGCGCTTAGGGCCTTTTCGGCATAATAGAATTGATGTGAACAAATCGTGAGCTTCGGACAAGCTATTTTAATTGAAAATATATGGGGGGATGTTAGCAAAATATCAGCCACACTGAGTACAAATGTTGTACGGCTGTAGTTTTCAACGGTGCAACAATTTAATAGTACCTTTTTTCAAATTACAGGGAAAAGGGCTATCGTGGTGTGCAGCAGCAACATTCTTCGCTTGGACTGGCAGGGTGTTTTCAAAGTCAACCGTGACGTAACGTTCTCCGTGTACGCAGGAAACGCTGAGGGCTATGGTGACGTCATCAACCACGTGATCACCAAGGAAACTTCCTACCAAGGGTCATGCAGTTCGCAGGAGTCACGAAGCCTTTTTCTCACAATCTCTGCTGTGTATGTCAGTGGGCAGTCAACCGTTTACCAGGCAGAACTTGGACTTTAAATAACGTTTTCAAGATACAATGACTTGACACTTCATACTTTAAACTAATCCTTTAATTTTATCCAAATAATTACCAGAACAACTTATGAAAAAAAATCACGTACAACTTATAATATTTTTTCTATGAATTCAGCAATGAGAGTTATGCGCGAGTAGGCTCCATTTAAATGAAAAAAAAATCGTGTTCCGGTTGTTAATTTTCTAGTGTGGATTACTAGACTATAAAATTAATGGTTACACGCGTATAGGTTTATGAAATAAATGCAGTTTGGAATATCTGAGAATAACATTTAGATGACTTTTATCATAAAGTGATTGTCTCGACCAGAGCATTTCGTGATAATATTCCGTCCATTTGATGTTTTCTTTTCTAGTTCTGATTGTATGCCTTTTCCAGTGTGTGGCTTTCCGGTGTGTCCGCAGAAATAAATTTTCAGCATTAGACTTATTTTGTCTTGAAAAAATTGTGTCTGGATGGATGTGTCTGTTTTCACCCCTCGCCCCCAACACGCACACACACACACACACACACACACACACACACACACACACACACACACACACACTTCGATCGCCACCAAACTTGGTATGGGGGTGGACCATGGTAAGAACATAAGGGTGTTCAGGAGTTGCCTCCGAGTGAGGACGGCCCATCCCGCTAGTTTTTAATAGGAAAGAAAAGGTTTTCTTTTAAATATCACGTAAATTTCGACCGATTTCGACACATCCGAGTAATATATATAAGTCAAAATGTCTAGTAACTTTGCTACGAATTCGGCTTACCCGTGTTTTTGGACAGGTCGAAATTTTGATATGTCGAACAAATTTTCAGTCCCAGAGCGATTTCGAGTAATCAGTGTTCGACTGTACTAAATATGCTAAATACTATCTTTTGTCGCTGTCAAGATTGCACTAGGCTTTGTATGGGTCAATTCCAAAAACCGTAACATTGTGACCAAACATGAAAATCTCTTTGTTGTTGTTGTTGTTGTTCGCCAAATCACAATTACAATTGTGTTCACGGATTATACTTTAAATCACTCACTTTAAACATTGGGCACAAATCAGTAACGTACTGTCCGCCGTAGGTGTGACGGTGGGGTTGTATTGTACTGTGCTCCTTTCAGTTGAAAGAGAGACAATTACCGTTATATCATGACTTTGCATACGCCACGATAGGAATGGTCGAAATAAGAATGGCTAGAGACACCACTTTGGGCTAAGTGGTGTAGCTTTTGACAACCCACACGCAAAATTTCGGTTGTTTTAAAACAGTGAGTGGCGAATATAATCCGTCCGTGTTTGGGGTGTATTTATCCCAAATCCGTCCATTGAGTTCACATGTTTTACTAATGATTATTTTTAAATAAGGTGGTTTTGTTTCTGTTTCCTTTTTTTTTTTTTTTCATTTATTGTGTATCTTCGGAAATACACATATTCAGCATTTTACAACGTGTTTATCGCTTCATTTACTCGTTCTGTTTGTCTCTGTCTCTCTCTCTGTACACACACACACACACACACACACACACACACACACACACACACACACACACACACACACAGAGGAGAACACACGTTCATTTTTTTATATACATTTATTGCTTTAATCATAAAAAAACGCCATGGTAACACAAGCAGCTGCAAATCACTACGTTACCCATTTAACCAAGGGGAAGTTAAATCGGTTCCAGAATACAAAAAAGAAGTCAAACGCATTGCAAGAATTAACTTCTGCTGGAATATTCTTTATGGCACTCTCAAATAGGTGGCGTCTGTTTATAGTACGTACCAAATTTTGCTGAATCGTAGGTACGTAAAGCAAAAGGTATAAAAGTGAAATTATATCACAGGAAACTAAAAAGACTGTACTTATCGGCTGTCAAGAAGCCAACAATGATGCGGAACAAACTGGCAATGATGGCCTGCTGTTACTATTCATTTATGTCTCGAGAGATAAAGGCCAAACCAGCGTCATCTTCACCGATTCGCAAAACTCTAGTAGAACTCTAGAACGCTACTCCTGTCCGAACTAACAGCAACCATCGAGTTTTCTGTTGCCAGGTGTAAAATATAGCTCTATATTTTTATATATTTTGTATATATTTTTACGCTTTCCATAAATTATCACTTTTTCGGTGCAATATACAACACTAGTTAATACGCTTTCCGAAATTATTGAAACGTATAATTACCAATAAAATCATACTTTGAATGACTTTATGATTCAGACTTTTCATAACCTGTTACTTGTAGAGAAAGGAGAACCCACAAACGTCCACAAAACACTGTGTAAGAAAGACTGATACGGGTACTTTAAAGTTCTACTATCATTCAGATTTAGGTACAGCGATTCTACTGTATCAGAATTGTTCAGGCCTTCCTCAAAAAAACACAAAATAACGAGTAGCAAAATAATAAAGGTGCAGTGAAAATAAGCGAGCGAGTTCACTCTCAAACATCAAAATCACAACATTAAGGCATTTTGGGGGCTACAGTTCCCACTCTGTCTTGGGAGGTTTTGGAATCGACGTACCTGAGATATATCTTCCAAGGTGTACTTCAAAGGTGCATATTTTAACACCACAGAACACCACCCGACAATCTCCTGGGTGATAATGTAGCATTAAAGCAAAAAAAACAAAAAAAAAAAAAAAAAACAAAACAGTGCCACCATTACAAGGCTGTATTTAGGGCGAATTCTGTTCTGGAACAGTGGCGGTTGCGACTGGGCCTGTGGGACCGAACAAGCCTATGTTCGAGATCAGTAAGGTTCCGAAAACAACACACAGGCGTTTGATGGCTGTGCGTACGACCGTCCCTACACGATGTCCGCCATGTTTGTGAACTGTCGTCAGCGACAATGCCACCAGCTACTGCGTTTTGACTCCAGCTGACCGCAAGCCTGTATGTATTTGTGCATGTGTTTTCGTGATGTGATGCTAAACACTAGGAAAACAGCTCAGAACGAGGTTTCAGCCTAAAAATGGTAGCAATAGGGCCCTGAAGTACGTTTAAAAAAATTATCACAGGTGGTGCAAGTGCACAGTATGGAAGCAGCGTTGGGAGAATACACAGAAGCTTTTAATGGAACTAATTACACAAAACCTGAAGAGATGGGCGTAATTTTTAGGCAGTTTGCTGGATCTAAAACATCTTGTCCAGCCATTCCCGCTCCCAGTTGTAGATCCTCGACTTGACCTTGTTCCTGGGAATGCTGTCCTCGGCACTCCGGCGATGACGCTCCTTCTCCATGGTAACCACAGTAAATGGCGTCATGGCGAAGCGACTGAAATGAGGACACGCCACTCCGGACCACGCCTCCAGCTTTCTTTGAATGGATGACGTCACGAGGTCAGTGTCGATCCCCGGGGCGACTTCGAAGATTATTATGGAGACGTCCTTGTTGTAAGCGAACAGGACCTACACAAGAAATATTCAATGTTGAATGGCAAAATTTGCTGTAGTTTTTTTCTTTTTTGTCTTTTTTGTGGGTGGGTGGGAGTGGGGGTTTTGCGGGGTTGGTGTTGTTTTCTTGTGTGTGTGTGTGTGTGTGTGTGTGTGTGTGTGTGTGTGTGTGTGGGTGGGTGTCCGTGTGTCTGTGGGTGTATGAGGGTGTGGGTGTGTGTGTCTCAGGACTGATTCTCACAACTTAACGAGGGAAAAGCACAAATTACAGTCAGTATGAACGTTAGTCCCGACGCCGGAAATCTGATTATTGAGAGAATGGCGGCCATTCTCAACAAGATTAAACACACGCTGAATAAACTACGTACAGCAAAGCAGTCCTGTAATCGTGTTGGGTGGGTGGGTGGGTGGGTGGGTGGGTGGGTGTTTAGGGGTTTAAAGTCGTTTTACACCAAGTAAAGGGTCATGTAAAAGACGGGGCAACGAGGAAACGGCCAGCACAAACTTTTGCTCCCAGTCGGGATTCGAACTCACGACCCAAGCAATAAAGTCCGAATCTCTGACTCTGGACTATGCCAGCTCCCCATTTTACACTGAGCTTTAATGTACAATAAAAAATGCCAACGTAAGTAAAACAAACAAAAACAAACACAAAAAACGTTTTGATAAGCATAACTGAAATGCGTTTCTTGAAAACATTGCTACATGTTCTACTTTACCTTCAAGACGTTTCGGAGCGCATACGTGTCCTTCTCCGCCTCAATAAAGACCTTGACCACACCCTTGGCCCTGAAGGCCATCTCCTGGGCAACCAATTCCAGCAGCGGCGTCGGGTTGATGTCGGCGGAGAACAGCGCCCTCTCTAGAGATTTCTTGGGGTTCGGGTAGTAACGGGCGGTAACCGTGGGCACTAACAACAGAGAAGAAATAATTTATAAATTTTGTTGGATATAAATTATTCATTTCCGGTGTACAAACGAGTTCAGTCACTTAAAAACAAACAAGCAAAAACAAACAAACAAACAAAAAACCCCCAAAACAACGATCTGCTTCTTCACTGATTTTTTGGTCACCCTTCTTAAGTTGTTTCTCTATAGAGAAACAACTTTATTTGTAGCCTTTACTAACTCTCTTAGTCTGCAACATCTCTGACATATAGTCATGCAGTGTTTGTCCCGTCTTTTTCACAAGGTAATAATGACTTTGCTCTAGTCCCCCTCTCAAACTAACAACGTTATCCTCTCAGCTTCAGATGTTTTAGATTTTCATCCACACTAACCTAGTAGCGAGTACACCGGCGTATCTTCCACACAGACATAACCGTCCTTGCAGGCCAGGGCTTGTACAGTTGACAGCTCAGTGTCCGTGTTGAAGAAGGTGGTCACATTAGACAGGTCTGGGAAGGGACTGGCAGCACGCTCGATGTACTTGTGGACCAGGCGGGCGCACGCTCGCACCTTGTTATCAAACACTGGTCCTGCAAGAACAAGCAAACACCTTATACGTTTTTTTTTAAAAAGGAACCAACGGAACAAAGAAGGAAAATGCAAGAGAAAAAATTATGCCTGCTCCCCGTGAACAGAGATGACAGAAGGAAATACAATATTCACCTCTGTTGCCATTTTATTCGAGGAAAAAAAGACAGTATAATAAATTATGTATTGCTGCTTGCATTAACGTACAAATATAGAAGGTGGTACACTTGAAACATCACCAACACATAACCCTGAACAGCCTGAACCCGACCACCCCCTCTCCGATATATGATATGACTATACATGTAGTTAAAAAGAACAAGCCACTGCACACCAGTAGGAGCCACTTCAAGCCACTATTACGCAAGGCGTGGGCCTTTCCCGCTACGCCCGAGACCGCTGTAGATTGCATAACAGTGGCTTGAAGTGGCTTCTAGTGGCTTGAAGATTTCAAGTAAATGCACTTTTTGCATGGGCTTTGAAGAGTTAAAAATCACGCCTTGTTGCTGCAGGCAGTCCTGCTACACGACGTCCTACAGTATAAAAGACCAGTTGTAAATTACGGACACTAGGGTGGGTGGGTGTTTGGGGGGTTTAACGTCCTTTTCCACCACATACGGGTGATCAACAAGCGAGCACAGATAATTGGCTCCAGCCGGGATACGAACTCATGACCCGAGCTTTAGAAGTCCAGCACTCTACCATTCGGCCACCCCGGCTCCCCTTACGGATACTAACAGACCTGAATCATAATAAGACAGCGACAAGTGCACGGATACAGAGACAAACGTCGCCTCTGCTTATAGTCATATCAGCATCATCATACTTACCAACTCCTGCGCATCCTCCACAGATGTCGACCAAACAGGCTCGGATTTCATGGATCAGTTCAAAGCGGGGCAGCCGACCGTGACCAGCTGCTGACGTCAGCAACTGCTGAAGCGTGTCGGCGGCTTTCTCGCGTGCTTCTTTACTGGCCCGGCAGAACTCGTCCTGTCCCTCCACGTTACAGTGACTTGAAGAAAATGTTTTGAACATTATTATTTTGACCAGTTGTTATGTACATCGACAAATCGCCAGACTCACATCAAAGATCCTATTCAAAGATTGGGGATGAGCGGTGGTCTAGTAGGTAGCGCGTCGGACTTAGCAGGATAGTAGGCTAGGTATTGGGTGGCGCTGCACCACGGCGATGTGCTTACCGCGGATGAAGCTGCCCGAATTTCCCGAAAGGGATGATAAAGTAGTTGTAAAAAAGTTTAAACTAAACTTATTAAATATTAAATACAGTTAATTAAAATATTAAATACAGTTTCACAGAGCATCATTTCTTATTAATACCCTGTTTCTTTGTTCTTTGATGTGTGTGTGTGTGTGTGTGGGGGGGGGGGGTGTAAAAAAAAATAAACCCTACCTACCTACCCTTTTTTATTTTTTATTTTTGGCCATGTTACCAGAAACAACATTTTTTTTGGTCTCAATACCGCATCAACGGAAGAATATAAGCTGTCAGTGCGAAACGTGGATTAAGGTTAAGCTTTGAGATAGAAGAGAGATTTTTCCTGGTTTCGGGGCTGCTCCTCGCGGGTTCTTCTACTGTTTCTCTGGCTTCCCCTTCCCACCCACCTAAGCAAAACTGCAAAATGGGTGGGCGCATTTTTCAAAAGGGATAATGAACTAGTAAGGAATGTACGCGGCCAAGCGACTGGCGTAGCCAACATTACAAAGAACACCAAACATTCTAACCTGGGTTGTCCAAACTGGAAGCTGAGGAACTCAAGGCCGGGATCCAAACCACGATCTCTGCACGATATGGACGGCGTAGACTGAACCACTGGGCCTCCTGTCATCAACAGACACAAATTAAGATGGTACTAATTGTATTTAAAAAAAACAAAAAAACAAAACACAACCATCAAATAAAGTATTATAACCGAAGCAAACTCAGCTTGTGTGGTGTGTTTCAACAAAATAGGCTTTAAAAAAAATTCCCTTCGATAATAATGCAAAGACCCCTCACCTTCTACCATGTTCTTTTGGAGCCTCATGACGTCATTACAGTAGCTCGTGCGATCCGCATCCCACACCATGACGTAGACACGCTCGTGACCCGGGATCAGAGGTCGAAGGTCGACGTAAATGTGATCGGAATGGCAACCAAGCCCGACTGCCCTCATCTGAAGGCGCACCAGAGCTGGGCATTCTCTCAGGACACTGGCAACGAAAACACAGCGGGTTTTAAGTAATCAGTGACTAAAAAAAAGGCGTGCGCCGGTGGCGCAGCTGACAACGTCTCAAACGCAAACACCTTAAAAGTAATGCTCAACACTGATGCTTGAGAGGTGTTGGGGGTGATGTGCAGTTTCCCAATACAAGACAGTAACGTTTCTCATATGAAATTATCATACCTGGTTGCGAGAGCGAGCAGAGTTTCTGGCGTGACCTTGCCCTGTGGTCGCAGCAGCATGGCTTGTCCCGCCTGGAAACGCCATTTTTCTTGCACGTGACGCAGGTCGAAATTTCGTAGGAAGTTTGTAGAGCGAGAACGGTACACGGAATCGGGCAAAATCTGCACAGAGACAAAGTGGTTAATACGCCATCATGATCTTAATATCGAAAATAACACGGATTGCAAAAAAGGTCAAGGTCTAAGCAAGTGTTCAAGGTCACCACACCTCAATAGTGCCTGTGAAATCCTCCTGTGCCAGTTCAATACATTCCAGCAGCGAAGCATCCAGACGGAAGTAACGTTTGTCGGACGACATGACGTCACGGAGACGCACGTGCTCGGAAATTTGCGTTTCTGGCGGGAAACCTCCATCCACCAGCACGGGGAGAACACTCTCCTCTGTCAGGTCGTCGGGATACGTGTACTCAGAGTCGTCCACCCCTACTGGGTATACTGCCGCTCTGGGAGGACCTGAAATAATAAACATTGAGGGCTGAGTCGCTCAAGTACGACTTGAAATAATGAATATTGAGCATTGTGTCGCTATAGGAGGACCTGAAATAATAAACATAGAGGGATGAGTCGCTCAAGTACGACATGAAATAATGAATATTGAGCATTGAGTCGTTCCAGGAGGACATGAAATACGAAACATGGGCCGCTCTACCAGAACCTTAATGACCGTAGAACCTTGAGCTGGGCCTAAAATAACGAACAAAGACCTCTGCCGCTGTAGACAAGTATAACGGCAAATATATCGTTTATATTTAGGTACATAAATCTGTTATTTTTTTGTTTTTGTTTTGTTTTTTAAACTCATTTTCAAGCGGTTGAGGGGACAGAATGGCAATAGGCAAGGAACGGTAGGGTATTTGTCTAGCGCAGCCTTTTTGTCAGCGATCTAGCGTAATTCACAGAAGCCTTCTAGTAAAATAGCAAAGAACTTGTAAAAACTAGGAAGAAAGCAGCCCCCCCCCCTCCCCCTCCCCGACACACACGCACTCACACTCACACACACACACACACACACACACACACACACACACACACACACACACACACACACACACACACACACACACATTTCCAGATTTACAGTTTGTCACAGGGAAAGACAGAAGAGGCAAAGTTTCTCGTGTGAGATAAACTGGTACATAACTCAGAGGTATTAGACAGAAACACAGGGAGTCATGCAATAGCAAACCTTCAATAAAGCTGACGATTAATGTCTGATAGCCAGTTTGAGCTTTCACAAACGCCTCAATGTAGCTTGTGTTGGGATAGCTCACATAGTCGAAGCCTGCACACACGGCGAGACTGGCCAGGTCAGCGGTGTTGGAAGCTGGGTTGGCTGCCAGCCTTATGCCCCTGCACACATTTATCACAAATTCCTAGTAACCGGGATTTAGTTCTGTTGATTAACTGCGAGCTTCCACATAATTTGAATGCTCGACCACTCCCACAAAGTGTAAACAACATTTTATCGCATTTTGAGTTGTACTGAGCGTACACGCGCACTCACGACCGAAACTGTTCCGAAACATAGGTTGGCTTAGCAAGGATGGATTTTTTTTTTTTTTTTTTTTTTGCTGCCCCAACTCTTTTTGCCAGCTCCAGTTGTGTTCCTCCCAGGTCATGGGTGGAATCCACGGAGGGCTAGAAAGCTGGGACAATTTTTATTATGCATTAGGATGGAGATGAGGATGATGGTAAGACGATGCTATGGAGGTCCGTGTGGTTTGGGACTGCGGGACAGGGCCGCATTCCACGCTTCCCGTCATAAATATCCCGGCGTTCACCAGGCCCGGGAACTACGGCACCTGCGGTGCCGGCCGTGTAATCATCCACATCATAAGACGTGTCATACCAAGGGAAGCACCCCCAAAGTCGCACCCGTGAAGTGGGTGAATCTCGGCTGTGTGGCAACAGCCTCCCCATTGGGCCCATAGCACACACGCTCTGGGTAGGAGCCGACCTAGGTAGGAAAAATCCCGCTTGCGTGGGTGGGTGTGTGTTTGGGGGTTTAACGTCCTTTTCCACCACATACGGGTGATATCAAAGACGGGGCAACGATGAAAAAGCCAGCACAAATATGTGGCTCCAGCCGGGATACGAACTCACGACCCTAGCATTAGAAGTCCAACGCTCTACCACTCGACCACCCGCTTGCCTTGGCTGGGACTCGAACCCGGGTCTCCCCCTCCATGGTCCGAAGTGCTAACCACTACACTACTGGTTCCGGTTAGCAAAGATGGAATTAGTCCGTTTAAGGAATTAGTCACTTTCATTTGTGGTCAGATGCTGCAACTTGTCAGCAGGATCGTCAGAGTGAAAGACGACAGGTTAGTTGTATGGCTCTTGGGGGTTTTGTTGTTTGTGTTGTTGTTCTTTTGTTGTTGCTGGGTTTTGTTTTGTTTTATCTTGTTTTGTTCTTTTGGCTTTTTTTTTTTTTTTTTTTTTTGGGGGGGGGGTTGTTGTTGTTGTTGTTGTTGTTGAGGAGAGTGTGCACGCGAGTGTGTGTGGGGTTGGGGGATGGGGTGGAGGGGTGGGGGGGGAGTTTGCCTAATGATTTCGGGTTTGAAGACATTTGTTTACCTCCCCTCTTGAAACAGAGTTGAATCGGGCTGTGCGTCATCTTCAGATGGCTCAGTGAAAGCTTGCAGGACGTGCAGTTCTGGAAAAAAAAATGTGATCCACGTGTAACATGTCTAAACTATGGTGGCTTCACATTTCTCCATAGGTGAAACCAATGAACTGCGGTAATTGCTGAAAAAAAAAATTGTGAATTTGTTTTTTCGTATGACTTTGAATGCTTTACGCATACACTTAACTCTTACCAGTTCAGCCGTTTTGGACAGAACTTCTCCTAAATATCATCACTCAACATTCAGGGCTCATTCTGTATCGTTTGTACTCAAACTAACGGTTTTGTTGGTCTTCTACGAGTATTTTTTGTGTAGTTGAACAGTATGCTTCAAGAATTATGCAGTAATTCTTTATCAGGGACTGGGGATGAACCCTCCGACTTCAGAGTCGGATATTAAGGGAAATGAACTGGTAGGGTTACAAAATGCGCTGGAATTTGATCTGGCAGCTACGTTTGCATAACACACACACACACACACACACACACACACACACACACACACACACACACACACACACACACACACACTTAACCGATAACCTAATGCAACACACGTAGTGTAAATGTAACGTACGGATATTTTTGGCCTCTGCCAGTTTCTGCAATTTGCGGAGACGAATTGCTAAACGTGGCGTCATCATCCGGGTCCTGCACAAGCTCCAGGGTTCATGGTCATCTGATTTTGCGTCACATGTATCTTGGCACTGTCTGGCGGGTGTACCGCACCATTTTGTTGACTGGCCTTCCGGGTCAAAGGTCACGGACGTGAGGTTCCATTGTACCAGCCTGATTAAAACAGGGGCGTTTGTGATAACAGATGACAAAAATAAATAGGTCAAATATATAATACATGCCTCTGTTATATTAAAATATCTGAACTGTCTAAAACAATCAATCAACTAACATAACATACAACAATTAATATATGAACATGCAATAATAAATCTGTATGGGACAAAATCATTAAGAATGCAAATAAACGCATATCTTGATTATGAAAAGCTCTTACGTTTTCATGTGGTTGCGGTCACCTCTGTATAGCGGTCTCTCAACAGGACCACACACTTCCTCGGGTCCACTTGCTTGTTGCGGCCACTGACTGCCAACCGTCATGTGAGGGGCGGATGCACACAGTGGCGACAGTGAGCTCACATCTGAAAACACAAAAACAAACCGCAGGTGCCGTAGTTCCCGGGTCTAGTTAATGCCGGGATATTTATGACAGGAAGTGTGGAATGTGGCCCTGTCCCGCAGTCCCAAACCACACGGACCTCCATAGCAGCATCTTACCATGATCCACATCTGCATCATCATGCATAATAAAAATTTCCCCAGCTCCCAAGCCCTCCGTGGATTCCACCCATTACCTGGGAGGAACACCACTGGAACTGGCAAAAGAGTTGGGGCAGAAAAAAAGAGATCATTGTGTTTTAAAACTTCATCAGTCTGAAATTTGATTAAATTTACTCATTCTAATGTTCATAAATCAATTCTGGTAAATTATCATATTGCACCCTAAATTTATAGGATAAAGTATTCATGTTATTGGTAAATATGTATATGCCAATCAGATCTTTTATTAAAGACACCAACACCAGTTTACACCAAAATCTTCCAAACTGACAAAAGGCACGCTACCAGTATCAATCCGTCCATCAAAATGTCAGCTACAATCTCACAGTGAAAGTGCAATCAATGAGACACTGAATCAATGATCCCTTACCCATGTTGTCCATGCCCTCCCAGAACATCGTCCTCCTCTCTTCAAGATCCCTGTCTTCAAGCGACCACCCGTCCTCACGGACCGCCAGCTGCAGCTTGCTCTCATTGGCCACCTGCTGCACAGCGTCCATCCCAGCACAGACGGCCAGCTGACCCAGGCGGGTCAGGGCGAGGAAGTCAAGGTCAAGGGGAGTCGGTGAGCTGACGGGGGAGTCAGAGTGAGCGGTGAGTCCCACAGTGACAGCCCGGCCCAGCTTGTAGAGGGAGCCGGCCTCGTGAACTCCTTTGTTATCCAGCGCCTCCAGAATCAAAAGCTGCTCTGTGATAATAAAATTTACGATGAAACATTGCGTGTCGCTGTTTTGCTAGTCTTTAATAATGGTCGACCCCACTCCTCTCAATCCAAAGGCCCGAGCGCCCAGCATTCAGCCAGGATTCTGGCCAACGTTTTGCCAGACACTACAACGAGGGAAGCACATGGAGTTTGATATGACTGAATTTTGGAAAGAAAGCAGTAAGTCCATTGACGTCATTTGAGGAAAAAGACCTTTCATCGCCTGTTTTGCCATAAAATGACTCCATGGATGACTGGGGGAGCCGGGGTGGCCGAATGGTAGAGCGTTCGACTTCCAGTTCTCGGCTCTTGAGTTCGTAACCCGGCTGGGGCCAAGTATTTAGGCTGGCTTTTTCATCGTTGCCGCGTCTTTGATATCCCCCAAATGTGGTTGAAAAGGTCGTTAATTAAACCCCCAAACACCCACCCACCCACCTCATGGATGACTGTGTTTTGCTAATACACGCTAGAGGAAAGGGGCGAGGTTTTGGCCACGGGGTTCATCGAGACGGCAGGAAGGAGGCAAGGAGCGTTATAAAGAACGAAAAACTCACTCTCAGGCCATTCCACAGTCACGAAGTCCGCTAGTTCAGACAGCGCTGCGGCCATGCGTGACGTCATCTGTCTGGAGGCGCATGGTGTAGCAGGCGTGTGAGCAGCACAGTCCATGACCTGGGCCTGGTTTCCGCTGAAGGTCGTCAAACTGCAACAAGATATACAATGGTCATAAAAAAATAATGATCAACGACGACGACGACGATGACGTCGATGATGATGATGATGATGATGACGATTGCAGTATCGATAACCACAAAAAACCATTGTTATGATAATGATGATCCACATATAGCAATGACGATGTTACTATTGCTGCTGCTACTACTGCTGATGCTGATGATGACAGCGGCGACTACGCTGATGATTATGATGACGATGATGCTGATCTTGACGAATATTACAGGGGAAAGCACCTCGAGTGTACGCACACCAATTCAGTTTTGACAGTTCCTCTCAAGTATTCGCTCTTGTAGCTTAGATACTTACCCTGTAGGTGCAGCTGTGCTGTGCGTAGAGTTGAAGAGGTCAGAGTTCAGCACAGATGCACCATGACACCGGGCATCACAGCCTTGACCCAGGGAGGAGTTGATGAGGTAAATGTCTTTGGTCATGGCCGGCTGTAGAGCAACGTCCCTGGAAACGAGAAATTGCCCGAGTGAAACCACCCCGTATTTTTGGGTACTACATACGTTTGTAAATGTGGATTATTCGTTGACCTCAAGGGGGATCAGGCTGAAGCAACATCAGTTTTGTAATACACCTCCTCGATGAATATTTCGCCAAGAAGAAGACACG